>JAIUSX010000209.1:0-357500 GCA_026573805.1 Hesperophylax magnus | reverse complement strand
ATAGTCGCCGTGTTGGCTTTATTTTATTCATTTGATGAATTATACAGAGAGCCTATTTCACGATGTCAAAATCATGGTGCTACTTTTTAAATAATTGTAAATTAGAACTGGAGATTTGTAACCATGTTTTTATATTACGTGCAAAACGAGGAAATAAGGCTTAAAGTTAAATATATATCATAGATATAAACATTGCCAATATTTCAGGGGGATACTTTGAAAGTTGATGAAATTCACCAATATTTGACGAAAAATCACTTCTGACAGCTACCTTAAGGTCAATCTACATAGGTTAAATCGGAATATGTAAAATGATGATAAATTTGTATATATATATCAAACCTTTGTATGACCGTAGAATGGCAAATAAAATCATAGTGATAATTTTATATCTAAACGCAAAGGTATCGAAAAAAATGGGGGATGGAAAATAATTGATGGAACCAATAATTGATTTATTTATTAAGCCCTAATATCCTTTTAAATCAATATTACAGTTGTATGGTTACAATGAAAGAGCAGTATATTGATTTAAACATTGTTTACACACTTTGTCATAATAAAAATGTATTCAGTTTATTGGTTCATTCATAATTTAAGAAAATCAATACATAATAATATCATTGTGCCTCGCTATAGAGTGAGATTCTGAGTATCGCTCTGGTGAGGGACCACCATTCAGAATTGAACATTGCTTGAATTGGCTTAGTTTTGTTCAGTGACTAGATCTGGAAAAGCATCTTTACAGAAAAATTGACAAAATATAATTAAGACATAAAAATAAAACGAGTTATTTAATGTGTACAATAAACAGGGAAAAATGAGAATACCTGTGCATTTGTTAACATGCATATTTCAATGATCAGAATTGAAATATACATATTAAATGTCCACCGAACCTTATCATATAGAACCTTTGAGGACAACATAACATGAGACGTGAGTATGCGGAAAGAAATGATTATAAGTCCAGCCATCCAGGCCATCATAATTGATGTTCAAACAAATTTAATTAAATTTATAAATTAGAATTTCATAACTAAAAAACCAAAAAAGAAAAAAATGAAATAAAAAAAACCCTCAGCAAATCTATATTGTAGTGTGATATGGCTTCATGCAATCATAGCATAATGCCACATCACACACATCACACTTTGTAAGGGTCCTTTTGAAAATGTTATTTATGTTGCACCACGCACATTTCACCTTTTTCCCGCTACGGACCACGAAGTGGTTGCCTTTCAGGATAGGTCGCAGAGTCTTTCCTTCAGCTATTAGGCCAATGGTCCGCACAGTCGTGTCAATTTGACTACGACAGAACAGCAGAAGGAGTTCATCCGCAACCTCACTCCTGAAGTTTCGGTACAAAATGCGTTTATTTTCCTTGCGGAGCTTTGAGCCGTACAATATATACGCATTCTGCACCGAAACGCTTAGTAGTCTCCTGAAAAGCTTCTTGTACCAGACCAGGTTTCGCTGTCATTCAATGGGGAAGCCTGACAAAAGCTGATCTTTTCGGTCAACCCCCCCCCATTACCTTGTTATAGTCTAGTACGAGTTGAGGTTTGTAAGTCCAGGTACCAAACTTTTCAACTGCCCCGATTTCTGCCTTATGGTAGGTGGACAACATACTTACCAGGTTTTTGTCCAACCAAACCATTACATTGAGGTCCCCGCAGTTCGAGTATACAACCTCACCTTCCCTCAGTTTGGACCGGAGATGGGACTTAAATGCAGAGGGCACAAATTCTCGGTTTAACCGCAATGTGCCCATGCAGTCCATCCCATTTCTTTTGAGGCATCGTGCCAATAATGGACTATTATAAAAATTGTCCATTATTAATGTATACCCCTTGTTAAACAGAGGGCTGGCCAGGTCGTATACTATCTTTGCAGTGGCCCCAACTGGGCAGATATTGTGAGCACCCAAAAAGTTGGCCTGTGTCATGTCGTCCGTCATATCTTCCGTTATGTCTTCCGTCATATCTTCCTGGTCTGGATTTGTCGATTCAGCCTGTCTGGAAATGGTCTTCCCCGTATAAATTTGGAATTTCCAAAGATAGCCAGACTTGGACTCACAAAGCTCGTAAGACTTTATACCCGCACTGGCCGCTTTGGTTTTGATCATCTGGACGAATCCCAAACGGCCTTTATAGCAGAGTAAGGATTCATCCAGAGAGATGTCTTGCTCGGGCAGGTATAAAGTCTCAAACTTATTTGAGAGGTGGTCCAAGACGGGTTGAATCTTTTGTAACCTTCGCACAGATAATGGTGCATCAGAAGAAAGACTTTCATTGTTGGTGAAGTGAAGGAACTTTTTAATTAGAAGAAAACGATTATAATCCATGGCTCGGCTGAAATAAGGCATGGCGGTGAGTTTTTTTGAATAGAAGTAGTCTTTTTCAACAGGAAGGGGACTAATACCTTGATACATTAAAATTGCCAAGAATACATACATTTCCTCTTTATTCGTGGGAGCCCATTTATTGGTACGCGCATGACGCTTAAATTGTTTTTTCGCAATCCATTGATCTGCATACCTGTTGGTCTCTCTCGCGATCAGTTCAACGAAATCTGCATCAAAGATTTTAAGAAAGGCATCCACAGGTTTGCCCATTTCGTCGGTATTGAAAGTTGGTCCCGGCGTGCCTGTGAAAGTCTCCCTTATCCCAGTAAAACGTAAGATATCTTTAGACCAATCGAAAGAGTAACCTTCAGGCGGCAGAATCGAACGCATTGCCTCACTATCTACCTGGTCTTGTCTACTAAAGTCTATGGCCATAGCGGAGTTAGGTGAAACGTTGATAATATTATGATAAGGTATTGGTGGCATGCAGAAGGTATCCTCATCGCTCTCTTCGTGGTCGACGTCACTCGCTTCGTCATCCTCGTCGCTCGATCTGTCCATTTCTGAAACAACAGAAAACCCAAATTAATTTAATGTGTCTATATTACGATAACCCACTGCCTCTGGTACGGCTTATGACTCGCAATACGATGGTCGCGGGATCAAATCAAATAAATTATATTTGAATAATTAGTGTTATTTTCACACAAAATTCATTTAAAATAATATATATTATATTTGCGGCACGTTCCAGAGTGGAAGATACCCATAGTATCGCCCTGGTGTAAGACCCCATTTAGAATTGAAACGTTGCTTGAAATGGCTTTAGCCGTGTTTGGTGACCAGTTCTGAATAGCCAGGTACTTTTCCACCTCCCTCTTCCACACCTCCTTCCCCTCCCCGCTACCTTCAGCCTCACAACATACCCCGATTGAGGATGCCATAGTCTCACTGGCTCCAGCTGAGGCTCTTGTGAGGTATTCATATAAAAAAATAAATAAAAAGTTAATCAAATACTTGAGGCGGGCTATGTCAGGAGTCAGAATAGCACAGTCAGGTAGGTATGGAATGAAGAAAAGAGTGTGTGTGCCAAGATCGAGTTGCATGGTGGTTCATCCTCTCTGCCTACCGAAATGGCGTGAAGGTAAGTTAGTTAGTTTTATAACTCACGGTTTCCAAGTACAGACTCTTCTAGTACAGCTGCCTCGTCCACGTTACTGCCCATGTCTGACTCTGAAATAAAAGAAAACACAAATTTACAGTAGAATTTGGATATAATGACTTTGCATTTAACGGTCTACTGTTTTAAGTGACGATAATGTAAACTCTAGTAAGGTTTCATAGCTTTTAGTAGGAAAACGTATCCGTTTAAAGTGACCAACTACGTAAAGCGACCTATTTTAATGATAATTTGTCCGGTTACAAAACCCACCTACCAATACAGCCTCGCTTTTGACTAGGAAGCTCGACACAATGAGTCCCGTGAAGCGAAAGTGTTTTTTCAATTTAAGAAAAAAATGCTGTATTACACCGTTTAGAAGCCGGTGAATCAAATGTAATCCTCGCAAAGAAGTTCGGCATGTCTTATTTCTCACTCTGCAATACCCGTTACAGAAAAAAAAGATGTGTAATGATGCATCCACGTCATAACAACAATACATTTTGTATGTTTGTTATGTGGAATTTTTAAGTACTATGCTTATTTCCTGCCAATATACCAACAGTGAAACTGTGCTAAAGATATCAATATAAAATATAGATAATTGATTTTATATTGAGCCCCTGGTATGACATTTTAAAAAATAAACTCACCGTTCCCAAACGCCGACAATTCTTGGTAGAATGGCACGTCCACCCACAGCTCGCTGTGATAGCGGGCCTCCGGAGAGAAGAGTTCCCCACTCCGCGATGTCCCAGGTAACGGCTCGGGAGATGCTGCACGGATAGGCATAATTGGTGCATTGGGAGCCGTTGATTGGATCTGTGCGGGAGTGGACATCCATGGTGGTGGTACGGGTCGTGGCAACGGTGAAGGCGTCCCTTGTGAAAAGGGACACGTTGTTCTCTCCGGAGATGGAATTCTGAAAACATTTACATAAATCATATAAATTGTTCTCATTCACGTGTGAAACAGTAAGTACAGTATGTAAATAAACAATAAAATTAGAACTATGTAAAATATGCACTGAATGTGCCAAATGCACAGAGCGCTGATCTAAACAACTATCACTGTAAGAGTGGAACGCTGTCAGGAAAAAACAATAATATTGTATCAAGCATCTAAATACGATTGCTTACTTTTGTTTAGTTTTTCTTGGAGGTGCGGTAGGGAGCAAAATGAGCGCCGCCTGCTTCTTGAATTTTCGGCTTTTCAGCTCTAGCCGGAAGGAAGCAGGCAGGACCCTAACAGCCTTTAGGGCCTTGACGCGATCCTCTCGCACCAGTAGCAAAGCAGGGTCGCTGTTTAAATAAATACAAATATATGATGAGTTCAACGGCCACAGCAAAGTACTTTCATAAAAAAACATTAAAAAATACTAACACTCCAGACGAGGCTGCAATTGCAGCTCTGCGTTGACGTCCACGTGCAGGTAGTCTGGCACCAGCTCGTACCCCACCTCTCCCTCTTCCTCTGCCTCCTCTTGCAGTCAGCACCACTCTATATATTTTAAATTGAAAACACTTAATGTAAGTACTTAAATGTTTAAATTTTGTTAACTATTGCACTAATATAAAATTTGAAAATAATTATTGGGTCGTGGAGTGCTCCCTTTCCCTGGACGACAACTGTTTCTGCACAAATTTGGTAAAAGTGAAAAAATTAATTAATTATACAACTAAATTACTAAATTTTTATTGTGTGACGAAGGCTTTACACCATTTTACATGTAAAAAAGAGTCAACTTTTTGACATATGACTTAAAATAATTGGTTAGCAAATATCTGTATTAATAATGAACCAATTCAAATAAAACTTATATATATCTCTTTGTTTTGAATCACTGTGATGGAATATCTATATTTCAAATGCGCGAGTGCAGTATATAAGACATTATTGTAAATCAAAAACAGATGACGTCTTCAGTTGACGTATTCTTACACAAAAACTTCAACCAAAACAATATATTAGAAACAAACTACTTAAAAACGCATTTCAAAGATAGATAAGTCAATCACAATAACACAGATATATAATTATGCGTTAAAAACCCAATAAATTAATTACTTACGGCATTTTAGGAAGAGTCCAAAATTTCGTGAATGTTAAAAATTTATGGTTTTGTTTTTTGACAGGACGCCTTATAAAACCGCGAAAACTCGTTAAATATCACTTCAAAGACAACGGATAAGTTCATAGACAAAGAGAATATATTATCAGCTATTCGATAAAACAAGTAGCTGGCCAAGGAAGCGTTTTAAATAATTACAATAAATATTTTACGAATGGTAGAAAAATCGGTCCATTTTTGGACCGATATCAATCGCAGAAAAATAAAAGTGGTCGATTTTTCGACCGAAATCGTTCCAGTGGTTAAAAAAATCATGTTTTTTATTAAGACTCAGTTCAGACTTGGGTTCGAACTTTGGAAGCAATTTTTTCAGGCTCTATGGTACCAAATGGGCTGAAATTTTGGAAAAAAGGTAAGAATCGTTATACAAATCAAATTCAGTCACAAAATCTCCATTAAGTTTGATTCTTAGAAACATCGTGTTTTTTATTAAGGCTCATTTCAGACTTGGGTTCGAACTTTAGAAGCAGTTTTCTCAGGCTCTATGGTACCAAATGGGCTAGAATTTCGGAACAGTCATAAGAATCTTGCTCCAAATCGAATTCAGTGACAAAATCTATATAAAGTTGGATTTTTTAAAAAATCATAATTTTTATGTACGCTAATTTCAGACTTAGGTTCGAACTTTGGAAGCAGTTTTTTCGGGATCTATTATACCAAATGGGCTTAAATTTTGGAAAAAGGGTAAGAATCGTGGTACAAATCGAATTCAGTCACAAAATCTATATAAAGTTGGATTTTTTAAAAAATCATAATTTTTATGGACGCTAATTTCAGACTTAGGTTCGAACTTTGGAAGCAGTTTTCTCAAAATCTATGGTACCAAATGGGCTGAAATTTTGGGAAAGTTGTAAGAATCGTGGAGCAAATCAAAATCAGTCACAAAATCTCCAAAAAGTTTGATTCTTAGAAAAATCATGTTTTTTATTAAGGCTCAGTTCAGACTTGGGTTCGAACTTTGGAAGCAGTTTTTTCAGGCTCTATGGTACCAAATGGGCTGAAATTTTGGAAAAAATGTAAGAATCGTGGTACAAATCGAATTCAGTCACAAAATCTCCATTAACTTTGATTCTTAGAAAAATCATGTTTTTTATTAAGGCTCATTTCAGACTTGGGTTCGAACTTTGGAAGCAGTTTTTTCGGGATCTATTATACCAAATGGGCTTAAATTTTGGAAAAAGGGTAAGAATCGTGGTACAAATCGAATTCAGTCACAAAATCTCCATTAACTTTGATTCTTAGAAAAATCATGTTTTTTATTAAGGCTCATTTCAGACTTGGGTTCGAACTTTGGAAGCAGTTTTTTCGGGATCTATTATACCAAATGGGCTTCAATTTTGGAAAAAGGGTAAGAATCGTTATACAAATCGAATTCAGTCACAAAATCTCCATTAAGATTGATTCTTAGAAACATCGTGTTTTTTATTAAGGCTCATTTCAGACTTGGGTTCGAACTTTAGAAGCAGTTTTCTCAGGCTCTATGGTACCAAATGGGCTAGAATTTCGGAACAGTCATAAAAGAATCTTGCTCCAAATCGAATTCCGTCACAAAATCTATATAAAGTTGGATTTTTTAAAAAATCATAATTTTTATGTACGCTAATTTCAGACTTAGGTTCGAACTTTGGAAGCAGTTTTCTCAAAATCTATGGTACCAAATGGCCTGAAATTTTGGGAAAGTTGTAAGAATCGTGGAGCAAATCAAAATCAGTCACAAAATCTCCAAAAAGTTTGATTCTTAGAAAAATCATGTTTTTTATTAAGGCTCAGTTCAGACTTGGGTTCGAACTTTGGAAGCAGTTTTTTCAGGCTCTATGGTACCAAATGGGCTGAAATTTTGGAAAAAATGTAAGAATCGTGGTACAAATCGAATTCAGTCACAAAATCTCCATTAACTTTGATTCTTAGAAAAATCATGTTTTTTATTAAGGCTCATTTCAGACTTGGGTTCGAACTTTGGAAGCAGTTTTTTCGGGATCTATTATACCAAATGGGCTTAAATTTTGGAAAAAGGGTAAGAATCGTGGTACAAATCGAATTCAGTCACAAAATCTATATAAAGTTGGATTTTTTAAAAAATCATAATTTTTATGGACGCTAATTTCAGACTTAGGTTCGAACTTTGGAAGCAGTTTTCTCAAAATCTATGGTACCAAATGGGCTGAAATTTTGGAAAAAATGTAAGAATCGTGGTACAAATCGTATTCAGTCACAAAATCTCCATTAACTTTGATTCTTAGAAACATCATGTTTTTTATTAAGGCTCATTTCAGACTTGGGTTCGAACTTTGGAAGCAGTTTTTTCGGGATCTATTATACCAAATGGGCTTCAATTTTGGAAAAAGGGTAAGAATCGTTATACAAATCGAATTCAGTCACAAAATCTCCATTAAGTTTGATTCTTAGAAACATCGTGTTTTTTATTAAGGCTCATTTCAGACTTGGGTTCGAACTTTAGAAGCAGTTTTCTCAGGCTCTATGGTACCAAATGGGCTAGAATTTCGGAACAGTCATAAAAGAATCTTGCTCAAAATCGAATTCCGTCACAAAATCTATATAAAGTTGGATTTTTTAAAAAATCATAATTTTTATGTACGCTAATTTCAGACTTAGGTTCGAACTTTGGAAGCAGTTTTCTCAAAATCTATGGTACCAAATGGGCTGAAATTTTGGGAAAGTTGTAAGAATCGTGGAGCAAATCAAAATCAGTCACAAAATCTCCAAAAAGTTTGATTCTTAGAAAAATCATGTTTTTTTTTAAGGCTCAGTTCAGACTTGGGTTCGAACTTTGGAAGCAGTTTTTTCAGGCTCTATGGTACCAAATGGGCTGAAATTTTGGAAAAAATGTAAGAATCGTGGTACAAATCGAATTCAGTCACAAAATCTCCATTAACTTTGATTCTTAGAAAAATCATGATTTTTATTAAGGCTCATTTCAGACTTGGGTTCGAACTTTGGAAGCAGTTTTTTCGGGATCTATTATACCAAATGGGCTTAAATTTTGGAAAAAGGGTAAGAATCGTGGTACAAATCGAATTCAGTCACAAAATCTATATAAAGTTGGATTTTTTAAAAAATCATAATTTTTATGGACGCTAATTTCAGACTTAGGTTCGAACTTGGAAGCAGTTTTCTCAAAATCTATGGTACCAAATGGGCTGAAATTTTGGAAAAATGGTAAGAATCGTGATACAAATCGAATTCAGTCACCAAATCTCTATTAAGTTTGATTCTTAGAAAAATCATGTTTTTTATTAAGGCTCATTTCAGACTTGGGTTCGAACTTTGGAAGCAGTTTTCTCAGGCTCTATGGTACCAAATGGGCTAGAATTTCGGAACAGTCATAAGAATCATGCTCCAAATCGAATTCAGTCACAAAATCTATATAAAGTTGGATTTTTTAAAAAATCATAATTTTTATGTACGCTAATTTCAGACTTAGGTTCGAACTTTGGAAGCAGTTTTCTCAAAATCTATGGTACCAAATGGGCTGAAATTTTGGGAAAGTTGTAAGAATCGTGGAGCAAATCAAAATCAGTCACAAAATCTCCAAAAAGTTTGATTCTTAGAAAAATCATGTTTTTTATTAAGGCTCAGTTCAGACTTGGGTTCGAACTTTGGAAGCAGTTTTTTCAGGCTCTATGGTATCAAATGGGCTGAAATTTTGGAAAAAATGTAAGAATCGTGGTACAAATCGAATTCAGTCACAAAATCTCCATTAAGTTTGATTCTTAGAAAAATCATATTTTTTATTAAGGCTCATTTCAGACTTGGTTTCGAACTTTGGAAGCAGTTTTTTCGGGATCTATTATACAAAATGGGCTTCAATTTCGGAAAAAGGATAAGAATCGTGGTACAAATCGAATTCAGTCATAAAATCTCCATTAAGTATGATTCTTAGAAAAATCATGTTTTTTATTAAGGCTCATTTCAGACTTGGGTTCGAACTTTGGAAGCAGTTTTTTCAGGCTCTATGGTACCAAATGGGCTGAAATTTTGGAAAAAAGGTAAGAATCGTTATACAAATCGAATTCAGTCACAAAATCTCCATTAAGTTTGATTCTTAGAAACATCGTGTTTTTTATTAAGGCTCATTTCAGACTTGGGTTCGAACTTTAGAAGCAGTTTTCTCAGGCTCTATGGTACCAAATGGGCTAGAATTTCGGAACAGTCATAAGAATCTTGCTCCAAATCGAATTCAGTCACAAAATCTATATAAAGTTGGATTTTTTTAAAAATCATAATTTTTATGTACGCTAATTTCAGACTGAGGTTCGAACTTTGGAAGCAGTTTTCTCAAAATCTATGGTACCAAATGGGCTGAAATTTTGGGAAAGTTGTAAGAATCGTGGAGCAAATCAAAATCAGTCACAAAATCTCCAAAAAGTTTGATTCTTAGAAAAATCATGTTTTTTATTAAGGCTCAGTTCAGACTTGGGTTCGAACTTTGGAAGCAGTTTTTTCAGACTCTATGATACCAAATGGGCTGAAATTTTGGAAAAAATGTAAGAATCGTGGTACAAATCGAATTCAGTCACAAAATCTCCATTAAGTTTGATTCTTAGAAAAATCATGTTTTTTATTAAGGCTCATTTCAGACTTGGGTTCGAACTTTGGAAGCAGTTTTTTCGGGATCTATTATACCAAATGGGCTTAAATTTTGGAAAAAGGGTAAGAATCGTGGTACAAATCGAATTCAGTCACAAAATCTATATAAAGTTGGATTTTTTAAAAAATCATAATTTTTATGGACGCTAATTTCAGACTTAGGTTCGAACTTTGGAAGCAGTTTTCTCAAAATCTATGGTACCAAATGGGCTGAAATTTTGGAAAAGTGGTAAGAATCGTGGTTCAAATCAAAATCAATCACAAAATCTCCATAAAGTTTGATTCTTAGAAAAATCATGTTTTTTATTAAGGCTCATTTCAGACTTGGGTTCGAACTTTGGAAGCAGTTTTTTCGGGCTCTATGGTACCAAATGGGCTGAAATTTTGGAAAAAAGGTAAGTATCGTGGTACAAATCGAATTCAGTCACAAAATCTCCATTAAGTTTGATTCTTAGAAACATCGTGTTTTTTATTAAGGCTCATTTCAGACTTGGGTTCGAATTTTAGAAGCAGTTTTCTCAGGCTCTATGGTACCAAATGGGCTAGAATTTCGGAACAGTCATAAGAATCTTGCTCCAAATCGAATTCAGTCACAAAATCTATATAAAGTTGGATTTTTTAAAAAATCATAATTTTTATGTACGCTAATTTCAGACTTAGGTTCAAACTTTGGAAGCAGTTTTCTCAAAATCTATGGTACCAAATGGGCTGAAATTTTGGAAAAAATGTAAGAATCGTGGTACAAATCGAATTCAGTCACAAAATCTCCATTAAGTTTGATTCTTAGAAAAATCATGTTTTTTATTAAGGCTCATTTCAGACTTGGTTTCGAACTTTGGAAGCAGTTTTTTCGGGATCTATTATACCAAATGGGCTTCAATTTTGGAAAAAGGGTAAGAATCGTGGTACAAATCGAATTAAGTCACAAAATCTCCATTAAGTTTGATTCTTAGAAAAATCATGTTTTTTATTAAGGCTCATTTCAGACTTGGGCTGAAATTTTGGAAAAAAGGTAAGAATCGTTATACAAATCGAATTCAGTCACAAAATCTCCATTAAGTTTGATTCTTAGAAACATCGTGTTTTTTATTAAGGCTCATTTCAGACTTGGGTTCGAACTGTAGAAGCAGTTTTCTCAGGCTCTATGGTACCAAATGGGCTAGAATTTCGGAACAGTCATAAGAATCTTGCTCCAAATCGAATTCAGTCACAAAATCTATATAAAGTTGGATTTTTTAAAAAATCATAATTTTTATGTACGCTAATTTCAGACTTAGGTTCGAACTTTGGAAGCAGTTTTCTCAAAATCTATGGTACCAAATGGGCTGAAATTTTGGGAAAGTTGTAAGAATCGTGGAGCAAATCAAAATCAGTCACAAAATCTCCAAAAAGTTTGATTCTTAGAAAAATCATGTTTTTTATTAAGGCTCAGTTCAGACTTGGGTTCGAACTTTGGAAGCAGTTTTTTCAGGCTCTATGGTACCAAATGGGCTGAAATTTTGGAAAAAATGTAAGAATCGTGGTACAAATCGAATTCAGTCACAAAATCTCCATTAACTTTGATTCTTAGAAAAATCATGTTTTTTATTAAGGCTCATTTCAGACTTGGGTTCGAACTTTGGAAGCAGTTTTTTCGGGATCTATTATACCAAATGGGCTTAAATTTTGGAAAAAGGGTAAGAATCGTGGTACAAATCGAATTCAGTCACAAAATCTATATAAAGTTGGATTTTTTAAAAAATCATAATTTTTATGGACGCTAATTTCAGACTTAGGTTCGAACTTTGGAAGCAGTTTTCTCAAAATCTATGGTACCAAATGGGCTGAAATTTTGGGAAAGTTTTAAGAATCGTGGAGCAAATCAAAATCAGTCACAAAATCTCCAAAAAGTTTGATTCTTAGAAAAATCATGTTTTTTATTAAGGCTCAGTTCAGACTTGGGTTCGAACTTTGGAAGCAGTTTTTTCAGGCTCTATGGTACCAAATGGGCTGAAATTTTGGAAAAAATGTAAGAATCGTGGTACAAATCGAATTCAGTCACAAAATCTCCATTAACTTTGATTCTTAGAAACATCATGTTTTTTATTAAGGCTCATTTCAGACTTGGGTTCGAACTTTGGAAGCAGTTTTTTCGGGATCTATTATACCAAATGGGCTTCAATTTTGGAAAAAGGGTAAGAATCGTTATACAAATCGAATTCAGTCACAAAATCTCCATTAAGTTTGATTCTTAGAAACATCGTGTTTTTTATTAAGGCTCATTTCAGACTTGGGTTCGAACTTTAGAAGCAGTTTTCTCAGGCTCTATGGTACCAAATGGGCTAGAATTTCGGAACAGTCATAAAAGAATCTTGCTCCAAATCGAATTCCGTCACAAAATCTATATAAAGTTGGATTTTTTAAAAAATCATAATTTTTATGTACGCTAATTTCAGACTTAGGTTCGAACTTTGGAAGCAGTTTTCTCAAAATCTATGGTACCAAATGGCCTGAAATTTTGGGAAAGTTGTAAGAATCGTGGAGCAAATCAAAATCAGTCACAAAATCTCCAAAAAGTTTGATTCTTAGAAAAATCATGTTTTTTATTAAGGCTCCGTTCAGACTTGGGTTCGAACTTTGGAAGCAAATTTTTCAGGCTCTATGGTACCAAATGGGCTGAAATTTTGGAAAAAATGTAAGAATCGTGGTACAAATCGAATTCAGTCACAAAATCTCCATTAACTTTGATTCTTAGAAAAATCATGTTTTTTATTAAGGCTCATTTCAGACTTGGGTTCGAACTTTGGAAGCAGTTTTTTCGGGATCTATTATACCAAATGGGCTTAAATTTTGGAAAAAGGGTAAGAATCGTGGTACAAATCGAATTCAGTCACAAAATCTATATAAAGTTGGATTTTTTAAAAAATCATAATTTTTATGGACGCTAATTTCAGACTTAGGTTCGAACTTTGGAAGCAGTTTTCTCAAAATCTATGGTACCAAATGGGCTGAAATTTTGGGAAAGTTGTAAGAATCGTGGAGCAAATCAAAATCAGTCACAAAATCTCCAAAAAGTTTGATTCTTAGAAAAATCATGTTTTTTTTTAAGGCTCAGTTCAGACTTGGGTTCGAACTTTGGAAGCAGTTTTTTCAGGCTCTATGGTACCAAATGGGCTGAAATTTTGGAAAAAATGTAAGAATCGTGGTACAAATCGAATTCAGTCACAAAATCTCCATTAACTTTGATTCTTAGAAAAATCATGTTTTTTATTAAGGCTCATTTCAGACTTGGGTTCGAACTTTGGAAGCAGTTTTTTCGGGATCTATTATACCAAATGGGCTTAAATTTTGGAAAAAGGGTAAGAATCGTGGTACAAATCGAATTCAGTCACAAAATCTATATAAAGTTGGATTTTTTAAAAAATCATAATTTTTATGGACGCTAATTTCAGACTTAGGTTCGAACTTGGAAGCAGTTTTCTCAAAATCTATGTTACCAAATGGGCCGAAATTTTGGAAAAATGGTAAGAATCGTGATACAAATCGAATTCAGTCACCAAATCTCTATTAAGTTTGATTCTTAGAAAAATCATGTTTTTTATTAAGGCTCATTTCAGACTTGGGTTCGAACTTTGGAAGCAGTTTTCTCAGGCTCTATGGTACCAAATGGGCTAGAATTTCGGAACAGTCATAAGAATCATGCTCCAAATCGAATTCAGTCACAAAATCTATATAAAGTTGGATTTTTTAAAAAATCATAATTTTTATGTACGCTAATTTCAGACTTAGGTTCGAACTTTGGAAGCAGTTTTCTCAAAATCTATGGTACCAAATGGGCTGAAATTTTGGGAAAGTTGTAAGAATCGTGGAGCAAATCAAAATCAGTCACAAAATCTCCAAAAAGTTTGATTCTTAGAAAAATCATGTTTTTTTTTAAGGCTCAGTTCAGACTTGGGTTCGAACTTTGGAAGCAGTTTTTTCAGGCTCTATGGTACCAAATGGGCTGAAATTTTGGAAAAAATGTAAGAATCGTGGTACAAATCGAATTCAGTCACAAAATCTCCATTAACTTTGATTCTTAGAAAAATCATGTTTTTTATTAAGGCTCAGTTCAGACTTGGGTTCGAACTTTGGAAGCAGTTTTTTCAGGCTCTATGGTATCAAATGGGCTGAAATTTTGGAAAAAATGTAAGAATCGTGGTATAAATCGAATTCAGTCACAAAATCTCCATTAAGTTTGATTCTAAGAAAAATCATATTTTTTATTAAGGCTCATTTCAGACTTGGTTTCGAACTTTGGAAGCAGTTTTTTCGGGATCTATTATACAAAATGGGCTTCAATTTTGGAAAAAGGATAAGAATCGTGGTACAAATCGAATTCAGTCACAAAATCTCCATTAAGTATGATTCTTAGAAAAATCATGTTTTTTATTAAGGCTCATTTCAGACTTGGGTTCGAACTTTGGAAGCAGTTTTTTCAGGCTCTATGGTACCAAATGGGCTGAAATTTTGGAAAAAAGGTAAGAATCGTTATACAAATCGAATTCAGTCACAAAATCTCCATTAAGTTTGATTCTTAGAAACATCGTGTTTTTTATTAAGGCTCATTTCAGACTTGGGTTCGAACTTTAGAAGCAGTTTTCTCAGGCTCTATGGTACCAAATGGTCTAGAATTTCGGAACAGTCATAAGAATCTTGCTCCAAATCGAATTCAGTCACAAAATCTATATAAAGTTGGATTTTTTTAAAAATCATAATTTTTATGTACGCTAATTTCAGACTTAGGTTCGAACTTTGGAAGCAGTTTTCTCAAAATCTATGGTACCAAATGGGCTGAAATTTTGGGAAAGTTGTAAGAATCGTGGAGCAAATCAAAATCAGTCACAAAATCTCCAAAAAGTTTGATTCTTAGAAAAATCATGTTTTTTATTAAGGCTCAGTTCAGACTTGGGTTCGAACTTTGGAAGCAGTTTTTTCAGACTCTATGATACCAAATGGGCTGAAATTTTGGAAAAAATGTAAGAATCGTGGTACAAATCGAATTCAGTCACAAAATCTCCATTAAGTTTGATTCTTAGAAAAATCATGTTTTTTATTAAGGCTCATTTCAGACTTGGGTTCGAACTTTGGAAGCAGTTTTTTCGGGATCTATTATACCAAATGGGCTTAAATTTTGGAAAAAGGGTAAGAATCGTGGTACAAATCGAATTCAGTCACAAAATCTATATAAAGTTGGATTTTTTAAAAAATCATAATTTTTATGGACGCTAATTTCAGACTTAGGTTCGAACTTTGGAAGCAGTTTTCTCAAAATCTATGGTACCAAATGGCCTGAAATTTTGGGAAAGTTGTAAGAATCGTGGAGCAAATCAAAATCAGTCACAAAATCTCCAAAAAGTTTGATTCTTAGAAAAATCATGTTTTTTTTTAAGGCTCAGTTCAGACTTGGGTTCGAACTTTGGAAGCAGTTTTTTCAGGCTCTATGGTACCAAATGGGCTGAAATTTTGGAAAAAATGTAAGAATCGTGGTACAAATCGAATTCAGTCACAAAATCTCCATTAACTTTGATTCTTAGAAAAATCATGTTTTTTATTAAGGCTCAGTTCAGACTTGGGTTCGAACTTTGGAAGCAGTTTTTTCAGGCTCTATGGTATCAAATGGGCTGAAATTTTGGAAAAAATGTAAGAATCGTGGTACAAATCGAATTCAGTCACAAAATCTCCATTAAGTTTGATTCTTAGAAAAATCATATTTTTTATTAAGGCTCATTTCAGACTTGGTTTCGAACTTTGGAAGCAGTTTTTTCGGGATCTATTATACAAAATGGGCTTCAATTTTGGAAAAAGGATAAGAATCGTGGTACAAATCGAATTCAGTCACAAAATCTCCATTAAGTATGATTCTTAGAAAAATCATGTTTTTTATTAAGGCTCATTTCAGACTTGGGTTCGAACTTTGGAAGCAGTTTTTTCAGGCTCTATGGTACCAAATGGGCTGAAATTTTGGAAAAAAGGTAAGAATCGTTATACAAATCGAATTCAGTCACAAAATCTCCATTAAGTTTGATTCTTAGAAACATCGTGTTTTTTATTAAGGCTCATTTCAGACTTGGGTTCGAACTTTAGAAGCAGTTTTCTCAGGCTCTATGGTACCAAATGGGCTAGAATTTCGGAACAGTCATAAGAATCTTGCTCCAAATCGAATTCAGTCACAAAATCTATATAAAGTTGGATTTTTTTAAAAATCATAATTTTTATGTACGCTAATTTCAGACTTAGGTTCGAACTTTGGAAGCAGTTTTCTCAAAATCTATGGTACCAAATGGGCTGAAATTTTGGGAAAGTTGTAAGAATCGTGGAGCAAATCAAAATCAGTCACAAAATCTCCAAAAAGTTTGATTCTTAGAAAAATCATGTTTTTTATTAAGGCTCAGTTCAGACTTGGGTTCGAACTTTGGAAGCAGTTTTTTCAGACTCTATGATACCAAATGGGCTGAAATTTTGGAAAAAATGTAAGAATCGTGGTACAAATCGAATTCAGTCACAAAATCTCCATTAAGTTTGATTCTTAGAAAAATCATGTTTTTTATTAAGGCTCATTTCAGACTTGGGTTCGAACTTTGGAAGCAGTTTTTTCGGGATCTATTATACCAAATGGGCTTAAATTTTGGAAAAAGGGTAAGAATCGTGGTACAAATCGAATTCAGTCACAAAATCTATATAAAGTTGGATTTTTTAAAAAATCATAATTTTTATGGACGCTAATTTCAGACTTAGGTTCGAACTTTGGAAGCAGTTTTCTCAAAATCTATGGTACCAAATGGGCTGAAATTTTGGAAAAAAGGTAAGAATCGTGGTTCAAATCAAAATCGATCACAAAATCTCCATAAAGTTTGATTCTTAGATAAATCATGTTTTTTATTAAGGCTCATTTCAGACTTGGGTTCGAACTTTGGAAGCAGTTTTTTCGGGCTCTATGGTACCAAATGGGCTGAAATTTTGGAAAAAAGGTAAGTATCGTGGTACAAATCGAATTCAGTCACAAAATCTCCATTAAGTTTGATTCTTAGAAACATCGTGTTTTTTATTAAGGCTCATTTCAGACTTGGGTTCGAATTTTAGAAGCAGTTTTCTCAGGCTCTATGGTACCAAATGGGCTAGAATTTCGGAACAGTCATAAGAATCTTGCTCCAAATCGAATTCAGTCACAAAATCTATATAAAGTTGGATTTTTTAAAAAATCATAATTTTTATGTACGCTAATTTCAGACTTAGGTTCGAACTTTGGAAGCAGTTTTCTCAAAATCTATGGTACCAAATGGGCTGAAATTTTGGGAAAGTTGTAAGAATCGTGGAGCAAATCAAAATCAGTCACAAAATCTCCAAAAAGTTTGATTCTTAGAAAAATCATGTTTTTTATTAAGGCTCAGTTCAGACTTGGGTTCGAACTTTGGAAGCAGTTTTTTCAGGCTCTATGGTAACAAATGGGCTGAAATTTTGGAAAAAATGTAAGAATCGTGGTACAAATCGAATTCAGTCACAAAATCTCCATTAAGTTTGATTCTTAGAAAAATCATGTTTTTTATTAAGGCTCATTTCAGACTTGGGTTCGAACTTTGGAAGCAGTTTTTTCGGGATCTATTATACCAAATGGGCTTAAATTTTGGAAAAAGGGTAAGAATCGTGGTACAAATCGAATTCAGTCACAAAATCTATATAAAATTGGATTTTTTAAAAAATCATAATTTTTATGGACGCTAATTTCAGACTTAGGTTCGAACTTTGGAAGCAGTTTTCTCAAAATCTATGGTACCAAATGGGCTGAAATTTTGGAAAAGTGGTAAGAATCGTGGTTCAAATCAAAATCAATCACAAAATCTCCATAAAGTTTGATTCTTAGAAAAATCATGTTTTTTATTAAGGCTCATTTCAGACTTGGGTTCGAACTTTGGAAGCAGTTTTTTCGGGCTCTATGGTACCAAATGGGCTGAAATTTTGGAAAAAAGGTAAGTATCGTGGTACAAATCGAATTCAGTCACAAAATCTCCATTAAGTTTAATTCTTAGAAAAATCATGTTTTTTATTAAGGCTCATTTCAAACTTGGGTTCGAACTTTGGAAGCAGTTTTTTCGGGCTCTATGGTACCAAATGGGCTGAAATTTTGGAAAAAAGGTAAGAATCGTTATACAAATCGAATTCATCACAAAATCTCCATAAAGTTTGATTCGTAGAAAAATCATGTTTTTTATTAAGGCTCATTTCAGACTTGGGTTCGAACTTTGGAAGCAGTTTTTTCAGGCTCTATGGTACCAAATGGGCTGAAATTTTGGAAAAAAGGTAAGTATCGTGGTACAAATCGAATTCAGTCACAAAATCTCCATTAAGTTTAATTCTTAGAAAAATCATGTTTTTTATTAAGGCTCATTTCAAACTTGGGTTCGAACTTTGGAAGCAGTTTTTTCGGGATCTATTATACCAAATGGGCTGAAATTTTGGAAAAAGGGTAAGAATCGTGGTACAAATCGAATTCAGTCACCAAATCTCTATTAAGTTTGATTCTTAGAAAAATCATGTTTTTTATTAAGGCTCATTTCAGACTTGGGTTCGAACTTTGGAAGCAGTTTTCTCAGGCTCTATGGTACCAAATGGGCTAGAATTTCGGAACAGTCATAAGAATCATGCTCCAAATCGAAATCAGTCACAAAATCTATATAAAGTTGGATTTTTTAAAAAATCATAATTTTTATGGACGCTAATTTCAGACTTGGGTTCGACCTTTGGAAGCAGTTTTCTCAAAATCTATGGTACCAAATGGGCTGAAATTTTGGGAAAGTGGTAAGAATCGTGGTACAAATCAAAATCAATCACAAAATCTCCATAAAGTTTGATTCTTAGAAAAATCATGTTTTTTATTAAGGCTCATTTCAGACTTGGGTTCGAACTTTGGAAGCAGTTTTTTCGGGATCTATTATACCAAATGGGCTTAAATTTTGGAAAAAGGGTAAGAATCGTGGTACAAATCGAATTCAGTCACAAAATCTATATAAAGTTGGATTTTTTAAAAAATCATAATTTTTATGGACGCTTATTTCAGACTTAGGTTCGAACTTTGGAAGCAGTTTTCTCAAAATCTATGGTACAAAATGGGCTGAAATTTTGGAAAAGTGGTAAGAATCGTGGTTCAAATCAAAATCAATCACAAAATCTCCATAAAGTTTGATTCTTAGAAAAATCATGTTTTTTATTAAGGCTCATTTCAGACTTGGGTTCGAACTTTGGAAGCAGTTTTTTCGGGCTCTATGGTACCAAATGGGCTGAAATTTTGGAAAAAAGGTAAGAATCGTTATACAAATCGAATTCATCACAAAATCTCCATTAAGTTTGATTCTTAGAAAATTCATGTTATTTATTAAGGCTCATTTCAGACTTGGGTTCGAACTTTGGAAGCAGTTTTTTCAGGCTCTATGGTACCAAATGGGCTGAAATTTTGGAAAAAAGGTAATTATCGTGGTACAAATCGAATTCAGTCACAAAATCTCCATTAAGTTTAATTCTTAGAAAAATCATGTTTTTTATTAAGGCTCATTTCAAACTTGGGTTCGAACTTTGGAAGCAGTTTTCTCAGGCTCTATGGTACCAAATGGGCTAGAATTTCGGAACAGTCATAAGAATCTTGCTCCAAATCGAATTCAGTCACAAAATCTATATAAAGTTGGATTTTTTAAAAAATCATAATTTTTATGTACGCTAATTTCAGACTTGGGTTCGACCTTTGGAAGCAGTTTTCTCAAAATCTATGGTACCAAATGGGCTGAAATTTTGGGAAAGTGGTAAGAATCGTGGTACAAATCAAAATCAATCACAAAATCTCCATAAAGTTTGATTCTTAGAAAAATCATGTTTTTTATTAAGGCTCATTTCAGACTTGGGTTCGAACTTTGGAAGCAGTTTTTTCGGGATCTATTATACCAAATGGGCTTAAATTTTGGAAAAAGGGTAAGAATCGTGGTACAAATCGAATTCAGTCACAAAATCTATATAAAGTTGGATTTTTTAAAAAATCATAATTTTTATGGACGCTTATTTCAGACTTAGGTTCGAACTTTGGAAGCAGTTTTCTCAAAATCTATGGTACAAAATGGGCTGAAATTTTGGAAAAGTGGTAAGAATCGTGGTTCAAATCAAAATCAATCACAAAATCTCCATAAAGTTTGATTCTTAGAAAAATCATGTTTTTTATTAAGGCTCATTTCAGACTTGTGTTCGAACTTTGGAAGCAGTTTTTTCGGGCTCTATGGTACCAAATGGGCTGAAATTTTGGAAAAAAGGTAAGAATCGTTATACAAATCGAATTCATCACAAAATCTCCATTAAGTTTGATTCTTAGAAAATTCATGTTATTTATTAAGGCTCATTTCAGACTTGGGTTCGAACTTTGGAAGCAGTTTTTTCAGGCTCTATGGTACCAAATGGGCTGAAATTTTGGAAAAAAGGTAAGTATCGTGGTACAAATCGAATTCAGTCACAAAATCTCCATTAAGTTTAATTCTTAGAAAAATCATGTTTTTTATTAAGGCTCATTTCAAACTTGGGTTCGAACTTTGGAAGCAGTTTTCTCAGGCTCTATGGTACCAAATGGGCTAGAATTTCGGAACAGTCATAAGAATCTTGCTCCAAATCGAATTCAGTCACAAAATCTATATAAAGTTGGATTTTTTAAAAAATCATAATTTTTATGTACGCTAATTTCAGACTTAGGTTGGAACTTTGGAAGCAGTTTTCTCAAAATCTATGATACCAAATGGGCTGAAATTTTGGGAAAGTTGTAAGAATCGTGGAGCAAATCAAAATCAGTCACAAAATCTCCAAAAAGTTTGATTCTTAGAAAAATCATGTTTTTTATTAAGGCTCAGTTCAGACTTGGGTTCGAACTTTGGAAGCAGTTTTTTCAGGCTCTATGGTACCAAATAGGCTGAAATTTTGGAAAAAATGTAAGAATCGTGGTACAAATCGAATTCAGTCACAAAATCTCCATTAAGTTTGATTCTTAGAAAAATCATGTTTTTTATTAAGGCTCATTTCAGACTTGGGTTCGAACTTTGGAAGCAGTTTTTTCGGGATCTATTATACCAAATGGGCTGAAATTTTGGAAAAAAGGTAAGTATCGTGGTACAAATCGAATTCAGTCACAAAATCTCCATTAAGTTTAATTCTTAGAAAAATCATGTTTTTTATTAAGGCTCATTTCAAACTTGGGTTCGAACTTTGGAAGCAGTTTTCTCAGGCTCTATGGTACCAAATGGGCTAGAATTTCGGAACAGTCATAAGAATCTTGCTCCAAATCGAATTCAGTCACAAAATCTATATAAAGTTGGATTTTTTAAAAAATCATAATTTTTATGTACGCTAATTTCAGACTTAGGTTCGAACTTTGGAAGCAGTTTTCTCAAAATCTATGGTACCAAATGGGCTGAAATTTTGGGAAAGCTGTAAGAATCGTGGAGCAAATCAAAATCAGTCACAAAATCTCCAAAAAGTTTGATTCTTAGAAAAATAATGTTTTTTATTAAGGCTCAGTTCAGACTTTGGTTCGAACTTTGGAAGCAGTTTTTTCAGGCTCTATGGTAACAAATGGGCTGAAATGTTGGAAAAAATGTAAGAATCGTGGTACAAATCGAATTCAGTCACAAAATCTCCATTAAGTTTGATTCTTAGAAAAATCATGTTTTTTATTAAGGCTCATTTCAGACTTGGGTTCGAACTTTGGAAGCAGTTTTTTCGGGATCTATTATACCAAATGGGCTTAAATTTTGGAAAAAGGGTAAGAATCGTGGTACAAATCGAATTCAGTCACAAAATCTATATAAAGTTGGATTTTTTAAAAAATCATAATTTTTATGGACGCTAATTTCAGACTTAGGTTCGAACTTTGGAAGCAGTTTTCTCAAAATCTATGGTACCAAATGGGCTGAAATTTTGGAAAAGTGGTAAGAATCGTGGTTCAAATCAAAATCAATCACAAAATCTCCATAAAGTTTGATTCTTAGAAAAATCATGTTTTTTATTAAGGCTCATTTCAGACTTGGGTTCGAACTTTGGAAGCAGTTTTTTCGGGCTCTATGGTACCAAATGGGCTGAAATTTTGGAAAAAAGGTAAGTATCGTGGTACAAATCGAATTCAGTCACAAAATCTCCATTAAGTTTGATTCTTAGAAAAATCATGTTTTTTATTAAGGCTCATTTCAGACTTGGGTTCGAACTTTGGAAGCAGTTTTTTCAGGCTCTATGGTATCAAATGGGCTGAAATTTTGGAAAAAATGTAAGAATCGTGGTACAAATCGAATTCAGTCACAAAATCTATATAAAGTTGGATTTTTTAAAAAATCATAATTTTTATGGACGCTAATTTCAGACTTAGGTTCGAACTTTGGAAGCAGTTTTCTCAAAATCTATGGTACCAAATGGGCTGAAATAATGGAAAAGTGGTAAGAATCGTGGTTCAAATCAAAATCAATCACAAAATCTCCATAAAGTTTGATTCTTAGAAAAATCATGTTTTTTATTAAGGCTCATTTCAGACTTGGGTTCGAACTTTGGAAGCAGTTTTTTCGGGCTCTATGGTACCAAATGGGCTGAAATTTTGGAAAAAAGGTAAGTATCGTGGTACAAATCGAATTCAGTCACAAAATCTCCATTAAGTTTAATTCTTAGAAAAATCATGTTTTTTATTAAGGCTCATTTCAAACTTGGGTTCGAACTTTGGAAGCAGTTTTTTCGGGCTCTATGGTACCAAATGGGCTGAAATTTTGGAAAAAAGGTAAGAATCGTTATACAAATCGAATTCATCACAAAATCTCCATAAAGTTTGATTCTTAGAAAAATCATGTTTTTTATTAAGGCTCATTTCAGACTTGGGTTCGAACTTTGGAAGCAGTTTTTTCAGGCTCTATGGTACCAAATGGGCTGAAATTTTGGAAAAAAGGTAAGTATCGTGGTACAAATCGAATTCAGTCACAAAATCTCCATTAAGTTTGATTCTTAGAAAAATCATGTTTTTTATTAAGGCTCATTTCAGACTTGGGTTCGAACTTTGGAAGCAGTTTTTTCGGGATCTATTATACCAAATGGGCTGAAATTTTGGAAAAAAGGTAAGTATCGTGGTACAAATCGAATTCAGTCACAAAATCTCCATTAAGTTTAATTCTTAGAAAAATCATGTTTTTTATTAAGGCTCATTTCAAACTTGGGTTCGAACTTTGGAAGCAGTTTTCTCAGGCTCTATGGTACCAAATGGGCTAGAATTTCGGAACAGTCATAAGAATCTTGCTCCAAATCGAATTCAGTCACAAAATCTATATAAAGTTGGATTTTTTAAAAAATCATAATTTTTATGTACGCTAATTTCAGACTTAGGTTCGAACTTTGGAAGCAGTTTTCTCAAAATCTATGGTACCAAATGGGCTGAAATTTTGGGAAAGCTGTAAGAATCGTGGAGCAAATCAAAATCAGTCACAAAATCTCCAAAAAGTTTGATTCTTAGAAAAATAATGTTTTTTATTAAGGCTCAGTTCAGACTTTGGTTCGAACTTTGGAAGCAGTTTTTTCAGGCTCTATGGTAACAAATGGGCTGAAATGTTGGAAAAAATGTAAGAATCGTGGTACAAATCGAATTCAGTCACAAAATCTCCATTAAGTTTGATTCTTAGAAAAATCATGTTTTTTATTAAGGCTCATTTCAGACTTGGGTTCGAACTTTGGAAGCAGTTTTTTCGGGATCTATTATACCAAATGGGCTTAAATTTTGGAAAAAGGGTAAGAATCGTGGTACAAATCGAATTCAGTCACAAAATCTATATAAAGTTGGATTTTTTAAAAAATCATAATTTTTATGGACGCTAATTTCAGACTTAGGTTCGAACTTTGGAAGCAGTTTTCTCAAAATCTATGGTACCAAATGGGCTGAAATTTTGGAAAAGTGGTAAGAATCGTGGTTCAAATCAAAATCAATCACAAAATCTCCATAAAGTTTGATTCTTAGAAAAATCATGTTTTTTATTAAGGCTCATTTCAGACTTGGGTTCGAATTTTGGAAGCAGTTTTTTCGGGCTCTATGGTACCAAATGGGCTGAAATTTTGGAAAAAAGGTAAGTATCGTGGTACAAATCGAATTCAGTCACAAAATCTCCATTAAGTTTGATTCTTAGAAAAATCATGTTTTTTATTAAGGCTCATTTCAGACTTGGGTTCGAACTTTGGAAGCAGTTTTTTCAGGCTCTATGGTATCAAATGGGCTGAAATTTTGGAAAAAATGTAAGAATCGTGGTACAAATCGAATTCAGTCACAAAATCTATATAAAGTTGGATTTTTTAAAAAATCATAATTTTTATGGACGCTAATTTCAGACTTAGGTTCGAACTTTGGAAGCAGTTTTCTCAAAATCTATGGTACCAAATGGGCTGAAATAATGGAAAAGTGGTAAGAATCGTGGTTCAAATCAAAATCAATCACAAAATCTCCATAAAGTTTGATTCTTAGAAAAATCATGTTTTTTATTAAGGCTCATTTCAGACTTGGGTTCGAACTTTGGAAGCAGTTTTTTCGGGCTCTATGGTACCAAATGGGCTGAAATTTTGGAAAAAAGGTAAGTATCGTGGTACAAATCGAATTCAGTCACAAAATCTCCATTAAGTTTAATTCTTAGAAAAATCATGTTTTTTATTAAGGCTCATTTCAAACTTGGGTTCGAACTTTGGAAGCAGTTTTTTCGGGCTCTATGGTACCAAATGGGCTGAAATTTTGGAAAAAAGGTAAGAATCGTTATACAAATCGAATTCATCACAAAATCTCCATAAAGTTTGATTCTTAGAAAAATCATGTTTTTTATTAAGGCTCATTTCAGACTTGGGTTCGAACTTTGGAAGCAGTTTTTTCAGGCTCTATGGTACCAAATGGGCTGAAATTTTGGAAAAAAGGTAAGTATCGTGGTACAAATCGAATTCAGTCACAAAATCTCCATTAAGTTTGATTCTTAGAAAAATCATGTTTTTTATTAAGGCTCATTTCAGACTTAGGTTCGAACTTTGGAAGCAGTTTTCTCAGGCTCTATGGTACCAAATGGGCTAGAATTTCGGAACAGTCATAAGAATCATGCTCCAAATCGAAATCAGTCACAAAATCTATATAAAGTTGGATTTTTTAAAAAATCATAATTTTTATGGACGCTAATTTCAGACTTGGGTTCGACCTTTGGAAGCAGTTTTCTCAAAATCTATGGTACCAAATGGGCTGAAATTTCGGGAAAGTGGTAAGAATCGTGGTACAAATCGAATTCAGTCACAAAATCTCCATTAAGTTTGATTCTTAAAAAAAAACATGTTTTTTATTAAGGCTCATTTCAGACTTGGGTTCGAACTTTGGAAGCAGTTTTTTCGGGATCTATTATACCAAATGGGCTTAAATTTTGGAAAAAGGGTAAGAATCGTGGTACAAATCGAATTCTGTCACAAAATCTATATAAAGTTGGATTTTTTAAAAAATCATAATTTTTATGGACGCTTATTTCAGACTTAGGTTCGAACTTTGGAAGCAGTTTTCTCAAAATCTATGGTACAAAATGGGCTGAAATTTTAAAAAAGTGGTAAGAATCGTGGTTCAAATCAAAATCAATCACAAAATCTCCATAAAGTTTGATTCTTAGAAAAATCATGTTTTTTATTAAGGCTCATTTCAGACTTGGGTTCGAACTTTGGAAGCAGTTTTTTCGGGCTCTATGGTACCAAATGGGCTGAAATTTTGGAAAAAAGGTAAGAATCGTTATACAAATCGAATTCATCACAAAATCTCCATAAAGTTTGATTCTTAGAAAATTCATGTTTTTTATTAAGGCTCATTTCAGACTTGGGTTCGAACTTTGGAAGCAGTTTTTTCAGGCTCTATGGTACCAAATGGGCTGAAATTTTGGAAAAAAGGTAAGTATCGTGGTACAAATCGAATTCAGTCACAAAATCTCCATTAAGTTTAATTCTTAGAAAAATCATGTTTTTTATTAAGGCTCATTTCAGACTTGGGTTCGAACTTTGGAAGCAGTTTTTTCGGGCTCTATGGTACCAAATGGGCTGAAATTTTGGAAAAAAGGTAAGAATCGTTATACAAATCGAATTCATCACAAAATCTCCATTAAGTTTGATTCTTAGAAAAATCATGTTTTTTATTAAGGCTCATTTCAGACTTGGGTTCGAACTTTGGAAGCAGTTTTTTCGGGCTCTATGGTACCAAATGGGCTGAAATTTTGGAAAAAAGGTAAGTATCGTGGTACAAATCGAATTCAGTCACAAAATCTCCATTAAGTTTAATTCTTAGAAAAATCATGTTTTTTATTAAGGCTCATTTCAAACTTGGGTTCGAACTTTGGAAGCAGTTTTTTCGGGCTCTATGGTACCAAATGGGCTGAAATTTTGGAAAAAAGGTAAGAATCGTTATACAAATCGAATTCATCACAAAATCTCCATAAAGTTTGATTCTTAGAAAAATCATGTTTTTTATTAAGGCTCATTTCAGACTTGGGTTCGAACTTTGGAAGCAGTTTTTTCAGGCTCTATGGTACCAAATGGGCTGAAATTTTGGAAAAAAGGTAAGTATCGTGGTACAAATCGAATTCAGTCACAAAATCTCCATTAAGTTTAATTCTTAGAAAAATCATGTTTTTTATTAAGGCTCATTTCAAACTTGGGTTCGAACTTTGGAAGCAGTTTTTTCGGGATCTATTATACCAAATGGGCTGAAATTTTGGAAAAAGGGTAAGAATCGTGGTACAAATCGAATTCAGTCACCAAATCTCTATTAAGTTTGATTCTTAGAAAAATCATGTTTTTTATTAAGGCTCATTTCAGACTTAGGTTCGAACTTTGGAAGCAGTTTTCTCAGGCTCTATGGTACCAAATGGGCTAGAATTTCGGAACAGTCATAAGAATCATGCTCCAAATCGAAATCAGTCACAAAATCTATATAAAGTTGGATTTTTAAAAAAATCATAATTTTTATGGACGCTAATTTCAGACTTGGGTTCGACCTTTGGAAGCAGTTTTCTCAAAATCTATGGTACCAAATGGGCTGAAATTTTGGGAAAGTGGTAAGAATCGTGGTACAAATCGAATTCAGTCACAAAATCTCCATTAAGTTTGATTCTTAAAAAAATCATGTTTTTTATTAAGGCTCATTTCAGACTTGGGTTCGAACTTTGGAAGCAGTTTTTTCGGGATCTATTATACCAAATGGGCTTAAATTTTGGAAAAAGGGTAAGAATCGTGGTACAAATCGAATTCTGTCACAAAATCTATATAAAGTTGGATTTTTTAAAAAATCATAATTTTTATGGACGCTTATTTCAGACTTAGGTTCGAACTTTGGAAGCAGTTTTCTCAAAATCTATGGTACAAAATGGGCTGAAATTTTAAAAAAGTGGTAAGAATCGTGGTTCTAATCAAAATCAATCACAAAATCTCCATAAAGTTTGATTCTTAGAAAAATCATGTTTTTTATTAAGGCTCATTTCAGACTTGGGTTCGAACTTTGGAAGCAGTTTTTTCGGGCTCTATGGTACCAAATGGGCTGAAATTTTGGAAAAAAGGTAAGAATCGTTATACAAATCGAATTCATCACAAAATCTCCATTAAGTTTGATTCTTAGAAAATTCATGTTTTTTATTAAGGCTCATTTCAGACTTGGGTTCGAACTTTGGAAGCAGTTTTTTCAGGCTCTATGGTACCAAATGGGCTGAAATTTTGGAAAAAAGGTAAGTATCGTGGTACAAATCGAATTCAGTCACAAAATCTCCATTAAGTTTAATTCTTAGAAAAATCATGTTTTTTATTAAGGCTCATTTCAGACTTGGGTTCGAACTTTGGAAGCAGTTTTTTCGGGCTCTATGGTACCAAATGGGCTGAAATTTTGGAAAAAAGGTAAGAATCGTTATACAAATCGAATTCATCACAAAATCTCCATTAAGTTTGATTCTTAGAAAAATCATGTTTTTTATTAAGGCTCATTTCAGACTTGGGTTCGAACTTTGGAAGCAGTTTTTTCGGGCTCTATGGTACCAAATGGGCTGAAATTTTGGAAAAAAGGTAAGTATCGTGGTACAAATCGAATTCAGTCACAAAATCTCCATTAAGTTTAATTCTTAGAAAAATCATGTTTTTTATTAAGGCTCATTTCAAACTTGGGTTCGAACTTTGGAAGCAGTTTTTTCGGGATCTATTATACCAAATGGGCTGAAATTTTGGAAAAAGGGTAAGAATCGTGCTCCAAATCGAAATCAGTCACAAAATCTATATAAAGTTGGATTTTTTAAAAAATCATAATTTTTATGGACGCTCATTTCAGACTTGGGTTCGACCTTTGGAAGCAGTTTTCTCAAAATCTATGGTACCAAATGGGCTGAAATTTTGGGAAAGTGGTAAGAATCGTGGTACAAATCGAATTCAGTCACAAAATCTCCATTAAGTTTGATTCTTAAAAAAATCATGTTTTTTATTAAGGCTCATTTCAGACTTGGGTTCGAACTTTGGAAGCAGTTTTTTCGGGATCTATTATACCAAATGGGCTTAAATTTTGGAAAAAGGGTAAGAATCGTGGTACAAATCGAATTCAGTCACAAAATCTATATAAAGTTGGATTTTTTAAAAAATCATAATTTTTATGGACGCTTATTTCAGACTTAGGTTCGAACTTTGGAAGCAGTTTTCTCAAAATCTATGGTACAAAATGGGCTGAAATTTTGGAAAAGTGGTAAGAATCGTGGTTCAAATCAAAATCAATCACAAAATCTCCATAAAGTTTGATTCATAGAAAAATCATGTTTTTTATTAAGGCTCATTTCAGACTTGGGTTCGAACTTTGGAAGCAGTTTTTTCGGGCTCTATGGTACCAAATGGGCTGAAATTTTGGAAAAAAGGTAAGAATCGTTATACAAATCGAATTCATCACAAAATCTCCATTAAGTTTGATTCTTAGAAAATTCATGTTTTTTATTAAGGCTCATTTCAGACTTGGGTTCGAACTTTGGAAGCAGTTTTTTCAGGCTCTATGGTACCAAATGGGCTGAAATTTTGGAAAAAAGGTAAGTATCGTGGTACAAATCGAATTCAGTCACAAAATCTCCATTAAGTTTAATTCTTAAAAAAATCATGTTTTTTATTAAGACTCATTTCAAACTTGGGTTCGAACTTTGGAATCAGTTTTCTCAGGCTCTATGGTACCAAATGGGCTAGAATTTCGGAACAGTCATAAGAATCTTGCTCCAAATCGAATTCAGTCACAAAATCTATATAAAGTTGGATTTTTTAAAAAATCATAATTTTTATGTACGCTAATTTCAGACTTAGGTTGGAACTTTGGAAGCAGTTTTCTCAAAATCTATGATACCAAATGGGCTGAAATTTTGGGAAAGTTGTAAGAATCGTGGAGCAAAT
This sequence comes from Hesperophylax magnus, assembly GCA_026573805.1. Taxonomy (NCBI): domain Eukaryota; kingdom Metazoa; phylum Arthropoda; class Insecta; order Trichoptera; family Limnephilidae; genus Hesperophylax; species Hesperophylax magnus. The sequence goes on along the minus strand of JAIUSX010000209.1, from coordinate 327,806 downwards.
CAAAATCAGTCACAAAATCTCCAAAAAGTTTGATTCTTAGAAAAATCATGTTTTTTATTAAGGCTCAGTTCAGACTTGGGTTCGAACTTTGGAAGCAGTTTTTTCAGGCTCTATGGTACCAAATGGGCTGAAATTTTGGAAAAAATGTAAGAATCGTGGTACAAATCGAATTCAGTCACAAAATCTCCATTAAGTTTGATTCTTAGAAAAATCATGTTTTTTATTAAGGCTCATTTCAGACTTGGGTTCGAACTTTGGAAGCAGTTTTTTCGGGATCTATTATACCAAATGGGCTTCAATTTTGGAAAAAAGGTAAGTATCGAGGTACAAATCGAATTCAGTCACAAAATCTCCATTAAGTTTAATTTTTAGAAAAATCATGTTTTTTATTAAGGCTCATTTCAAACTTGGGTTCGAACTTTGGAAGCAGTTTTCTCAGGCTCTATGGTACCAAATGGGCTAGAATTTCGGAACAGTCATAAGAATCTTGCTCCAAATCGAATTCAGTCACAAAATCTATATAAAGTTGGATTTTTTAAATATCATAATTTTTATGTACGCTAATTTCAGACTTAGGTTCGAACTTTGGAAGCAGTTTTCTCAAAATCTATGATACCAAATGGGCTGAAATTTTGGGAAAGTTGTAAGAATCGTGGAGCAAATCAAAATCAGTCACAAAATCTCCAAAAAGTTTGATTCTTAGAAAAATCATGTTTTTTATTAAGGCTCAGTTCAGACTTGGGTTCGAACTTTGGAAGCAGTTTTTTCAGGCTCTATGGTACCAAATGGGCTGAAATTTTGGAAAAAATGTAAGAATCGTGGTACAAATCGAATTCAGTCACAAAATCTCCATTAAGTTTGATTCTTAGAAAAATCATGTTTTTTATTAAGGCTCATTTCAGACTTGGGTTCGAACTTTGGAAGCAGTTTTTTCGGGATCTATTATACCAAATGGGCTTCAATTTTGGAAAAAGGGTAAGAATCGTTATACAAATCGAATTCAGTCACAATATCTCCATTAAGTTTGATTCTTAGAAACATCGTGTTTTTTATTAAGGCTCATTTCAGACTCGGGTTCGAACTTTAGAAGCAGTTTTCTCAGGCTCTATGGTACAAAATGGGCTAGAATTTCGGAACAGTCATAAGAATCTTGCTCCAAATCGAATTCCGTCACAAAATCTATATAAAGTTGGATTTTTTAAAAATTCATAATTTTTATGTACGCTAATTTCAGACTTAGGTTCGAAATTTGGAAGCAGTTTTCTCAAAATCTATGGTACCAAATGGGCTGAAATTTTGGGAAAGTTGTAAGAATCGTGGAGCAAATCAAAATCAGTCACAAAATCTCCAAAAAGTTTGATTCTTAGAAAAATCATGTTTTTTATTAAGGCTCAGTTCAGACTTGGGTTCGAACTTTGGAAGCAGTTTTTTCAGGCTCTATGGTACCAAATGGGCTGAAATTTTGGAAAAAATGTAAGAATCGTGGTACAAATCGAATTCAGTCACAAAATCTCCATTAACTTTGATTCTTAGAAAAATCATGTTTTTTATTAAGGCTCATTTCAGACTTGGGTTCGAACTTTGGAAGCAGTTTTTTCGGGATCTATTATACAAAATGGGCTTAAATTTTGGAAAAAGGGTAAGAATCGTGGTAAAAATCGAATTCAGTCACAAAATCTATATAAAGTTGGATTTTTTAAAAAATCATAATTTTTATGGACGCTAATTTCAGACTTAGGTTCGAACTTTGGAAGCAGTTTTCTCAAAATCTATGGTACCAAATGGGCTGAAATTTTGGGAAAGTTGTAAGAATCGTGGAGCAAATCAAAATCAGTCACAAAATCTCCAAAAAGTTTGATTCTTAGAAAAATCATGTTTTTTATTAAGGCTCAGTTCAGACTTGGTTTCGAACTTTGGAAGCAGTTTTTTCAGGCTCTATGGTATCAAATGGGCTGAAATTTTGGAAAAAATGTAAGAATCGTGGTACAAATCGAATTCAGTCACAAAATCTCCATTAAGTTTGATTCTTAGAAAAATCATATTTTTTATTAAGGCTCATTTCAGACTTGGTTTCGAACTTTGGAAGCAGTTTTTTCGGGATCTATTATACCAAATGGGCTTCAATTTTGGAAAAAGGGTAAGAATCGTGGTACAAATCGAATTCAGTCACAAAATCTTCATTAAGTATGATTCTTAGAAAAATCATGTTTTTTATTAAGGCTCATTTCAGACTTGGGTTCGAACTTTGGAAGCAGTTTTTTCAGGCTCTATGGTACCAAATGGGCTGAAATTTTGGAAATAAGGTAAGAATCGTTATACAAATCGAATTCAGTCACAAAATCTCCATTAAGTTTGATTCTTAGAAACATCGTGTTTTTTATTAAGGCTCATTTCAGACTTGGGTTCGAACTTTAGAAGCAGTTTTCTCAGGCTCTATGGTACCAAATGGGCTAGAATTTCGGAACAGTCATAAGAATCTTGCTCCAAATCGAATTCAGTCACAAAATCTATATAAAGTTGGATTTTTTAAAAAATCATAATTTTTAAGTACGCTAATTTCAGACTTAGGTTCGAACTTTGGAAGCAGTTTTCTCAAAATCTATGGTACCAAATGGGCTGAAATTTTGGGAAAGTTGTAAGAATCGTGGAGCAAATCAAAATCAGTCACAAAATCTCCAAAAAGTTTGATTCTTAGAAAAATCATGTTTTTTATTAAGGCTCAGTTCAGACTTGGGTTCGAACTTTGGAAGCAGTTTTTTCAGGCTCTATGGTACCAAATGGGCTGAAATTTTGGAAAAAATGTAAGAATCGTGGTACAAATCGAATTCAGTCACAAAATCTCCATTAAGTTTGATTCTTAGAAAAATCATGTTTTTTATTAAGGCTCATTTCAGACTTGGGTTCGAACTTTGGAAGCAGTTTTTTCGGGATCTATTATACCAAATGGGCTTCAATTTTGGAAAAAGGGTAAGAATCGTTATACAAATCGAATTCAGTCACAATATCTCCATTAAGTTTGATTCTTAGAAACATCATGTTTTTTATTAAGGCTCATTTCAGACTTGGGTTCGAACTTTAGAAGCAGTTTTCTCAGGCTCTATGGTACCAAATGGGCTAGAATTTCGGAACAGTTATAAGAATCTTGCTCCAAATCGAATTCAGTCACAAAATCTATACAAAGTTGGATTTTTTAAAAAATCATAATTTTTATGTACGCTAATTTCAGACTTAGGTTCGAACTTTGGAAGCAGTTTTATCAAAATCTATGGTACCAAATGGGCTGAAATTTTGGGAAAGTTGTAAGAATCGTGGAGCAAATCAAAATCAGTCACAAAATCTCCAAAAAGTTTGATTCTTAGAAAAATCATGTTTTTTATTAAGGCTCAGTTCAGACTTGGGTTAAAACTTTGGAAGCAGTTTTTTCAGGCTCTATGGTACCAAATGGGCTGAAATTTTGGAAAAAATGTAAGAATCGTGGTACAAATCGAATTCAGTCACAAAATCTCCATTAAGTTTGATTCTTAGAAAAATCATATTTTTTATTAAGGCTCATTTCAGACTTGGTTTCGAACTTTGGAAGCAGTTTTTTCGGGATCTATTATACCAAATGGGCTTCAATTTTGGAAAAAGGGTAAGAATCGTGGTACAAATCGAATTCAGTCACAAAATCTCCATTAAGTATGATTCTTAGAAAAATCATGTTTTTTATTAAGGCTCATTTCAGACTTGGGTTCGAACTTTGGAAGCAGTTTTTTCAGGCTCTATGGTACCAAATGGGCTGAAATTTTGGAAATAAGGTAAGAATCGTTATACAAATCGAATTCAGTCACAAAATCTCCATTAAGTTTGATTCTTAGAAACATCGTGTTTTTTATTAAGGCTCATTTCAGACTTGGGTTCGAACTTTAGAAGCAGTTTTCTCAGGCTCTATGGTACCAAATGGGCTAGAATTTCGGAACAGTCATAAGAATCTTGCTCCAAATCGAATTCAGTCACAAAATCTATATAAAGTTGGATTTTTTAAAAAATCATAATTTTTAAGTACGCTAATTTCAGACTTAGGTTCGAACTTTGGAAGCAGTTTTCTCAAAATCTATGGTACCAAATGGGCTGAAATTTTGGGAAAGTTGTAAGAATCGTGGAGCAAATCAAAATCAGTCACAAAATCTCCAAAAAGTTTGATTCTTAGAAAAATCATGTTTTTTATTAAGGCTCAGTTCAGACTTGGGTTCGAACTTTGGAAGCAGTTTTTTCAGGCTCTATGGTACCAAATGGGCTGAAATTTTGGAAAAAATGTAAGAATCGTGGTACAAATCGAATTCAGTCACAAAATCTCCATTAAGTTTGATTCTTAGAAAAATCATGTTTTTTATTAAGGCTCATTTCAGACTTGGGTTCGAACTTTGGAAGCAGTTTTTTCGGGATCTATTATACCAAATGGGCTTCAATTTTGGAAAAAGGGTAAGAATCGTTATACAAATCGAATTCAGTCACAATATCTCCATTAAGTTTGATTCTTAGAAACATCGTGTTTTTTATTAAGGCTCATTTCAGACTTGGGTTCGAACTTTAGAAGCAGTTTTCTGAGGCTCTATGGTACCAAATGCGCTAGAATTTCGGAACAGTTATGAGAATCTTGCTCCAAATCGAATTCAGTCACAAAATCTATACAAAGTTGGATTTTTTAAAAAATCATAATTTTTATGTACGCTAATTTCAGACTTAGGTTCGAACTTTGGAAGCAGTTTTCTCAGGCTCTATGGTACCAAATGGGCTAGAATTTCGGAACAGTCATAAGAATCTTGCTCCAAATCGAATTCAGTCACAAAATCTATATAAAGTTGGATTTTTTAAAAAATCATAATTTTTAAGTACGCTAATTTCAGACTTAGGTTGGAACTTTGGAAGCAGTTTTCTCAAAATCTATGGTACCAAATGGGCTGAAATTTTGGGAAAGTTGTAAGAATCGTGGAGCAAATCAAAATCAGTCACAAAATCTCCAAAAAGTTTGATTCTTAGAAAAATCATGTTTTTTATTAAGGCTCAGTTCAGACTTGGGTTCGAACTTTGGAAGCAGTTTTTTCAGGCTCTATGGTACCAAATGGGCTGAAATTTTGGAAAAAATGTAAGAATCGTGGTACAAATCGAATTCAGTCACAAAATCTCCATTAACTTTGATTCTTAGAAAAATCATGTTTTTTATTAAGGCTCATTTCAGACTTGGGTTCGAACTTTGGAAGCAGTTTTTTCGGGATCTATTATACCAAATGGGCTTAAATTTTGGAAAAAGGGTAAGAATCGTGGTACAAATCGAATTCAGTCACAAAATCTATATAAAGTTGGATTTTTTAAAAAATCATAATTTTTATGGACGCTAATTTCAGACTTAGGTTCGAACTTTGGAAGCAGTTTTCTCAAAAACTATGGTACCAAATGGGCTGAAATTTTGGAAAAAAGGTAAATATCGTGGTACAAATCGAATTCAGTCACAAAATCTCCATTAAGTTTAATTCTTAGAAAAATCATGTTTTTTATTAAGGCTCATTTCAAACTTGGGTTCGAACTTTGGAAGCAGTTTTTTCGGGATCTATTATACCAAATGGGCTGAAATTTTGGAAAAAGGGTAAGAATCTTGATACAAATCGAATTCAGTCACCAAATCTCTATTAAGTTTGATTCTTAGAAAAATCATGTTTTTTATTAAGGCTCATTTCAGACTTGGGTTTGAACTTTGGAAGCAGTTTTCTCAGGCTCTATGGTACCAAATGGGCTAGAATTTCGGAACAGTCATAAGAATCATGCTCCAAATCGAATTCAGTCACAAAATCTATATAAAGTTGGATTTTTTAAAAAATCATAATTTTTATGTACGCTAATTTCAGACTTAGGTTCGAACTTTGGAAGCAGTTTTATCAAAATCTATGGTACCAAATGGGCTGAAATTTTGGGAAAGTTGTAAGAATCGTGGAGCAAATCAAAATCAGTCACAAAATCTCCAAAAAGTTTTATTCTTAGAAAAATCATGTTTTTTATTAAGGCTCAGTTCAGACTTGGGTTCGAACTTTGGAAGCAGTTTTTTCAGGCTCTATGGTACCAAATGGGCTGAAATTTTGGAAAAAATGTAAGAATCGTGGTACAAATCGAATTCAGTCACAAAATCTCCATTAAGTTTGATTCTTAGAAAAATCATGTTTTTTATTAAGGCTCATTTCAGACTTGGGTTCGAACTTTGGAAGCAGTTTTTTCGGGATCTATTATACCAAATGGGCTTTAATTTTGGAAAAAGGGTAAGAATCGTTATACAAATCGAATTCAGTCACAAAATCTCCATTAAGTTTGATTCTTAGAAACATCGTGTTTTTTATTAAGGCTCATTTCAGACTTGGGTTCGAACTTTAGAAGCAGTTTTCTCAGGCTCTATGGTACCAAATGTGCTAGAATTTCGGAACAGTCAAAAAAGAATCTTGCTCCAAATCGAATTCCGTCACAAAATCTATATAAAGTTGGATTTTTTAAAAAATCATAATTTTTATGTACGCTAATTTCAGACTTAGGTTCGAACTTTGGAAGCAGTTTTCTCAAAATCTATGGTACCAAATGGGCTGAAATTTTGGGAAAGTTGTAAGAATCGTGGAGCAAATCAAAATCAGTCACAAAATCTCCAAAAAGTTTGATTCTTAGAAAAATCATGTTTTTTATTAAGGCTCAGTTCAGACTTGGGTTCGAACTTTGGAAGCAGTTTTTTCAGGCTCTATGGTACCAAATGGGCTGAAATTTTGGAAAAAATGTAAGAATCGTGGTACAAATCGAATTCAGTCACAAAATCTCCATTAAGTTTGATTCTTAGAAAAATCATGTTTTTTATTAAGGCTCATTTCAGACTTGGGTTCGAACTTTGGAAGCAGTTTTTTCGGGATCTATTATACCAAATGGGCTTCAATTTTGGAAAAAGGGTAAGAATCGTTATACAAATCGAATTCAGTCACAAAATCTCCATTAAGTTTGATTCTTAGAAACATCGTGTTTTTTATTAAGGCTCATTTCAGACTTGGGTTCGAACTTTAGAAGCAGTTTTCTCAGGCTCTATGGTACCAAATGTGCTAGAATTTCGGAACAGTCAAAAAAGAATCTTGCTCCAAATCGAATTCCGTCACAAAATCTATATAAAGTTGGATTTTTTAAAAAATCATAATTTTTATGTACGCTAATTTCAGACTTAGGTTCGAACTTTGGAAGCAGTTTTCTCAAAATCTATGGTACCAAATGGGCTGAAATTTTGGGAAAGTTGTAAGAATCGTGGAGCAAATCAAAATCAGTCACAAAATCTCCAAAAAGTTTGATTCTTAGAAAAATCATGTTTTTTATTAAGGCTCAGTTCAGACTTGGGTTCGAACTTTGGAAGCAGTTTTTTCAGGCTCTATGGTATCAAATGGGCTGAAATTTTGGAAAAAATGTAAGAATCGTGGTACAAATCGAATTCAGTCACAAAATCTCCATTAAGTTTGATTCTTAGAAAAATCATATTTTTTATTAAGGCTCATTTCAGACTTGGTTTCGAACTTTGGAAGCAGTTTTTTCGGGATCTATTATACCAAATGGGCTTCAATTTTGGAAAAAATGTAAGAATCGTGGTACAAATCGAATTCAGTCACAAAATCTCCATTAAGTATGATTCTTAGAAAAATCATGTTTTTTATTAAGGCTCATTTCAGACTTGGGTTCGAACTTTGGAAGCAGTTTTTTCAGGCTCTATGGTACCAAATGGGCTGAAATTTTGGAAAAAAGGTAAGAATCGTTATACAAATCGAATTCAGTCACAAAATCTCCATTAAATTTGATTCTTAGAAACATCGTGTTTTTTATTAAGGCTCATTTCAGACTTGGGTTCGAACTTTAGAAGCAGTTTTCTCAGGCTCTATGGTACCAAATGGGCTAGAATTTCGGAACAGTCATAAGAATCTTGCTCCAAATCGAATTCAGTCACAAAATCTATATAAAGTTGGATTTTTTAAAAAATCATAATTTTTATGTACGCTAATTTCAGACTTAGGTTCGAACTTTGGAAGCAGTTTTCTCAAAATCTATGGTACCAAATGGGCTGAAATTTTGGGAAAGTTGTAAGAATCGTGGAGCAAATCAAAATCAGTCACAAAATCTCCAAAAAGTTTGATTCTTAGAAAAATCATGTTTTTTATTAAGGCTCAGTTCAGACTTGGGTTCGAACTTTGGAAGCAGTTTTTTCAGGCTCTATGGTACCAAATGGGCTGAAATTTTGGAAAAAATGTAAGAATCGTGGTACAAATCGAATTCAGTCACAAAATCTCCATTAACTTTGATTCTTAGAAAAATCATGTTTTTTATTAAGGCTCATTTCAGACTTGGGTTCGAACTTTGGAAGCAGTTTTTTCGGGATCTATTATACCAAATGGGCTTAAATTTTGGAAAAAGGGTAAGAATCGTGGTACAAATCGAATTCAGTCACAAAATCTATATAAAGTTGGATTTTTTAAAAAATCATAATTTTTATGGACGCTAATTTCAGACTTAGGTTCGAACTTTGGAAGCAGTTTTCTCAAAATCTATGGTACCAAATGGGCTGAAATTTTGGAAAAAAGGTAAGTATCGTGGTACAAATCGAATTCAGTCACAAAATCTCCATTAAGTTTAATTCTTAGAAAAATCATGTTTTTTATTAAGGCTCATTTCAAACTTGGGTTCGAACTTTGGAAGCAGTTTTTTCGGGATCTATTATACCAAATGGGCTGAAATTTTGGAAAAAGGTTAAGAATCGTGGTACAAATCGAATTCAGTCACCAAATCTCTATTAAGTTTGATTCTTAGAAAAATCATGTTTTTTATTAAATCTCATTTCAGACTTGGGTTCGAACTTTGGAAGCAGTTTTCTCAGGCTCTATGGTACCAAATGGGCTAGAATTTCGGAACAGTTATAAGAATCATGCTCCAAATCGAATTCAGTCACAAAATCTATATAAAGTTGGATTTTTTAAAAAATCATAATTTTTATGTACGCTAATTTCAGACTTAGGTTCGAACTTTGGAAGCAGTTTTCTCAAAATCTATGGTACCAAATGGGCTGAAATTTTGGGAAAGTTGTAAGAATCGTGGAGCAAATCAAAATCAGTCACAAAATCTCCAAAAAGTTTGATTCTTAGAAAAATCATGTTTTTTATTAAGGCTCAGTTCAGACTTGGTTTCGAACTTTGGAAGCAGTTTTTTCAGGCTCTATGGTATCAAATGGGCTGAAATTTTGGAAAAAATGTAAGAATCGTGGTACAAATCGAATTCAGTCACAAAATCTCCATTAAGTTTGATTCTTAGAAAAATCATATTTTTTATTAAGGCTCATTTCAGACTTGGTTTCGAACTTTGGAAGCAGTTTTTTCGGGATCTATTATACCAAATGGGCTTCAATTTTGGAAAAAGGGTAAGAATCGTGGTACAAATCGAATTCAGTCACAAAATCTCCATTAAGTATGATTCTTAGAAAAATCATGTTTTTTATTAAGGCTCATTTTCAGACTTGGGTTCGAACTTTGTAAGCAGTTTTTTCAGGCTCTATGGTACCAAATGGGCTGAAATTTTGGAAAAAAGGTAAGAATCGTTATACAAATCGAATTCAGTCACAAAATCTCCATTAAGTTTGATTCTTAGAAACATCGTGTTTTTTATTAAGGCTCATTTCAGACTTGGGATCGAACTTTAGAAGCAGTTTTCTCAGGCTCTATGGTACCAAATGGGCTAGAATTTCGGAACAGTCAAAAAAGAATCTTGCTCCAAATCGAATTCCGTCACAAAATCTATATAAAGTTGGATTTTTTAAAAAATCATAATTTTTATGTACGCTAATTTCAGACTTAGGTTCGAACTTTGGAAGCAGTTTTCTCAAAATCTATGGTACCAAATGGGCTGAAATTTTGGGAAAGTTGTAAGAATCGTGGAGCAAATCAAAATCAGTCACAAAATCTCCAATAAGTTTGATTCTTAGAAAAATCATGTTTTTTATTAAGGCTCAGTTCAGACTTGGGTTCGAACTTTGGAAGCAGTTTTTTCAGGCTCTATGGTACCAAATGGGCTGAAATTTTGGAAAAAATGTAAGAATCGTGGTACAAATCGAATTCAGTCACAAAATCTCCATTAACTTTGATTCTTAGAAAAATCATGTTTTTTATTAAGGCTCATTTCAGACTTGGGTTCGAACTTTGGAAGCAGTTTTTTCGGGATCTATTATACCAAATGGGCTTAATTTTGGAAAAAGGGTAAGAATCGTGGTACAAATCGAATTCAGTCACAAAATCTATATAAAGTTGGATTTTTTAAAAAATCATAATTTTTATGGACGCTAATTTCAGACTTAGGTTCGAACTTTGGAAGCAGTTTTCTCAAAATCTATGGTACCAAATGGGCTGAAATTTTGGGAAAGTTGTAAGAATCGTGGAGCAAATCAAAATCAGTCACAAAATCTCCAATAAGTTTGATTCTTAGAAAAATCATGTTTTTTATTAAGGCTCAGTTCAGACTTGGGTTCGAACTTTGGAAGCAGTTTTTTCAGGCTCTATGGTACCAAATGGGCTGAAATTTTGGAAAAAATGTAAGAATCGTGGTACAAATCGAATTCAGTCACAAAATCTCCATTAAGTTTAATTCTTAGAATAATCATGTTTTTTATTAAGGCTCATTTCAAACTTGGGTTCGAACTTTGGAAGCAGTTTTTTCGGGATCTATTATACCAAATGGGCTGAAATTTTGGAAAAAGGGTAAGAATCTTGATACAAATCGAATTCAGTCACCAAATCTCTATTAAGTTTGATTCTTAGAAAAATCATGTTTTTTATTAAGGCTCATTTCAGACTTGGGTTCGAACTTTGGAAGCAGTTTTCTCAGGCTCTATGGTACCAAATGGGCTAGAATTTCGGAACAGTCATAAGAATCATGCTCCAAATCGAATTCAGTCACAAAATCTATATAAAGTTGGATTTTTTAAAAAATCATAATTTTTATGTACGCTAATTTCAGACTTAGGTTCGAACTTTGGAAGCAGTTTTATCAAAATCTATGGTACCAAATGGGCTGAAATTTTGGGAAAGTTGTAAGAATCGTGGAGCAAATCAAAATCAGTCACAAAATCTCCAAAAAGTTTTATTCTTAGAAAAATCATGTTTTTTATTAAGGCTCAGTTCAGACTTGGGTTCGAACTTTGGAAGCAGTTTTTTCAGGCTCTATGGTACCAAATGGGCTGAAATTTTGGAAAAAATGTAAGAATCGTGGTACAAATCGAATTCAGTCACAAAATCTCCATTAAGTTTGATTCTTAGAAAAATCATGTTTTTTATTAAGGCTCATTTCAGACTTGGGTTCGAACTTTGGAAGCAGTTTTTTCGGGATCTATTATACCAAATGGGCTTCAATTTTGGAAAAAGGGTAAGAATCGTTATACAAATCGAATTCAGTCACAAAATCTCCATTAAGTTTGATTCTTAGAAACATCGTGTTTTTTATTAAGGCTCATTTCAGACTTGGGTTCGAACTTTAGAAGCAGTTTTCTCAGGCTCTATGGTACCAAATGTGCTAGAATTTCGGAACAGTCAAAAAAGAATCTTGCTCCAAATCGAATTCCGTCACAAAATCTATATAAAGTTGGATTTTTTAAAAAATCATAATTTTTATGTACGCTAATTTCAGACTTAGGTTCGAACTTTGGAAGCAGTTTTCTCAAAATCTATGGTACCAAATGGGCTGAAATTTTGGGAAAGTTGTAAGAATCGTGGAGCAAATCAAAATCAGTCACAAAATCTCCAAAAAGTTTGATTCTTAGAAAAATCATGTTTTTTATTAAGGCTCAGTTCAGACTTGGGTTCGAACTTTGGAAGCAGTTTTTTCAGGCTCTATGGTACCAAATGGGCTGAAATTTTGGAAAAAATGTAAGAATCGTGGTACAAATCGAATTCAGTCACAAAATCTCCATTAAGTTTGATTCTTAGAAAAATCATGTTTTTTATTAAGGCTCATTTCAGACTTGGGTTCGAACTTTGGAAGCAGTTTTTTCGGGATCTATTATACCAAATGGGCTTCAATTTTGGAAAAAGGGTAAGAATCGTTATACAAATCGAATTCAGTCACAAAATCTCCATTAAGTTTAATTCTTAGAAAAATCATGTTTTTTATTAAGGCTCATTTCAAACTTGGGTTCGAACTTTGGAAGCAGTTTTTTCGGGCTCTATGGTACCAAATGGGCTGAAATTTTGGAAAAAAGGTAAGAATCGTTATACAAATCGAATTCATCACAAAATCTCCATAAAGTTTGATTCTTAGAAAAATCATGTTTTTTATTAAGGCTCATTTCAGACTTGGGTTCGAACTTTGGAAGCAGTTTTCTCAGGCTCTATGGTACCAAATGGGCTAGAATTTCGGAACAGTCATAAGAATCTTGCTCCAAATCGAATTCAGTCACAAAATCTATATAAAGTTGGATTTTTTAAAAAATCATAATTTTTATGTACGCTAATTTCAGACTTAGGTTCGAACTTTGGAAGCAATTTTCTCAAAATCTATGATACCAAATGGGCTGAAATTTTGGGAAAGTTGTAAGAATCGTGGAGCAAATCAAAATCAGTCACAAAATCTCCAAAAAGTTTGATTCTTAGAAAAATCATGTTTTTTATTAAGGCTCAGTTCAGACTTGGGTTCGAACTTTGGAAGCAGTTTTTTCAGGCTCTATGGTACCAAATGGGCTGAAATTTTGGAAAAAATGTAAGAATCGTGGTACAAATCGAATTCAGTCACAAAATCTCCATTAAGTTTGATTCTTAGAAAAATCATGTTTTTTATTAAGGCTCATTTCAGACTTGGGTTCGAACTTTGGAAGCAGTTTTTTCGGGATCTATTATACCAAATGGGCTTCAATTTTGGAAAAAGGGTAAGAATCGTTATACAAATCGAATTCAGTCACAATATCTCCATTAAGTTTGATTCTTAGAAACATCGTGTTTTTTATTAAGGCTCATTTCAGACTCGGGTTCGAACTTTAGAAGCAGTTTTCTCAGGCTCTATGGTACCAAATGGGCTAGAATTTCGGAACAGTCATAAGAATCTTGCTCCAAATCGAATTCCGTCACAAAATCTATATAAAGTTGGATTTTTTAAAAAATCATAATTTTTATGTACGCTAATTTCAGACTTAGGTTCGAACTTTGGAAGCAGTTTTCTCAAAATCTATGGTACCAAATGGGCTGAAATTTTGGGAAAGTTGTAAGAATCGTGGAGCAAATCAAAATCAGTCACAAAATCTCCAAAAAGTTTGATTCTTAGAAAAATCATGTTTTTTATTAAGGCTCAGTTCAGACTTGGGTTCGAACTTTGGAAGCAGTTTTTTCAGGCTCTATGGTACCAAATGGGCTGAAATTTTGGAAAAAATGTAAGAATCGTGGTACAAATCGAATTCAGTCACAAAATCTCCATTTACTTTGATTCTTAGAAAAATCATGTTTTTTATTAAGGCTCATTTCAGACTTGGGTTCGAACTTTGGAAGCAGTTTTTTCGGGATCTATTATACCAAATGGGCTTAAATTTTGGAAAAAGGGTAAGAATCGTGGTACAAATCGAATTCAGTCACAAAATCTATATAAAGTTGGATTTTTTAAAAAATCATAATTTTTATGGACGCTAATTTCAGACTTAGGTTCGAACTTTGGAAGCAGTTTTCTCAAAATCTATGGTACCAAATGGGCTGAAATTTTGGAAAAGTGGTAAGAATCGTGGTTCAAATCAAAATCAATCACAAAATCTCCATAAAGTTTGATTCTTAGAAAAATCATGTTTTTTATTAAGGCTCAGTTCAGACTTGGGTTCGAACTTTGGAAGCAGTTTTTTCGGGCTCTATGCTACCAAATGGGCTGAAATTTTGGAAAAAGGGTAAGAATCGTGGTACAAATCGAATTCCGTCACCAAATCTCTATTAAGTTTGATTCTTAGAAAAATCATGTTTTTTATTAAGGCTCATTTCAGACTTGGGTTCGAACTTTGGAAGCAGTTTTCTCAGGCTCTATGGTACCAAATGGGCTAGAATTTCGGAACAGTCATAAGAATCATGCTCCAAATCGAATTCAGTCACAAAATCTATATAAAGTTGGATTTTTTAAAAAATCATAATTTTTATGTACGCTAATTTCAGACTTAGGTTCGAACTTTGGAAGCAGTTTTCTCAAAATCTATGGTACCAAATGGGCTGAAATTTAGGGAAAATTGTAAGAATCGTGGAGCAAATCAAAATCAGTCACAAAATCTCCAAAAAGTTTGATTCTTAGAAAAATCATGTTTTTTATTAAGGCTCAGTTCAGACTTGGTTTCGAACTTTGGAAGCAGTTTTTTCAGGCTCTATGGTATCAAATGGGCTGAAATTTTGGAAAAAATGTAAGAATCGTGGTACAAATCGAATTCAGTCACAAAATCTCCATTAAGTTTGATTCTTAGAAAAATCATATTTTTTATTAAGGCTCATTTCAGACTTGGTTTCGAACTTTGGAAGCAGTTTTTTCGGGATCTATTATACCAAATGGGCTTCAATTTTGGAAAAAGGGTAAGAATCGTGGTACAAATCGAATTCAGTCACAAAATCTCCATTAAGTATGATTCTTAGAAAAATCATGTTTTTTATTAAGGCTCATTTCAGACTTGGGTTCGAACTTTGGAAGCAGTTTTTTCAGGCTCTATGGTACCAAATGGGCTGAAATTTTGGAAAAAAGGTAAGAATCGTTATACAAATCGAATTCAGTCACAAAATCTCCATTAAGTTTGATTCTTAGAAACATCGTGTTTTTTATTAAGGCTCATTTCAGACTTGGGTTCGAACTTTAGAAGCAGTTTTCTCAGGCTCTATGGTACCAAACGGGCTAGAATTTCGGAACAGTCATAAGAATCTTGCTCCAAATCGAATTCAGTCACAAAATCTATATAAAGTTGGATTTTTTTAAAAATCATAATTTTTATGTACGCTAATTTCAGACTTAGGTTCGAACTTTGGAAGCAGTTTTCTCAAAATCTATGGTACCAAATGGGCTGAAATTTTGGGAAAGTTGTAAGAATCGTGGAGCAAATCAAAATCAGTCCTAAAATCTCCAAAAAGTTTGATTCTTAGAAAAATCATGTTTTTTATTAAGGCTCAGTTCAGACTTGGGTTCGAACTTTGGAAGCAGTTTTTTCAGGCTCTATGGTACCAAATGGGCTGAAATTTTGGAAAAAATGTAAGAATCGTGGTACAAATCGAATTCAGTCACAAAATCTCCATTAAGTTTGATTCTTAGAAAAATCATGTTTTTTATTAAGGCTCATTTCAGACATGGGTTCGAACTTTGGAAGCAGTTTTTTCGGGATCTATTATACCAAATGGGCTTAAATTTTGGAAAAAGGGTAAGAATTGTGGTACAAATCGAATTCAGTCACAAAATCTATATAAAGTTGGATTTTTTAAAAAATCATAATTTTTATGGACGCTAATTTCAGACTTAGGTTCGAACTTTGGAAGCAGTTTTCTCAAAATCTATGGTACCAAATGGGCTGAAATTTTGGAAAAGTGGTAAGAATCGTGGTTCAAATCAAAATCAATCACAAAATCTCCATAAAGTTTGATTCTTAGAAAAATCATGTTTTTTATTAAGGTTCAGTTCAGACTTGGGTTCGAACTTTGGAAGCAGTTTTTTCGGGCTCTATGCGACCAAATGGGCTGAAATTTTGGAAAAAATGTAAGAATCGTGGTACAAATCGAATTCAGTCACAAAATCTCCATTAAGTTTGATTCTTAGAAAAATCATATTTTTTATTAAGGCTCATTTCAGACTTGGTTTCGAACTTTGGAAGCAGTTTTTTCGGGATCTATTATACCAAATGGGCTTCAATTTTGGAAAAAGGGTAAGAATCGTGGTACAAATCGAATTCAGTCACAAAATCTCCATTAAGTATGATTCTTAGAAAAATCATGTTTTTTATTAAGGCTCATTTCAGACTTGGGTTCGAACTTTGGAAGCAGTTTTTTCAGGCTCTATGGTACCAAATGGGCTGAAATTTTGGAAAAAAGGTAAGAATCGTTATACAAATCGAATTCAGTCACAAAATCTCCATTAAGTTTGATTCTTAGAAACATCGTGTTTTTTATTAAGGCTCATTTCAGACTTGGGTTCGAACTTTAGAAGCAGTTTTCTCAGGCTCTATGGTATCAAATGGGCTGAAATTTTGGAAAAAATGTAAGAATCGTGGTACAAATCGAATTCAGTCACAAAATCTCCATTAAGTTTGATTCTTAGAAAAATCATATTTTTTATTAAGGCTCATTTCAGACTTGGGTTCGAACTTTGGAATCAGTTTTTTCAGGCTCTATGGTACCAAATGGGCTGAAATTTTGGAAAAAAGGTAAGTATCGTGGTACAAATCGAATTCAGTCACAAAATCTCCATTAAGTTTAATTCTTAGAAAAATCATGTTTTTTATTAAGGCTCATTTCAAACTTGGGTTCGAACTTTGGAAGCAGTTTTTTCGGGATCTATTATACCAAATGGGCTGAAATTTTGGAAAAAGGGTAAGAATCGTGGTACAAATCGAATTCAGTCACCAAATCTCTATTAAGTTTGATTCTTAGAAAAATCATGTTTTTTATTAAGGCTCATTTCAGACTTGGGTTCGAACTTTGGAAGCAGTTTTTTCGGGATCTATTATACCAAATGGGCTTAAATTTTGGAAAAAGGGTAAGAATCGTGGTAAAAATCGAATTCAGTCACAAAATCTATATAAAGTTGGATTTTTTAAAAAATCATAATTTTTATGGACGCTAATTTCAGACTTAGGTTCGAACTTTGGAAGCAGTTTTCTCAAAATCTATGGTACCAAATGGGCTGAAATTTTTGAAAAGTGGTAAGAATCGTGGTTCAAATCAAAATCAATCACAAAATCTCCATAAAGTTTGATTCTTAGAAAAATCATGTTTTTTATTAAGGTTCAGTTCAGACTTGGGTTCGAACTTTGGAAGCAGTTTTTTCGGGCTCTATGCTACCAAATGGGCTGAAATTTTGGAAAAAGGGTAAGAATCGTGGTACAAATCGAATTCAGTCACCAAATCTCTATTAAGTTTGATTCTTAGAAAAATCATGTTTTTTATTAATGCTCATTTCAGACTTGGGTTCGAACTTTGGAAGCAGTTTTCTCAGGCTCTATGGTACCAAATGGGCTAGAATTTCGGAACAGTCATAAGAATCATGCTCCAAATCGAATTCAGTCACAAAATCTATATAAAGTTGGATTTTTTAAAAAATCATAATTTTTATGTACGCTAATTTCAGACTTAGGTTCGAACTTTGGAAGCAGTTTTCTCAAAATCTATGTTACCAAATGGGCTGAAATTTTGGGAAAGTTGTAAGAATCGTGGAGCAAATCAAAATCAGTCACAAAATCTCCAAAAAGTTTGATTCTTAGAAAAATCATGTTTTTTATTAAGGCTCAGTTCAGACTTGGTTTCGAACTTTGGAAGCAGTTTTTTCAGGCTCTATGGTATCAAATGGGCTGAAATTTTGGAAAAAATGTAAGAATCGTGGTACAAATCGAATTCAGTCACAAAATCTCCATTAAGTTTGATTCTTAGAAAAATCATATTTTTTATTAAGGCTCATTTCAGACTTGGTTTCGAACTTTGGAAGCAGTTTTTTCGGGATCTATTATACCAAATGGGCTTCAATTTTGGAAAAAGGGTAAGAATCGTGGTACAAATCGAATTCAGTCACAAAATCTCCATTAAGTATGATTCTTAGAAAAATCATGTTTTTTATTAAGGCTCATTTCAGACTTGGGTTCGAACTTTGGAATCAGTTTTTTCAGGCTCTATGGTACCAAATGGGCTGAAATTTTGGAAAAAAGGTAAGTATCGTGGTACAAATCGAATTCAGTCACAAAATCTCCATTAAGTTTAATTCTTAGAAAAATCATGTTTTTTATTAAGGCTCATTTCAAACTTGGGTTCGAACTTTGGAAGCAGTTTTTTCGGGATCTATTATACCAAATGGGCTGAAATTTTGGAAAAAGGGTAAGAATCGTGGTACAAATCGAATTCAGTCACCAAATCTCTATTAAGTTTGATTCTTAGAAAAATCATGTTTTTTATTAAGGCTCATTTCAGACTTGGGTTCGAACTTTGGAAGCAGTTTTTTCGGGATCTATTATACCAAATGGGCTTAAATTTTGGAAAAAGGGTAAGAATCGTGGTAAAAATCGAATTCAGTCACAAAATCTATATAAAGTTGGATTTTTTAAAAAATCATAATTTTTATGGACGCTAATTTCAGACTTAGGTTCGAACTTTGGAAGCAGTTTTCTCAAAATCTATGGTACCAAATGGGCTAGAATTTCGGAACAGTCATAAGAATCATGCTCCAAATCGAATTCAGTCACAAAATCTATATAAAGTTGGATTTTTTAAAAAATCATAATTTTTATGTACGCTAATTTCAGACTTAGGTTCGAACTTTGGAAGCAGTTTTCTCAAAATCTATGGTACCAAATGGGCTGAAATTTAGGGAAAATTGTAAGAATCGTGGAGCAAATCAAAATCAGTCACAAAATCTCCAAAAAGTTTGATTCTTAGAAAAATCATGTTTTTTATTAAGGCTCAGTTCAGACTTGGTTTCGAACTTTGGAAGCAGTTTTTTCAGGCTCTATGGTATCAAATGGGCTGAAATTTTGGAAAAAATGTAAGAATCGTGGTACAAATCGAATTCAGTCACAAAATCTCCATTAAGTTTGATTCTTAGAAAAATCATATTTTTTATTAAGGCTCATTTCAGACTTGGTTTCGAACTTTGGAAGCAGTTTTTTCGGGATCTATTATACCAAATGGGCTTCAATTTTGGAAAAAGGGTAAGAATCGTGGTACAAATCGAATTCAGTCACAAAATCTCCATTAAGTATGATTCTTAGAAAAATCATGTTTTTTATTAAGGCTCATTTCAGACTTGGGTTCGAACTTTGGAAGCAGTTTTTTCAGGCTCTATGGTACCAAATGGGCTGAAATTTTGGAAAAAAGGTAAGAATCGTTATACAAATCGAATTCAGTCACAAAATCTCCATTAAGTTTGATTCTTAGAAACATCGTGTTTTTTATTAAGGCTCATTTCAGACTTGGGTTCGAACTTTAGAAGCAGTTTTCTCAGGCTCTATGGTACCAAACGGGCTAGAATTTCGGAACAGTCATAAGAATCTTGCTCCAAATCGAATTCAGTCACAAAATCTATATAAAGTTGGATTTTTTTAAAAATCATAATTTTTATGTACGCTAATTTCAGACTTAGGTTCGAACTTTGGAAGCAGTTTTCTCAAAATCTATGGTACCAAATGGGCTGAAATTTTGGGAAAGTTGTAAGAATCGTGGAGCAAATCAAAATCAGTCCTAAAATCTCCAAAAAGTTTGATTCTTAGAAAAATCATGTTTTTTATTAAGGCTCAGTTCAGACTTGGGTTCGAACTTTGGAAGCAGTTTTTTCAGGCTCTATGGTACCAAATGGGCTGAAATTTTGGAAAAAATGTAAGAATCGTGGTACAAATCGAATTCAGTCACAAAATCTCCATTAAGTTTGATTCTTAGAAAAATCATGTTTTTTATTAAGGCTCATTTCAGACATGGGTTCGAACTTTGGAAGCAGTTTTTTCGGGATCTATTATACCAAATGGGCTTAAATTTTGGAAAAAGGGTAAGAATTGTGGTACAAATCGAATTCAGTCACAAAATCTATATAAAGTTGGATTTTTTAAAAAATCATAATTTTTATGGACGCTAATTTCAGACTTAGGTTCGAACTTTGGAAGCAGTTTTCTCAAAATCTATGGTACCAAATGGGCTGAAATTTTGGAAAAGTGGTAAGAATCGTGGTTCAAATCAAAATCAATCACAAAATCTCCATAAAGTTTGATTCTTAGAAAAATCATGTTTTTTATTAAGGTTCAGTTCAGACTTGGGTTCGAACTTTGGAAGCAGTTTTTTCGGGCTCTATGCGACCAAATGGGCTGAAATTTTGGAAAAAATGTAAGAATCGTGGTACAAATCGAATTCAGTCACAAAATCTCCATTAAGTTTGATTCTTAGAAAAATCATATTTTTTATTAAGGCTCATTTCAGACTTGGTTTCGAACTTTGGAAGCAGTTTTTTCGGGATCTATTATACCAAATGGGCTTCAATTTTGGAAAAAGGGTAAGAATCGTGGTACAAATCGAATTCAGTCACAAAATCTCCATTAAGTATGATTCTTAGAAAAATCATGTTTTTTATTAAGGCTCATTTCAGACTTGGGTTCGAACTTTGGAAGCAGTTTTTTCAGGCTCTATGGTACCAAATGGGCTGAAATTTTGGAAAAAAGGTAAGAATCGTTATACAAATCGAATTCATCACAAAATCTCCATAAAGTTTGATTCTTAGAAAAATCATGTTTTTTATTAAGGCTCATTTCAGACTTGGGTTCGAACTTTGGAAGCAGTTTTCTCAGGCTCTATGGTACCAAATGGGCTAGAATTTCGGAACAGTCATAAGAATCTTGCTCCAAATCGAATTCAGTCACAAAATCTATATAAAGTTGGATTTTTTAAAAAATCATAATTTTTATGTACGCTAATTTCAGACTTAGGTTCGAACTTTGGAAGCAATTTTCTCAAAATCTATGATACCAAATGGGCTGAAATTTTGGGAAAGTTGTAAGAATCGTGGAGCAAATCAAAATCAGTCACAAAATCTCCAAAAAGTTTGATTCTTAGAAAAATCATGTTTTTTATTAAGGCTCAGTTCAGACTTGGGTTCGAACTTTGGAAGCAGTTTTTTCAGGCTCTATGGTACCAAATGGGCTGAAATTTTGGAAAAAATGTAAGAATCGTGGTACAAATCGAATTCAGTCACAAAATCTCCATTAAGTTTGATTCTTAGAAAAATCATGTTTTTTATTAAGGCTCATTTCAGACTTGGGTTCGAACTTTGGAAGCAGTTTTTTCGGGATCTATTATACCAAATGGGCTTCAATTTTGGAAAAAGGGTAAGAATCGTTATACAAATCGAATTCAGTCACAATATCTCCATTAAGTTTGATTCTTAGAAACATCGTGTTTTTTATTAAGGCTCATTTCAGACTCGGGTTCGAACTTTAGAAGCAGTTTTCTCAGGCTCTATGGTACCAAATGGGCTAGAATTTCGGAACAGTCATAAGAATCTTGCTCCAAATCGAATTCCGTCACAAAATCTATATAAAGTTGGATTTTTTAAAAAATCATAATTTTTATGTACGCTAATTTCAGACTTAGGTTCGAACTTTGGAAGCAGTTTTCTCAAAATCTATGGTACCAAATGGGCTGAAATTTTGGGAAAGTTGTAAGAATCGTGGAGCAAATCAAAATCAGTCACAAAATCTCCAAAAAGTTTGATTCTTAGAAAAATCATGTTTTTTATTAAGGCTCAGTTCAGACTTGGGTTCGAACTTTGGAAGCAGTTTTTTCAGGCTCTATGGTACCAAATGGGCTGAAATTTTGGAAAAAATGTAAGAATCGTGGTACAAATCGAATTCAGTCACAAAATCTCCATTTACTTTGATTCTTAGAAAAATCATGTTTTTTATTAAGGCTCATTTCAGACTTGGGTTCGAACTTTGGAAGCAGTTTTTTCGGGATCTATTATACCAAATGGGCTTCAATTTTGGAAAAAGGGTAAGAATCGTTATACAAATCGAATTCAGTCACAAAATCTCCATTAAGTTTGATTCTTAGAAACATCGTGTTTTTTATTAAGGCTCATTTCAGACTTGGGTTCGAACTTTAGAAGCAGTTTTCTCAGGCTCTATGGTACCAAATGTGCTAGAATTTCGGAACAGTCAAAAAAGAATCTTGCTCCAAATCGAATTCCGTCACAAAATCTATATAAAGTTGGATTTTTTAAAAAATCATAATTTTTATGTACGCTAATTTCAGACTTAGGTTCGAACTTTGGAAGCAGTTTTCTCAAAATCTATGGTACCAAATGGGCTGAAATTTTGGGAAAGTTGTAAGAATCGTGGAGCAAATCAAAATCAGTCACAAAATCTCCAAAAAGTTTGATTCTTAGAAAAATCATGTTTTTTATTAAGGCTCAGTTCAGACTTGGGTTCGAACTTTGGAAGCAGTTTTTTCAGGCTCTATGGTACCAAATGGGCTGAAATTTTGGAAAAAATGTAAGAATCGTGGTACAAATCGAATTCAGTCACAAAATCTCCATTAAGTTTGATTCTTAGAAAAATCATGTTTTTTATTAAGGCTCATTTCAGACTTGGGTTCGAACTTTGGAAGCAGTTTTTTCGGGATCTATTATACCAAATGGGCTTCAATTTTGGAAAAAGGGTAAGAATCGTTATACAAATCGAATTCAGTCACAAAATCTCCATTAAGTTTAATTCTTAGAAAAATCATGTTTTTTATTAAGGCTCATTTCAAACTTGGGTTCGAACTTTGGAAGCAGTTTTTTCGGGCTCTATGGTACCAAATGGGCTGAAATTTTGGAAAAAAGGTAAGAATCGTTATACAAATCGAATTCATCACAAAATCTCCATAAAGTTTGATTCTTAGAAAAATCATGTTTTTTATTAAGGCTCATTTCAGACTTGGGTTCGAACTTTGGAAGCAGTTTTCTCAGGCTCTATGGTACCAAATGGGCTAGAATTTCGGAACAGTCATAAGAATCTTGCTCCAAATCGAATTCAGTCACAAAATCTATATAAAGTTGGATTTTTTAAAAAATCATAATTTTTATGTACGCTAATTTCAGACTTAGGTTCGAACTTTGGAAGCAATTTTCTCAAAATCTATGATACCAAATGGGCTGAAATTTTGGGAAAGTTGTAAGAATCGTGGAGCAAATCAAAATCAGTCACAAAATCTCCAAAAAGTTTGATTCTTAGAAAAATCATGTTTTTTATTAAGGCTCAGTTCAGACTTGGGTTCGAACTTTGGAAGCAAGTTTTTTCAGGCTCTATGGTACCAAATGGCTGAAATTTTGGAAAAAATGTAAGAATCGTGGTACAAATCGAATTCAGTCACAAAATCTCCATTAAGTTTGATTCTTAGAAAAATCATGTTTTTTATTAAGGCTCATTTCAGACTTGGGTTCGAACTTTGGAAGCAGTTTTTTCGGGATCTATTATACCAAATGGGCTTCAATTTTGGAAAAAGGGTAAGAATCGTTATACAAATCGAATTCAGTCACAATATCTCCATTAAGTTTGATTCTTAGAAACATCGTGTTTTTTATTAAGGCTCATTTCAGACTCGGGTTCGAACTTTAGAAGCAGTTTTCTCAGGCTCTATGGTACCCAAATGGGCTAGAATTTCGGAACAGTCATAAGAATCTTGCTCCAAATCGAATTCCGTCACAAAATCTATATAAAGTTGGATTTTTTAAAAAATCATAATTTTTATGTACGCTAATTTCAGACTTAGGTTCGAACTTTGGAAGCAGTTTTCTCAAAATCTATGGTACCCAAATGGGCTGAAATTTTGGGAAAGTTGTAAGAATCGTGGAGCAAATCAAAATCAGTCACAAAATCTCCAAAAAGTTTGATTCTTAGAAAAATCATGTTTTTTATTAAGGCTCAGTTCAGACTTGGGTTCGAACTTTGGAAGCAGTTTTTTCAGGCTCTATGGTACCAAATGGGCTGAAATTTTGGAAAAAATGTAAGAATCGTGGTACAAATCGAATTCAGTCACAAAATCTCCATTTACTTTGATTCTTAGAAAAATCATGTTTTTTATTAAGGCTCATTTCAGACTTGGGTTCGAACTTTGGAAGCAGTTTTTTCGGGATCTATTATACCAAATGGGCTTAAATTTTGGAAAAAGGGTAAGAATCGTGGTACAAATCGAATTCAGTTCACAAAATCTATATAAAGTTGGATTTTTTAAAAAATCATAATTTTTATGGACGCTAATTTCAGACTTAGGTTCGAACTTTGGAAGCAGTTTTCCTCAAAATCTATGGTACGCAAAATGGGCTGAAATTTTGGAAAAGTGGTAAGAATCGTGGTTCAAATCAAAATCAATCACAAAATCTCCATAAAGTTTGATTCTTAGAAAAATCATGTTTTTTATTAAGGCTCAGTTCAGACTTGGGTTCGAACTTTGGAAGCAGTTTTTTCGGGCTCTATGCTACCAAATGGGCTGAAATTTTGGAAAAAGGGTAAGGAATCGTGGTAGCAAATCGAATTCCGTCACCAAATAGTTTGATTCTTAGAAAAATCATGTTTTTTATTAAGGCTCATTTCAGACTTGGGTTCGAACTTTGGAAGCAGTTTTCTCAGGCTCTATGGTACCAAATGGGCTAGAATTTCGGAACAGTCATAAGAATCATGCTCCAAATCGAATTCAGTCACAAAATCTATATAAAGTTGGATTTTTTAAAAAATCATAATTTTTATGTACGCTAATTTCAGACTTAGGTTCGAACTTTGGAAGCAGTTTTCTCAAAATCTATGGTACCAAATGGGCTGAAATTTAGGGAAAATTGTAAGAATCGTGGAGCAAATCAAAATCAGTCACAAAATCTCCAAAAAGTTTGATTCTTAGAAAAATCATGTTTTTTATTAAGGCTCAGTTCAGACTTGGTTTCGAACTTTGGAAGCAGTTTTTTCAGGCTCTATGGTATCAAATGGGCTGAAATTTTGGAAAAAATGTAAGAATCGTGGTACAAATCGAATTCAGTCACAAAATCTCCATTAAGTTTGATTCTTAGAAAAATCATATTTTTTATTAAGGCTCATTTCAGACTTGGTTTCGAACTTTGGAAGCAGTTTTTTCGGGATCTATTATACCAAATGGGCTTCAATTTTGGAAAAAGGGTAAGAATCGTGGTACAAATCGAATTCAGTCACAAAATCTCCATTAAGTATGATTCTTAGAAAAATCATGTTTTTTATTAAGGCTCATTTCAGACTTGGGTTCGAACTTTGGAAGCAGTTTTTTCAGGCTCTATGGTACCAAATGGGCTGAAATTTTGGAAAAAAGGTAAGAATCGTTATACAAATCGAATTCAGTCACAAAATCTCCATTAAGTTTGATTCTTAGAAACATCGTGTTTTTTATTAAGGCTCATTTCAGACTTGGGTTCGAACTTTAGAAGCAGTTTTCTCAGGCTCTATGGTACCAAACGGGCTAGAATTTCGGAACAGTCATAAGAATCTTGCTCCAAATCGAATTCAGTCACAAAATCTATATAAAGTTGGATTTTTTTAAAAATCATAATTTTTATGTACGCTAATTTCAGACTTAGGTTCGAACTTTGGAAGCAGTTTTCTCAAAATCTATGGTACCAAATGGGCTGAAATTTTGGGAAAGTTGTAAGAATCGTGGAGCAAATCAAAATCAGTCCTAAAATCTCCAAAAAGTTTGATTCTTAGAAAAATCATGTTTTTTATTAAGGCTCAGTTCAGACTTGGGTTCGAACTTTGGAAGCAGTTTTTTCAGGCTCTATGGTACCAAATGGGCTGAAATTTTGGAAAAAATGTAAGAATCGTGGTACAAATCGAATTCAGTCACAAAATCTCCATTAAGTTTGATTCTTAGAAAAATCATGTTTTTTATTAAGGCTCATTTCAGACATGGGTTCGAACTTTGGAAGCAGTTTTTTCGGGATCTATTATACCAAATGGGCTTAAATTTTGGAAAAAGGGTAAGAATTGTGGTACAAATCGAATTCAGTCACAAAATCTATATAAAGTTGGATTTTTTAAAAAATCATAATTTTTATGGACGCTAATTTCAGACTTAGGTTCGAACTTTGGAAGCAGTTTTCTCAAAATCTATGGTACCAAATGGGCTGAAATTTTGGAAAAGTGGTAAGAATCGTGGTTCAAATCAAAATCAATCACAAAATCTCCATAAAGTTTGATTCTTAGAAAAATCATGTTTTTTATTAAGGTTCAGTTCAGACTTGGGTTCGAACTTTGGAAGCAGTTTTTTCGGGCTCTATGCGACCAAATGGGCTGAAATTTTGGAAAAAATGTAAGAATCGTGGTACAAATCGAATTCAGTCACAAAATCTCCATTAAGTTTGATTCTTAGAAAAATCATATTTTTTATTAAGGCTCATTTCAGACTTGGTTTCGAACTTTGGAAGCAGTTTTTTCGGGATCTATTATACCAAATGGGCTTCAATTTTGGAAAAAGGGTAAGAATCGTGGTACAAATCGAATTCAGTCACAAAATCTCCATTAAGTATGATTCTTAGAAAAATCATGTTTTTTATTAAGGCTCATTTCAGACTTGGGTTCGAACTTTGGAAGCAGTTTTTTCAGGCTCTATGGTACCAAATGGGCTGAAATTTTGGAAAAAAGGTAAGAATCGTTATACAAATCGAATTCAGTCACAAAATCTCCATTAAGTTTGATTCTTAGAAACATCGTGTTTTTTATTAAGGCTCATTTCAGACTTGGGTTCGAACTTTAGAAGCAGTTTTCTCAGGCTCTATGGTATCAAATGGGCTGAAATTTTGGAAAAAATGTAAGAATCGTGGTACAAATCGAATTCAGTCACAAAATCTCCATTAAGTTTGATTCTTAGAAAAATCATATTTTTTATTAAGGCTCATTTCAGACTTGGGTTCGAACTTTGGAATCAGTTTTTTCAGGCTCTATGGTACCAAATGGGCTGAAATTTTGGAAAAAAGGTAAGTATCGTGGTACAAATCGAATTCAGTCACAAAATCTCCATTAAGTTTAATTCTTAGAAAAATCATGTTTTTTATTAAGGCTCATTTCAAACTTGGGTTCGAACTTTGGAAGCAGTTTTTTCGGGATCTATTATACCAAATGGGCTGAAATTTTGGAAAAAGGGTAAGAATCGTGGTACAAATCGAATTCAGTCACCAAATCTCTATTAAGTTTGATTCTTAGAAAAATCATGTTTTTTATTAAGGCTCATTTCAGACTTGGGTTCGAACTTTGGAAGCAGTTTTTTCGGGATCTATTATACCAAATGGGCTTAAATTTTGGAAAAAGGGTAAGAATCGTGGTAAAAATCGAATTCAGTCACAAAATCTATATAAAGTTGGATTTTTTAAAAAATCATAATTTTTATGGACGCTAATTTCAGACTTAGGTTCGAACTTTGGAAGCAGTTTTCTCAAAATCTATGGTACCAAATGGGCTGAAATTTTTGAAAAGTGGTAAGAATCGTGGTTCAAATCAAAATCAATCACAAAATCTCCATAAAGTTTGATTCTTAGAAAAATCATGTTTTTTATTAAGGTTCAGTTCAGACTTGGGTTCGAACTTTGGAAGCAGTTTTTTCGGGCTCTATGCTACCAAATGGGCTGAAATTTTGGAAAAAGGGTAAGAATCGTGGTACAAATCGAATTCAGTCACCAAATCTCTATTAAGTTTGATTCTTAGAAAAATCATGTTTTTTATTAATGCTCATTTCAGACTTGGGTTCGAACTTTGGAAGCAGTTTTCTCAGGCTCTATGGTACCAAATGGGCTAGAATTTCGGAACAGTCATAAGAATCATGCTCCAAATCGAATTCAGTCACAAAATCTATATAAAGTTGGATTTTTTAAAAAATCATAATTTTTATGTACGCTAATTTCAGACTTAGGTTCGAACTTTGGAAGCAGTTTTCTCAAAATCTATGTTACCAAATGGGCTGAAATTTTGGGAAAGTTGTAAGAATCGTGGAGCAAATCAAAATCAGTCACAAAATCTCCAAAAAGTTTGATTCTTAGAAAAATCATGTTTTTTATTAAGGCTCAGTTCAGACTTGGTTTCGAACTTTGGAAGCAGTTTTTTCAGGCTCTATGGTATCAAATGGGCTGAAATTTTGGAAAAAATGTAAGAATCGTGGTACAAATCGAATTCAGTCACAAAATCTCCATTAAGTTTGATTCTTAGAAAAATCATATTTTTTATTAAGGCTCATTTCAGACTTGGTTTCGAACTTTGGAAGCAGTTTTTTCGGGATCTATTATACCAAATGGGCTTCAATTTTGGAAAAAGGGTAAGAATCGTGGTACAAATCGAATTCAGTCACAAAATCTCCATTAAGTATGATTCTTAGAAAAATCATGTTTTTTATTAAGGCTCATTTCAGACTTGGGTTCGAACTTTGGAATCAGTTTTTTCAGGCTCTATGGTACCAAATGGGCTGAAATTTTGGAAAAAAGGTAAGTATCGTGGTACAAATCGAATTCAGTCACAAAATCTCCATTAAGTTTAATTCTTAGAAAAATCATGTTTTTTATTAAGGCTCATTTCAAACTTGGGTTCGAACTTTGGAAGCAGTTTTTTCGGGATCTATTATACCAAATGGGCTGAAATTTTGGAAAAAGGGTAAGAATCGTGGTACAAATCGAATTCAGTCACCAAATCTCTATTAAGTTTGATTCTTAGAAAAATCATGTTTTTTATTAAGGCTCATTTCAGACTTGGGTTCGAACTTTGGAAGCAGTTTTTTCGGGATCTATTATACCAAATGGGCTTAAATTTTGGAAAAAGGGTAAGAATCGTGGTAAAAATCGAATTCAGTCACAAAATCTATATAAAGTTGGATTTTTTAAAAAATCATAATTTTTATGGACGCTAATTTCAGACTTAGGTTCGAACTTTGGAAGCAGTTTTCTCAAAATCTATGGTACCAAATGGGCTAGAATTTCGGAACAGTCATAAGAATCATGCTCCAAATCGAATTCAGTCACAAAATCTATATAAAGTTGGATTTTTTAAAAAATCATAATTTTTATGTACGCTAATTTCAGACTTAGGTTCGAACTTTGGAAGCAGTTTTCTCAAAATCTATGGTACCAAATGGGCTGAAATTTAGGGAAAATTGTAAGAATCGTGGAGCAAATCAAAATCAGTCACAAAATCTCCAAAAAGTTTGATTCTTAGAAAAATCATGTTTTTTATTAAGGCTCAGTTCAGACTTGGTTTCGAACTTTGGAAGCAGTTTTTTCAGGCTCTATGGTATCAAATGGGCTGAAATTTTGGAAAAAATGTAAGAATCGTGGTACAAATCGAATTCAGTCACAAAATCTCCATTAAGTTTGATTCTTAGAAAAATCATATTTTTTATTAAGGCTCATTTCAGACTTGGTTTCGAACTTTGGAAGCAGTTTTTTCGGGATCTATTATACCAAATGGGCTTCAATTTTGGAAAAAGGGTAAGAATCGTGGTACAAATCGAATTCAGTCACAAAATCTCCATTAAGTATGATTCTTAGAAAAATCATGTTTTTTATTAAGGCTCATTTCAGACTTGGGTTCGAACTTTGGAAGCAGTTTTTTCAGGCTCTATGGTACCAAATGGGCTGAAATTTTGGAAAAAAGGTAAGAATCGTTATACAAATCGAATTCA
This sequence comes from Hesperophylax magnus, assembly GCA_026573805.1. Taxonomy (NCBI): domain Eukaryota; kingdom Metazoa; phylum Arthropoda; class Insecta; order Trichoptera; family Limnephilidae; genus Hesperophylax; species Hesperophylax magnus. Next base: position 298,410 of record JAIUSX010000209.1, on the reverse strand, counting down.
GTCACAAAATCTCCATTAAGTTTGATTCTTAGAAACATCGTGTTTTTTATTAAGGCTCATTTCAGACTTGGGTTCGAACTTTAGAAGCAGTTTTCTCAGGCTCTATGGTACCAAACGGGCTAGAATTTCGGAACAGTCATAAGAATCTTGCTCCAAATCGAATTCAGTCACAAAATCTATATAAAGTTGGATTTTTTTAAAAATCATAATTTTTATGTACGCTAATTTCAGACTTAGGTTCGAACTTTGGAAGCAGTTTTCTCAAAATCTATGGTACCAAATGGGCTGAAATTTTGGGAAAGTTGTAAGAATCGTGGAGCAAATCAAAATCAGTCCTAAAATCTCCAAAAAGTTTGATTCTTAGAAAAATCATGTTTTTTATTAAGGCTCAGTTCAGACTTGGGTTCGAACTTTGGAAGCAGTTTTTTCAGGCTCTATGGTACCAAATGGGCTGAAATTTTGGAAAAAATGTAAGAATCGTGGTACAAATCGAATTCAGTCACAAAATCTCCATTAAGTTTGATTCTTAGAAAAATCATGTTTTTTATTAAGGCTCATTTCAGACATGGGTTCGAACTTTGGAAGCAGTTTTTTCGGGATCTATTATACCAAATGGGCTTAAATTTTGGAAAAAGGGTAAGAATTGTGGTACAAATCGAATTCAGTCACAAAATCTATATAAAGTTGGATTTTTTAAAAAATCATAATTTTTATGGACGCTAATTTCAGACTTAGGTTCGAACTTTGGAAGCAGTTTTCTCAAAATCTATGGTACCAAATGGGCTGAAATTTTGGAAAAGTGGTAAGAATCGTGGTTCAAATCAAAATCAATCACAAAATCTCCATAAAGTTTGATTCTTAGAAAAATCATGTTTTTTATTAAGGTTCAGTTCAGACTTGGGTTCGAACTTTGGAAGCAGTTTTTTCGGGCTCTATGCGACCAAATGGGCTGAAATTTTGGAAAAAATGTAAGAATCGTGGTACAAATCGAATTCAGTCACAAAATCTCCATTAAGTTTGATTCTTAGAAAAATCATATTTTTTATTAAGGCTCATTTCAGACTTGGTTTCGAACTTTGGAAGCAGTTTTTTCGGGATCTATTATACCAAATGGGCTTCAATTTTGGAAAAAGGGTAAGAATCGTGGTACAAATCGAATTCAGTCACAAAATCTCCATTAAGTATGATTCTTAGAAAAATCATGTTTTTTATTAAGGCTCATTTCAGACTTGGGTTCGAACTTTGGAAGCAGTTTTTTCAGGCTCTATGGTACCAAATGGGCTGAAATTTTGGAAAAAAGGTAAGAATCGTTATACAAATCGAATTCAGTCACAAAATCTCCATTAAGTTTGATTCTTAGAAACATCGTGTTTTTTATTAAGGCTCATTTCAGACTTGGGTTCGAACTTTAGAAGCAGTTTTCTCAGGCTCTATGGTATCAAATGGGCTGAAATTTTGGAAAAAATGTAAGAATCGTGGTACAAATCGAATTCAGTCACAAAATCTCCATTAAGTTTGATTCTTAGAAAAATCATATTTTTTATTAAGGCTCATTTCAGACTTGGGTTCGAACTTTGGAATCAGTTTTTTCAGGCTCTATGGTACCAAATGGGCTGAAATTTTGGAAAAAAGGTAAGTATCGTGGTACAAATCGAATTCAGTCACAAAATCTCCATTAAGTTTAATTCTTAGAAAAATCATGTTTTTTATTAAGGCTCATTTCAAACTTGGGTTCGAACTTTGGAAGCAGTTTTTTCGGGATCTATTATACCAAATGGGCTGAAATTTTGGAAAAAGGGTAAGAATCGTGGTACAAATCGAATTCAGTCACCAAATCTCTATTAAGTTTGATTCTTAGAAAAATCATGTTTTTTATTAAGGCTCATTTCAGACTTGGGTTCGAACTTTGGAAGCAGTTTTTTCGGGATCTATTATACCAAATGGGCTTAAATTTTGGAAAAAGGGTAAGAATCGTGGTAAAAATCGAATTCAGTCACAAAATCTATATAAAGTTGGATTTTTTAAAAAATCATAATTTTTATGGACGCTAATTTCAGACTTAGGTTCGAACTTTGGAAGCAGTTTTCTCAAAATCTATGGTACCAAATGGGCTGAAATTTTTGAAAAGTGGTAAGAATCGTGGTTCAAATCAAAATCAATCACAAAATCTCCATAAAGTTTGATTCTTAGAAAAATCATGTTTTTTATTAAGGTTCAGTTCAGACTTGGGTTCGAACTTTGGAAGCAGTTTTTTCGGGCTCTATGCTACCAAATGGGCTGAAATTTTGGAAAAAGGGTAAGAATCGTGGTACAAATCGAATTCAGTCACCAAATCTCTATTAAGTTTGATTCTTAGAAAAATCATGTTTTTTATTAATGCTCATTTCAGACTTGGGTTCGAACTTTGGAAGCAGTTTTCTCAGGCTCTATGGTACCAAATGGGCTAGAATTTCGGAACAGTCATAAGAATCATGCTCCAAATCGAATTCAGTCACAAAATCTATATAAAGTTGGATTTTTTAAAAAATCATAATTTTTATGTACGCTAATTTCAGACTTAGGTTCGAACTTTGGAAGCAGTTTTCTCAAAATCTATGTTACCAAATGGGCTGAAATTTTGGGAAAGTTGTAAGAATCGTGGAGCAAATCAAAATCAGTCACAAAATCTCCAAAAAGTTTGATTCTTAGAAAAATCATGTTTTTTATTAAGGCTCAGTTCAGACTTGGTTTCGAACTTTGGAAGCAGTTTTTTCAGGCTCTATGGTATCAAATGGGCTGAAATTTTGGAAAAAATGTAAGAATCGTGGTACAAATCGAATTCAGTCACAAAATCTCCATTAAGTTTGATTCTTAGAAAAATCATATTTTTTATTAAGGCTCATTTCAGACTTGGTTTCGAACTTTGGAAGCAGTTTTTTCGGGATCTATTATACCAAATGGGCTTCAATTTTGGAAAAAGGGTAAGAATCGTGGTACAAATCGAATTCAGTCACAAAATCTCCATTAAGTATGATTCTTAGAAAAATCATGTTTTTTATTAAGGCTCATTTCAGACTTGGGTTCGAACTTTGGAAGCAGTTTTTTCAGGCTCTATGGTACCAAATGGGCTGAAATTTTGGAAAAAAGGTAAGTATCGTGGTACAAATCGAATTCAGTCACAAAATCTCCATTAAGTTTAATTCTTAGAAAAATCATGTTTTTTATTAAGGCTCATTTCAAACTTGGGTTCGAACTTTGGAAGCAGTTTTTTCGGGATCTATTATACCAAATGGGCTGAAATTTTGGAAAAAGGGTAAGAATCGTGGTACAAATCGAATTCAGTCACCAAATCTCTATTAAGTTTGATTCTTAGAAAAATCATGTTTTTTATTAAGGCTCATTTCAGACTTGGGTTCGAACTTTGGAAGCAGTTTTTTCGGGATCTATTATACCAAATGGGCTTAAATTTTGGAAAAAGGGTAAGAATCGTGGTAAAAATCGAATTCAGTCACAAAATCTATATAAAGTTGGATTTTTTAAAAAATCATAATTTTTATGGACGCTAATTTCAGACTTAGGTTCGAACTTTGGAAGCAGTTTTCTCAAAATCTATGGTACCAAATGGGCTGAAATTTTTGAAAAGTGGTAAGAATCGTGGTTCAAATCAAAATCAATCACAAAATCTCCATAAAGTTTGATTCTTAGAAAAATCATGTTTTTTATTAAGGTTCAGTTCAGACTTGGGTTCGAACTTTGGAAGCAGTTTTTTCGGGCTCTATGCTACCAAATGGGCTGAAATTTTGGAAAAAGGGTAAGAATCGTGGTACAAATCGAATTCAGTCACCAAATCTCTATTAAGTTTGATTCTTAGAAAAATCATGTTTTTTATTAATGCTCATTTCAGACTTGGGTTCGAACTTTGGAAGCAGTTTTCTCAGGCTCTATGGTACCAAATGGGCTAGAATTTCGGAACAGTCATAAGAATCATGCTCCAAATCGAATTCAGTCACAAAATCTATATAAAGTTGGATTTTTTAAAAAATCATAATTTTTATGTACGCTAATTTCAGACTTAGGTTCGAACTTTGGAAGCAGTTTTCTCAAAATCTATGTTACCAAATGGGCTGAAATTTTGGGAAAGTTGTAAGAATCGTGGAGCAAATCAAAATCAGTCACAAAATCTCCAAAAAGTTTGATTCTTAGAAAAATCATGTTTTTTATTAAGGCTCAGTTCAGACTTGGTTTCGAACTTTGGAAGCAGTTTTTTCAGGCTCTATGGTATCAAATGGGCTGAAATTTTGGAAAAAATGTAAGAATCGTGGTACAAATCGAATTCAGTCACAAAATCTCCATTAAGTTTGATTCTTAGAAAAATCATATTTTTTATTAAGGCTCATTTCAGACTTGGTTTCGAACTTTGGAAGCAGTTTTTTCGGGATCTATTATACCAAATGGGCTTCAATTTTGGAAAAAGGGTAAGAATCGTGGTACAAATCGAATTCAGTCACAAAATCTCCATTAAGTATGATTCTTAGAAAAATCATGTTTTTTATTAAGGCTCATTTCAGACTTGGGTTCGAACTTTGGAAGCAGTTTTTTCAGGCTCTATGGTACCAAATGGGCTGAAATTTTGGAAAAAAGGTAAGAATCGTTATACAAATCGAATTCAGTCACAAAATCTCCATTAAGTTTGATTCTTAGAAACATCGTGTTTTTTATTAAGGCTCATTTCAGACTTGGGTTCGAACTTTAGAAGCAGTTTTCTCAGGCTCTATGGTACCAAATGGGCTAGAATTTCGGAACAGTCATAAGAATCTTGCTCCAAATCGAATTCAGTCACAAAATCTATATAAAGTTGGATTTTTTAAAAAATCATAATTTTTATGTACGCTAATTTCAGACTTAGGTTCGAACTTTGGAAGCAGTTTTCTCAAAATCTATGGTACCAAATGGGCTGAAATTTTGGGAAAGTTGTAAGAATCGTGGAGCAAATCAAAATCAGTCACAAAATCTCCAAAAAGTTTGATTCTTAGAAAAATCATGTTTTTTATTAAGGCTCAGTTCAGACTTGGGTTCGAACTTTGGAAGCAGTTTTTTCAGGCTCTATGGTACCAAATGGGCTGAAATTTTGGAAAAAATGTAAGAATCGTGGTACAAATCGAATTCAGTCACAAAATCTCCATTAAGTTTGATTCTTAGAAAAATCATGTTTTTTATTAAGGCTCATTTCAGACTTGGGTTCGAACTTTGGAAGCAGTTTTTTCGGGATCTATTATACCAAATGGGCTTAAATTTTGGAAAAAGGGTAAGAATCGTGGTACAAATCGAATTCAGTCACAAAATTTATATAAAGTTGGATTTTTTAAAAAATCATAATTTTTATGGACTCTAATTTCAGACTTAGGTTCGAACTTTGGAAGCAGTTTTCTCAAAATCTATGGTACCAAATGGGCTGAAATTTTGGAAAAGTGGTAAGAATCGTGGTTCAAATCAAAATCAATCACAAAATCTCCATAAAGTTTGATTCTTAGAAAAATCATGTTTTTTATTAAGGCTCATTTCAGACTTGGGTTCGAACTTTGGAGCAGTTTTTTCGGGCTCTATGGTACCAAATGGGCTGAAATTTTTGAAAAAAGGCAAGTATCGTGGTACAAATCGAATTCAGTCACAAAATCTCCATTAAGTTTAATTCTTAGAAAAATCATGTTTTTTATTAAGGCTCATTTCAAACTTGGGTTCGAACTTTGGAAGCAGTTTTTTCGGGCTCTATGGTACCAAATGGGCTGAAATTTTGGAAAAAAGGTAAGAATCGTTATACAAATCGAATTCATCACAAAATCTCCATAAAGTTTGATTCTTAGAAAAATCATGTTTTTTATTAAGGCTCATTTCAGACTTGGGTTCGAACTTTGGAAGCAGTTTTTTCAGGCTCTATGGTACCAAATGGGCTGAAATTTTGGAAAAAAGGTAAGAATCGTTATACAAATCGAATTCATCACAAAATCTCCATTAAGTTTGATTTTTAGAAAAATCATGTTTTTTATTAAGGCTCATTTCAGACTTGGGTTCGAACTTTGGAAGCAGTTTTTTCAGGCTCTATGGTACCAAATGGGCTGAAATTTTGGAAAAAAGGTAAGTATCGTGGTACAAATCGAATTCAGTCACAAAATCTCCATTAAGTTTAATTCTTAGAAAAATCATGTTTTTTATTAAGGCTCATTTCAAACTTGGGTTCGAACTTTGGAAGCAGTTTTTTCGGGATCTATTATACCAAATGGGCTGAAATTTTGGAAAAAGGGTAAGAATCGTGGTACAAATCGATTTCAGTCTCCAAATCTCTATTAAGTTTGATTCTTAGAAAAATCATGTTTTTTATTAAGGCTCATTTCAGACTTGGGTTCGAACTTTGGAAGCAGTTTTCTCAGGCTCTATGGTACCAAATGGGCTATAATTTCGGAACAGTCATAAGAATCATGCTCCAAATCGAATTCAGTCACAAAATCTATATAAAGTTGGATTTTTTAAAAAATCATAATTTTTATGGACGCTAATTTCAGACTTGGGTTCGACCTTTGGAAGCAGTTTTCTCAAAATCTATGGTACCAAATGGGCTGAAATTTTGGGAAAGTGGTAAGAATCGTGGTACAAATCGAATTCAGTCACAAAATCTCCATTAAGTTTGATTCTTAGAAAAATCATGTTTTTTATTAAGGCTCATTTCAGACTTGGGTTCGAACTTTGGAAGCAGTTTTTTCGGGATCTATTATACCAAATGGGCTTAAATTTTGGAAAAAGGGTAAGAATCGTGGTACAAATCGAATTCAGTCACAAAATCTCCATAAAGTTTGATTCTTAGAAAAATCATGTTTTTTATTTGCTCATTTCAGACTTGGGTTCGAACTTTGGAAGCAGTTTTTTCAGGCTCTATGGTACCAAATGGGCTGAAATTTTGGAAAAAAGGTAAGTATCGTGGTAAAAATCGAATTCAGTCACAAAATCTCCATTAAGTTTAATTCTTAGAAAAATCATGTTTTTTATTAAGGCTCATTTCAAACTTGGGTTCGAACTTTGGAAGCAGTTTTTTCGGGATCTATTATACCAAATGGGCTGAAATTTTGGAAAAAGGGTAAGAATCGTGGTACAAATCGAATTCTGTCACCAAATCTCTATTAAGTTTGATTCTTAGAAAAATCATGTTTTTTATTAAGGGTCATTTCAGACTTGGGTTCGAACTTTGGAAGCAGTTTTTTCAGGCTCTATGGTACCAAATTGGCTGAAATTTTGGAAAAAAGGTAAGTATCGTGGTACAAATCGAATTCAGTCACAAAATCTCCATTAAGTTTGATTCTTAGAAAAATCATGTTTTTTATTAAGGCTCATTTCAGACTTGGGTTCGAACTTTGGAAGCAGTTTTTTCGGGATCTATTATACCAAATGGGCTTAAATTTTGGAAAAAGGGTAAGAATCGTGGTACAAATCGAATTCAGTCACAAAATCTATATAAAGTTGGATTTTTTAAAAAATCATAATTTTTATGGACGCTAATTTCAGACTTAGGTACGAACTTTGGAAGCAGTTTTCTCGAAATCTATGGTACCAAATGGGCTGAAATTTTGGAAAAGTGGTAAGAATCGTGGTACAAATCAAAATCAATAATAAAATCTCCATCAAGTTTGATTCTTAGAAAAATCATGTTTTTTATTAAGGCTCATTTCAGACTTGGGTTCGAACTTTGGAAGCAGTTTTTTCGGGATCTATTATACCAAATGGGCTGTAATTTTGGAAAAACGGTAAGAATCGTGGTACAAATCGAATTCAGTCACCAAATCTCTATTAAGTTTGATTCTTAGAAAAATCATGTTTTTTATTAAGGCTCATTTCAGACTTGGGTTCGAACTTTGGAAGCAGTTTTTTCAGGCTCTATGGTACCAAATGGGCTAGAATTTCGGAACAGTCATAAGAATCATGCTCCAAATCGAAATCAGTCACAAAATCTATATAAAGTTGGATTTTTTAAAAAATCATAATTTTTATGGACGCTAATTTCAGACTTGGGTTCGACCTTTGGAAGCAGTTTTCTCAAAATCTATGGTACCAAATGGGCTGAAATTTTGGGAAAGTGGTAAGAATCGTTGTACAAATCAAAATCAGTCACAAAATCTCCATAAAGTTTGATTCTTAGAAAAATCATGTTTTTTATTAAGGCTCATTTCAGACTTGGGTTCGAACTTTGGAAGCAGTTTTTTCGGGCTCTATGGTACCAAATGGGCTGAAATTTTGGAAAAAATGTAAGAATCGTTATACAAATCGAATTCAGTCACAAAATCTCCATTAAGTTTGATTCTTAGAAACATCATGTTTTTTATTAAGGCTCATTTCAAACTTGGGTTCGAACTTTGGAAGCAGTTTTCTCAGGCTCTTTGGTACCAAATGGGCTAGAATTTCGGAACAGTCATAAGAATCATGCTCCAAATCGAAATCAGTCACAAAATCTATATAAAGTTGGATTTTTTAAAAAATCATAATTTTTATGGACGCTAATTTCAGACTTGGGTTCGACCTTTGGAAGCAGTTTTCTCAAAATCTATGGTACCAAATGGGCTGAAATTTTGGGAAAGTGGTAAGAATCGTGGTACAAATCAAAATCAGTCATAAAATCTCCATAAAGTTTGATTCTTAGAAAAATCATGTTTTTTATTAAGGCTCATTTCAGACTTGGGTTTGAACTTTGGAAGCAGTTTTCTTAGGCTCTATGGTACCAAATGGGCTCGAATTTCGGAACAGTCATAAGAATCATGCTCCAAATCGAATTCAGTCACAAAATCTATATAAAATTGGATTTTTTAAAAAATCATAATTTTTATGGACGCTAATTTCAGACTTAGGTTCGAACTTTGGAAGCAATTTTCTCAAAATCTATGGTACCAAATGGGCTGAAATTTTGGAAAAGTGGTAAGAATCGTGGTTCAAATCAAAATCAATCACAAAATCTCCATAAAGTTTGATTCTTAGAAAAATCATGTTTTTTATTAAGGCTCATTTCAGACTTGGGTTCGAACTTTGGAAGCAGTTTTTTCGGGCTCTATGGTACCAAATGGGCTGAAATTTTGGAAAAAATGTAAGAATCGTTATACAAATCGAATTCAGTCACAAAATCTCCATTAAGTTTGATTCTTAGAAACATCATTTTTTTTATTAAGGCTCATTTCAGACTTGGGTTTGAACTTTGGAAGCAGTTTTCTCAGGCTCTATGGTACCACATGGGCTCGAATTTCGGAACAGTCATAAGAATCATGCTCCAAATCGAATTCAGTCACAAAATCTATATATTAAATTGGATTTTTTAAAAAATCATAATTTTTATGGACGCTAATTTCAGACTTAGGTTCGAACTTTGGAAGCAGTTTTCTCAAAATCTATGATACCAAATGGGCTGAAATTTTGGGAAAGTGGTAAGAATCGTGGTACAAATCAAAATCAGTCACAAACTCTCCATAAAGTTTGATTCTTAGAAAAATCATGTTTTTTATTAAGGCTCATTTCAGACTTGGGTTCGAACTTTGGAAGCAGTTTTCTCAGGCTCTATGGTACCAAATGGGCTCGAATTTCGGAACAGTCATAAGAATCATGCTCCAAATCGAATTCAGTCACAAAATCTATATAAAATTGGATTTTTTAAAAAATCATAATTTTTATGGACGCTAATTTCAGACTGAGGTTCGAACTTTGGAAGCAGTTTTCTCAAAATCTATGGTACCAAATGGGCTGAAATTTTGGGAAATTGGTTAGAATCGTGGAGCAAATCAAAATCAGTCACAAAATCTCCATTAAGTTTGATTCTTAGAAAAATCATGTTTTTTATTAAGGCTCATTTCAGACTTGGGTTCGAACTTTGGAAGCAGTTTTTTCAGGCTCTATGGTACCAAATGGGCTGAAATTTTGGAAAAAAGTAAGAATCGCTATACAAATCGAATTCATCACAAAATCTCCATTAAGTTTGATTCTTAGAAAAATCATGTTTTATATTAAGGCTCATTTCAGACTTGGGTTCGAACTTTGGAAGCAGTTTTTTCAGGCTCTATGGTACCAAATGGGCTGAAATTTTGGAAAAAAGTAAGAATCGCTATACAAATCGAATTCATCACAAAATCTCCATTAAGTTTGATTCTTAGAACAATCATGTTTTTTATTAAGGCTCATTTCAGACTTGGGTTCGAACTTTGGAAGCAGTTTTTTCAGGCTCTATGGTACCAAATGGGCTGAAATTTTGGAAAAAAGGTAAGAATCGTTATACAAATCGAATTCAGTCACAAACTCTCCATTAAGTTTGATTCTTAAAAACATCATGTTTTTTATTAAGGCTCATTTCAGACTTGGGTTCGAACTTTGGAAGCAGTTTTCTCAGGCTCTTTGGTACCAAATTGGCTAGGATTTCGGAACAGTCATAAGAATCATGCTCCAAATCGAATTCAGTCACAAAATCTATATAAAGTTGGATTTTTTTAAAAAATCATAATTTTTATGGACGCTAATTTCAGACTTAGGTTCGAACTTTGGACGCAGTTTTCTCAAAATCTATGGTACCAAATGGGCTGAAATTTTGAAAAAGTGGTAAGAATCGTGGTTCAAATCAAAATCAATCACAAAATCTCCATAAAGTTTGATTCTTAGAAAAATCATGTTTTTTATTAAGGCTCATTTCAGACTTGGGTTCGAACTTTGGAAGCAGTTTTTTCAGGCTCTATGGTACCAAATGGGCTGAAATTTTGGAAAAAAGTAAGAATCGCTATACAAATCGAATTCATCACAAAATCTCCATTAAGTTTGATTCTTAGAAAAATCATGTTTTATATTAAGGCTCATTTCAGACTTGGGTTCGAACTTTGGAAGCAGTTTTTTCAGGCTCTATGGTACCAAATGGGCTGAAATTTTGGAAAAAAGTAAGAATCGCTATACAAATCGAAGTCATCACAAAATCTCCATTAAGTTTGATTCTTAGAACAATCATGTTTTATATTAAGGCTCATTTCAGACTTGGGTTCGAACTTTGGAAGCAGTTTTTTCAGGCTCTATGGTACCAAATGGGCTCGAATTTCGGAGCAGTAATAAGAATCATGCTCCAAATCGAATTCAGTCACAAAATCTATATAAAATTGGATTTTTTAAAAAATCATAATTTTTATGGACGCTAATTTCAGACTTAGGTTCGAACTTTGGAAGCAATTTTCTCAAAATCTATGGTACCAAATGGGCTGAAATTTTGGAAAAGTGGTAAGAATCGTGGTTCAAATCAAAATCAGTCACAAAATCTCCATAAAGTTTGATTCTTAGAAAAATCATGTTTTTTATTAAGGCTCATTTCAGACTTGGGTTCGAACTTTGGAAGCAGTTTTCTCAGGCTCTATGGTACCAAATGGGCTCGAATTTCGGAACAGTCATAAGAATCATGCTCCAAATCGAATTCAGTCACAAAATCTATATAAAATTGGATTTTTTAAAAAATCATAATTTTTACGGACGCTAATTTCAGACTGAGGTTCGAACTTTGGAAGCAGTTTTCTCAAAATCTATGGTACCAAATGGGCTGAAATTTTGGGAAATTGGTTAGAATCGTTATACAAATCGAATTCAGTCACAAACTCTCCATTAAGTTTGATTCTTAAAAACATCATGTTTTTTATTAAGGCTCATTTCAGACTTGGGTTCGAACTTTGGAAGCAGTTTTCTCAGGCTCTTTGGTACCAAATTGGCTAGGATTTCGGAACAGTCATAAGAATCATGCTCCAAATCGAATTCAGTCACAAAATCTATATAAAGTTGGATTTTTTTAAAAAATCATAATTTTTATGGACGCTAATTTCAGACTTAGGTTCGAACTTTGGACGCAGTTTTCTCAAAATCTATGGTACCAAATGGGCTGAAATTTTGAAAAAGTGGTAAGAATCGTGGTTCAAATCAAAATCAATCACAAAATCTCCATAAAGTTTGATTCTTAGAAAAATCATGTTTTTTATTAAGGCTCATTTCAGACTTGGGTTCGAACTTTGGAAGCAGTTTTTTCAGGCTCTATGGTACCAAATGGGCTGAAATTTTGGAAAAAAGTAAGAATCGCTATACAAATCGAATTCATCACAAAATCTCCATTAAGTTTGATTCTTAGAAAAATCATGTTTTATATTAAGGCTCATTTCAGACTTGGGTTCGAACTTTGGAAGCAGTTTTTTCAGGCTCTATGGTACCAAATGGGCTGAAATTTTGGAAAAAAGGTAAGAATCGTTATACAAATCGAATTCAGTCACAAACTCTCCATTAAGTTTGATTCTTAAAAACATCATGTTTTTTATTAAGGCTCATTTCAGACTTGGGTTCGAACTTTGGAAGCAGTTTTCTCAGGCTCTTTGGTACCAAATTGGCTAGGATTTCGGAACAGTCATAAGAATCATGCTCCAAATCGAATTCAGTCACAAAATCTATATAAAGTTGGATTTTTTTAAAAAATCATAATTTTTATGGACGCTAATTTCAGACTTAGGTTCGAACTTTGGACGCAGTTTTCTCAAAATCTATGGTACCAAATGGGCAGAAATTTTGAAAAAGTGGTAAGAATCGTGGTTCAAATCAAAATCAATCACAAAATCTCCATAAAGTTTGATTCTTAGAAAAATCATGTTTTTTATTAAGGCTCATTTCAGACTTGGGTTCGAACTTTGGAAGCAGTTTTTTCAGGCTCTATGGTACCAAATGGGCTGAAATTTTGGAAAAAAGTAAGAATCGCTATACAAATCGAATTCATCACAAAATCTCCATTAAGTTTGATTCTTAGAAAAATCATGTTTTATATTAAGGCTCATTTCAGACTTGGGTTCGAACTTTGGAAGCAGTTTTTTCAGGCTCTATGGTACCAAATGGGCTGAAATTTTGGAAAAAAGTAAGAATCGCTATACAAATCGAATTCATCACAAAATCTCCATTAAGTTTGATTCTTAGAAAAATCATGTTTTATATTAAGGCTCATTTCAGACTTGGGTTCGAACTTTGGAAGCAGTTTTTTCAGGCCCTATGGTACCAAATGGGCTGAAATTTTGGAAAAAAGGTAAGAATCGTTATACAAATCGAATTCAGTCACAAACTCTCCATTAAGTTTGATTCTTAGAAACATCATTTTTTTTATTAAGGGCCCACTATTCGAATTTCATCCAATTTCCGACATATTTTCCTTAAAAGTTTGAAGTTTTTAAGCTCTTAAAAAAATATATGTTATTCTTTAAGATAGTATCTATTTGTTCCAAAAGCCGAAACGGTAATTATTTGAAATTCCCTCGATAGAAATAAATCGCAAAGTATGCTCCGAAAAATATTATTAACACGTTTATTTCTGTTATTTTACAAGTTATGTATATGTATGAAAAAAATCACAATGCTTCTTTTAATGCTACTCAATAGACCCCAAAAGTGATTTTTGCTATTTTTGAAATACGCCGTGATTTATTAAACATTTTCACAACAGTCGCTTACGTCTTATGATTCTAAGCATGATTATTGCAGCCCCTCTCACTTCCTCACGCGCGTACGCTATCTGCCTTTCAGTCACTGCTTAGAGAGCTTCGCGGACGATCGTGTTGTTCTCCGTTTCGTGATTTCTACTAAATAATATTTATCGTAAATAATAATATTGTATTCCGAAAATGGGAAATAAACGAAAAAGTGCTCGTATTTCTAAGAAAAGACTATTTCGTTCGAAACAAAATGCACGCATGGTGGACATTGTAAGGTAAGAAGAAAAATATAAATTTTGATTTGATGAATATATTATTATTTACTATTACGTAGGTAATATTTATTATAAAAATAAATTATGTATATATTGTGTAACAAAGGTGACAGGTATTGTTTTATTTTTCAGAATGCGTACTTTGGGAGATAAATCTATTGCCAAGGCCTCTGAAACTGAAATTGCCGGGTAAGTTTTTTTTAAATTTACATTTTTTCTTCAAAAATGACCCTTGAATGTAAAACTATATATTTTAGTTAGTAGGTAGGGAATGTACCCATACTACGTGACCCACTCCTCCCCCCTCAGTGACCACGTGTAGTATATAAACCTAACCCATTGTGACCAAACGCGTGGTATGTTGAAGATCCCCTCCCCCTCTCTGAACGGGTCACGTAGTATGGCTACTGTATATATTGCGCGAAGAAATTCTAAAATCAAGCCGCACTTAATTTACAACGTTCTAACAGCATTACGTTTGTTTTTTTTTGTCCTATTGTATTTGTCTGTTTCTGAGGCGTTTTGTAGTTGTTCATTTTGATTGGATATAGTTTTAACTTCGCTTTTCCATGTTCTGAGGAGAGAAAGTTTGCAAAGACAAGTTTTCGTAATCCATTTAACAATTTTTGAATTTGAGGTTCAATCTTGTGCAAATTATTTTAGTTCGTCATATTTTAATGGAAAATATTTATAAAGTACGTTGCCAGAGCACAGAATTGCATTCGTTAGAATCTTGTACAATGAATAATTATGCCCTAGCTAATTGCATAATATTCCATATGCATATTTAGGTATGTTCTAAAATGGTAATTATATGTCCTATTTAAATATTTTTCATTTTAAAAATATTAAACTTAAAAACTTTACAAAAAACTCAAATCAGAAATTGGTAAATATATAAATCGTCTTTGCAAACTTTGACATCTCATATCATAGAACTGTATATCTGATGTTAGAACGCGTTCCAACTAAGGCTTGATACAAATTCTAAGCTTTCTGGATCGAGGCAAGTAATATGTATAATAACACTGTAGGTACCTGGAATATGTAGAAAGCGACCCGGTCAGATTTGCATCTCTGCCAATGATTTCGTACAATAATAAGACACTTTTACGGTGGGGCAAACTACCGGCATTTTCGATAATGTATCCAAGAACATAAAGATCTTCATACTAGTTCTCAAACTTTAGGGAATTTAATTTGAGGAAGTTAATTATTGATTGGATATATAATAAATAATTATTTTGTTTTTCTTCCAATAAAAATTAGGTTTTCTATTATTTTATAGTTACGTACTTATTTATTCCAGAATTCGTCCATTTGAAAATAGTCTAATTTTTTAGGCGATCTGTTTTAAATAACTAACTAACTAACCATCAGGCCGTTTCCCCGCAGAGGTAGTCAGAGAGGACGGACCGCCAAACAACTCGGTCTTGGCACGCACTCTTTGCCTTACTCACATTCATACATCGTCTCATACAAAAACCACTTAACTTTAATTTATATTCGTCGATATATATAAATGTTTATTGTCCTGAAGAAGGTTGAGTTCAACCGAAACCGGTCGACGAATATAAATTAAAATAAAGTAGTTAAAACAAAATATTTATTTCATTTTGTTCTTTAATTATATTTCAGATGTGACTATACTCAACTGAAGAACGTTTTGTCCACATCTTGTAAAGATGTTGAAGCACTGAGGTAACAATAAAATCATTTACGCCCTTCACATTTATTTAGAAAGTTCTTGAAATGTAGTTATAATCAATGTTTTTATTTTGTTCCAGCTTCCACGAACAACGGGAAAGCATACCTGTTGAGAATACATATAACGACATACCTAAGGAGAATATAGATAATGGAGGAAGGTAAAATGGATTTCAGAATTTCGATTAAACTATCGTGTTGTGAAAAAAATATATACCGTTAACTTTTTTTTTTATTACAGTAAATCTGATGTACGTGTGTACTACAACAAAAAACGTAAAATTGTAAACAAGAAACCCATCGGCCGGAGAGGTCTTTCTCAAAGCATTGACAATTGGTATGTTATAGTGATTTACTTTACTAACATTTATGTATTTTATTTTACTAACGGTAAAACATAAGTGTGGTGATCTGCCGTGTCGATCACTCAGATAAGATGTAAATAATAGTCGTTTGGATACTCCATACTATTTGGTTTATTTAGTGTTATTACTAATGTACAGTATTCGAGATGTTGTTGCAAAGAGAGGACGAGTTACAACAGACACGCCTTTTTATACGTCTCGGTCATGCTGTCTCACTCAGATATGCCTGTCTCTTTCATACCGACAGACATACGTTCACCACATCCCTCCACACTTAAATCAGCAGACAGTAACACAACATGATTATCATAATAATAATTATAAAACATACATACACATTTAATTATTATTTTACAACATTTTCTTTTTTATTTATAACCATGTTGATTCGGAGAGTTGACTGCTGCTTATTTTGATTTCTCTGTCCTTGGTCGAAGGCGCTCCTTCCAGTTCCCCGACGTTGACGCCACGGGTTCACTGGAGCTGGAAGGAAAAAGAGGGTCACCCGTTAGATTGTCATCCGAAACAAAGTCGGAGACATCGTACTCATCGAACGATAGCCTCCTCGTCTCAGACTCAGGGATTAAAATACTAGGGTTCTTTTCCCATGATACACACAGTTTGGATAATTGATCAAAATGTCTTTTCCAGTACATGATTTTATCATTCAATTTAACCTCAATTAAATATAGTTTATTTCCCAAACGTTTATGTACTTTCCCTGGTACCCACTTATCATTGTTTTGGTCTCTAAAATCCCTAACCATAACTTTCTGATTAATCTTAAAATTCGTAGATACTTTGTTATTCCTTTTATAATAGAATTTCTGATTTTCCTGACATTTTGACATTTTCATTTTGGTATCTTTATCAATCACATTTTCCTTTACCTTCCCCCCTCTAGGTATAAAATTATTCAAATTTGACCTTAACCTTCTACCAAACATTACAACTGCTGGCTCTAACCCTGTTGTACAGTGTGGTGCATTCCTATAATCTATGAGAAAACATTCTAACTTCTCATTATAACCTGACTGAAATTTTTTTTCTAACAATATTTTCTTTAAAAAATTTTTACACGTTTTGACTGCATTCTCTGCCAATCCATTTGATTGAGGATGATTTATAGGTGTTGTTAAATGTTTAATGCCATTTCTCTCGCAAAACTGTTTAAAGTCTGCTGACATGAATGCTGCTCCATTATCAGAAACTAAGGTTTGTACACTACCGAAATAACTGAATAATCTCTTTAAGATTTTAATGGTATTATCTGAGTTAGGTGAATTTACTTCCACGCAATCCAACCATTTTGAGGTTGAATCTATGATTACCAAAAAATATTTATTTCCGATAGGCCCTACGTAATCTATATGAACCCTACTCCAAATTTCTTCCGTTATCGGCCATGGAGTTAACTCACTCTTGGGTTGTGATGGTTGAATTTCCGCACAAATTCCGCACTTTCTAACTAAAAATTCAATTTGACTGTCAATCCCTGGCCACCAAAAATAGCCTCTAGCTAGCCCTTTCATCTTGGCAATCCCTAGATGAGATCTATGCAATAAGCTTAATATCTTATCCCTTAAACTTATTGGAATTACTAACCTATGGTTCCAGAAAATACAATCATCAATTATTGATAAATCGTTCCTTTTTATCCAATAAATCCATTTGCAATCATCCTTATTGACTTTATTTGGCCACCCTGTTCTAAGATAATTTTTTATCTCTAATAATAATTTATCCGTATTAGATTCTGCTTTAACTTCCTCAACATCTATTGGCATCTCGCTATTATTTTTGAATAAACACAAAATTCTTGAATCAAAGTTATTATTTTCCTCAACAGGATCTCCTACAGGTACGCGAGATAAGTAATCCGAACAATTTAATGTTGATTTTACGTATTGAACTTTATAATTGAAAGATGAGAGAATTACACCATAACGTTGTAATCTATTACAAGTTAAAACAGGAATTCCTTTTTTTTCACCAAAAATTCTACATAAAGGTTCATTATCTATTTCTAGAATGAATTCCCTTCCGTAAATGTACTCGAAAAACTTCTTAAAAGCAAACACAATTGCACAAGCCTCGAGGTCTAAAATTGAATATTTCTTTTCCGCTTCTGTCAGTTTACGAGAAACAAAAGAAATAGGTCTTTGTAAATTATTTTCATACACATGTAACAATGTTGCACCCAAACCTTTCGTTGAGGCGTCCGTAACTACCTTCAAAGTAACATTTGGATCGTAATGTGCTAACACTCGATTATCACATAAAATTAATTTTATTTTATTAAAAACTTTTACGCAATCTTGATTAAAATCAAAATTCGTATTTTTTTTTAATAATTTGTGCAAAGGATCTAATAACATAGACATATTTGGCACAAAAGATCGGTAAAAATTTACCATTCCTAAAAAACTGCGTAGCTCTGATAAATCTTTTGGTTGCGCGACTTTACTAATTGCGTTCGTTTTATCTTCCATAGGTTTAATCCCTTCCTTCGAGATTTCAAACCCTAAGAAACATACCGATGAAGCGTTAAAATTGCACTTTTGAATATTTACGCACAAACCGCAATCTTTTAACCTATTAAGAACTGCATTTAAATTAGCATTATGTTCCTCTATCGTTTCTCCTGTAACCATAATATCATCCAGGAAAACCGCTGTTTTCTTCAAACCTTGTAGACATGAAGCTATAGTTCTACAAAATATTGCCGGTGCACTGTTAATCCCAAACACTAGCCTAGTGAATTTAAATAATCCTAAATGTGTAGAAATCGTAGTATATTCCATACTTTCTTCGTCTAGTTCCAACTGTAAATAAGCTTGACGTAAATCAATTTTTGAAAATATTATTCCGCCCGAAATTTGTGATAATAAAACTTCTATCTTCGGCATGGGATATTTGTCAACAATCAATTGTGGATTCACAGTACATTTATAATCCCCGCAAATTCTAATGCTTCCATCGCTTTTAACTACGGGCAAGATAGGAGATGCAAACTTGCTATAACTAATCGGAACTAAAATTCCCTCTTCCTGTAAACGGTTCAATTCCGTTTCAACTTTCGCTTTCAAAGCGAAAGGAATACTTCTCGGATTGCAGAATTTCGGTTCTGCATTTTCTTTCAATTTTAAATGAACTTTAAATTTATTGAATCTACCTAGTTTACTTGAAAATACCTCCGGATATTTACGCACTAACGTATCGACACTATTATTGTTTACGTCGAGAATATTATGCGTGAGTATTTCACTTTTCAACTGTGAAGAAACCGTCTCGAAACCCGTAAAACCAATGTTAAATTCTTTTACGAAGTCTCTACCTAGCACAGTGGTTGAACCATCCTTTACAACACAAAATTCCATTATTTTAGTAATACCATTGAAATTAATTGACAAAATTAAACATCCAAGTAACTGTAACTTACAATTATTGTAACCCTTCAGGGTTAAATTCTTCGGCTTCAATTGTACATCTTTAAAATGTTCCCAATAATCTTTATCCGATAGGATCGATATTCCTGCACCCGTGTCAAATAATCCTTTTATGATGATACCGTTATTAACTTTTAACGATAAATAAATGGGATCGGTATTTCTTGTTAACCTTGAATTTATTTCACTTGAATTCACAAACACAGATGAAACTTCCTCCCGTTTTTTTTCGCGACAATTTTTACTAAAATGTCCCTTGTTTTTGCAATTAAAACACGTCACGTTTTTTAATCTACAATTACTGGAATCATGATTATTTAAATTACAATATTTGCACTTCAACTGTTGTATACGTTCTACTGATTTCTTTCTGGGAATTGTAACATTTTTGTCTTTCGCCCGCGCCGGTGAAGTAGAATAATTCCTACCTGCACTACTATTAAAATTTTTCTTACTTCTAGAAATGAGCCCGACACTCTCGGATTTAATACACGTAATATTTTTATGAAATGAATCCATTCCCGATGCGCACTCTAATGTACTTTTTAAAGTCAGCTTCTCTGCATCTAAAAACATTTTTTCTTTAATACGACCTTCTAATAAACCAGTCACAAAAATATCTTTTAAGTTTTCTTCCAGTCTGCTTTCAAATTTGCAGAATCTTGTTAGACAACGTAACCTAGCTATATAATCATTTATAGATTCCCCAACTTTTTGTTTCGCCGCAAAAAAATTTCCACGTTCCTTAAACACATTCTTTGAAACACCAATGTGGTTTCCTAATAACAAAAATATATTTTCAACCGATAATTCTGTTATTTTTTTTGGAAAACATAAATCTATCAGTAGATTAATCGTGTCTGTGTGTAGGTGGGATATTAAAACCGCCCTCTTTTTATCCTCGGATTTAAATTTGTCATCATTGACGAGGATCAACTGCTCAAACTGTAGCACGAACGTCTCCAGCCCGTCCCTAAGGTGACAAAACCTGGGTAAACCCACTCCCTCCATTTCCACACAGATTACCAATAATCAGAAAAAACAACAACAAACAGCACTCAACTCACGAATCTGATGATTGATGCTGCCGCCGATCGCCGCCCTTCCGCGTCCGACCGTCTTCTGGCTCCGTCCGGATTCCTGGTCGTCCTTCTCGTCCGGTCACCACCGCCACGCCTTCCCGTGTCGGGTCCCCGTACAAGCTGCCTGGATCCGTTTTTCATCCGGTTTCTCGGCTGCTGATTCCTTGAGCTCAGCGCCTTGAATCTCCTCACCAGTTCCTTGCCTTGATGCTCCTTCAATGTCCGATACTGTCCGTGAAGCTGCCCCCAAATTATTTTATTTTTTATGCGACAATAATCCCTTCCGCGGTGCTCGGTGGGATTATAACCAAACTATGGTTCTTTCAGCTGCGCCTACTGTGGTTCTTCCTCCAGGAAGAATTTAATGGCTGATCAGCTTCCTTTTTCGGCTGCTCCAACTGTAGTTCTTCCTCCAGGAAGAATTTAATAGCTGTTCAGATTCCTTTTTCGGCTGCTCCAACTGTAGTTCTTTCAGCTGCGGCTACGGTTCTTCCTCCAGGAAGAATTTTGCGGCCGTTCAGCTTCCTTTTTCGGCTGCGCCAACTGTGGTGATCTGCCGTGTCGATCACTCAGATAAGATGTAAATAATAGTCGTTTGGATACTCCATACTATTTGGTTTATTTAGTGTTATTACTAATGTACAGTATTCGAGATGTTGTTGCAAAGAGAGGACGAGTTACAACAGACACGCCTTTTTATACGTCTCGGTCATGCTGTCTCACTCAGATATGCCTGTCTCTTTCATACCGACAGACATACGTTCACCACAATAAGTTCTAAAGAGATGAATTATTAATATACAAACTATCTGCTTTATGTGAAAGAACATCCGCTTCATTCGAAAAAATTAATCTTCAGTAATACAAACATTCAAAAATTTATAATACTTTTATTGGTATCCAAATCATTATCAATATCCACTTTTATTTGTAGTTTTTCATAAATCAATTTTGCTTTTCTAGGTTGGATAAAAATGATGCAGTCGAAGGAGGAGAAGAAAGACGCATCGTCGACATTTTCTTTTTTATTAACCAGCTGCAATCCATATCGGACCATTCTCCTTTTGGATGCGGATTTCGAAATCTTATTCTTAAATCTGAGCAAAGAGTTGGTCTAATGTCCAAAATACTATTTGAATGTAACATGTGTTGCGCCAAATTTACAGTCAACACATGCGACCCAAAACCTAAACATACCATGGACGTCAATGTAGCAGCAGTATCGGGGATGACTCCTGCAGGAATTGGGCTTGCTCAACTGTCCGAGTTTTTGACGGCTGTCAACATACCCCCGATGTCCGTAAAATTTTTCCACAAGACAAATGTATTAGTGTCAAGAGAATGGGAGAAATGCGCGTTAGTCGCCATGGAAGTCGCAGCGAAACGAGAGCGTCAAGCAGCTATCGAAGAAGGTTGTCTACAGGACGGAGTGGCGGTGATTGACGTGATCGCGGATGGGTGTTGGTCGAAACGATCATATATAACAAATTATACAGCCCTCTCCGGTGCGGCAGCAATTGTTGGCAGAAGATTTGGAGAAGTTTTATACCTCGGAGTTAAAAATAAATATTGTTGCATTTGTGCAAGAGCTGAAAACCGAGGAGTATTGCCTAAAGAACATGTTTGCTACAAAAATTACACTGGACCTTCAACTGGAATGGAAGCAGAAATTCTTGTAGAAGGGTTCAAAACTTCAGTTGAATCTCATAATTTGATATATGGGCGGCTAATAGCAGACGGAGACAGTAGTACTTATCATAAACTTATCAAAACGAGACCGTATCCGAACTACACCATCGAAAAAATCGAGTGTCGCAATCATTTGCTTAGAAATATGTGCAACAAGTTATCCGCTCTATCGAAAGACACAAAATATCCCTTATATCAGCGAAAGATGATCACCACACAACGGATAATGGCTATAAGAAAGGTCATTTGTCACGCCATTCGAGAGCATAAACAAGGATCTGAGAACTTGTCAAATAGAATTAATAAATTGTACGTAGACGTCAGCAACAGTTACAATCACGCGTTCAGTGAACATGAAGATTGCAAAAGTCATTATTGTCAGAGTGGTAAAAAAAATGAAAATCTCGTCAAAAAGCTTGTTGCTTCTGCCTTATGGTCTAGACTACAGCTTATTGTTGGGACCGTTGCATCAAATGCAAGAAGTTTGATCCATGATGTTGATAGTAATCGTGTCGAATCCTTTAACAGTATAATAGCGAAATTTGTTGGAGGGAAAAGGGTGAATTATAGTCTTCGACAGGCTTACCAGAGCCGTTGTTCAGCCGCAGTCGTTTCGTTCAATACCGAGAGACCCATTTACAGTCTCCACAAAGCTATGCTGGGGCACAGTCCTAATAGCAAAGCTAAAGAATTTACAGACAGAAGGATAAGAAAAAAAATCCTGGACCGAAAACGTCTTCGTCGTAAATTATTCAACAAATCACGGCCTGTTCAAGAAGACAAACATTATGGCGACCAATGTCAAAAACCTGACTTGGATCCAGAACAACTCCAGCAGTTAAAAGAAACGTTTCTCAAAAATCTAAAAAAAACTGAAGAAGAAAGGAAAATAACAGAAAGAGGAACTATTCTACAACGCGACTGTAGTGAATGGCTGGAATTGCGAAGAAATCTCATAACTGCCTCAAACTTTGGAAAGATTATTAAAAAAAGAGAAACAACTGGACCTTCAATCGTTAAAACTTTACTGTACAAACAAGACCTTTCTAATGTACAATCCATCAGGCATGGAATCAATAATGAAATGATAGCATTAAACCAGTTGTCGTCGCAACTTGGTATTACTATACGGCCGTGTGGCTTATTTATTGATTGTGATATCCCATATTTAGGTGCTACGCCTGATGGCTTAGTTGACGACAACCAAATTGTTGAAATTAAGTGTCCATTTATAGCATTCAATTCGAGATCAATAAAAGAATTGGTGCATCAAAAGAAATTTAACTTCTTTAAGCTCAAAGGAGAAGAATTAGTTATCAACAAGAATCATGATTGGTATTTTCAGGTCCAAGGTCAACTTCATATTACCCAAAAAGACATTTGTATTTTTGGAATATGGATAGGTGAGAATAACCATCTCAAAGTAGACATGATTCAACGCGACGATGAATTTTGGAGAACAACTATGGTTGATAAGCTCAAAGTTTTTTATTTGAATTATGTTTTGCCCGAGTTGGTAGACCCTCGCCTCACGAGGAATTTACAAATTCGCGAACCACCAATCATAGAAAAAAAAACATCTGAACATTCTACTACAGTTATATCAGAAAGTACAAATAAAAGTAGTAAACCTACGACATCATCTCAAATTTCAGGAGTGACTGATTGTATTCTTACATTTGAACAAATTTAAAGCTAATGACATTAAAAGGTACGATTGGTTTTGCATATTGTGTTCAAATCAGAGACGTTCTGGAATCAGTCACTAATTGGTACAACTCTATTCTTTCAATGCCATTTGGCTTGTAATTTTTACCATTCGTTTTGTATTTAACCCTATTTCAGCGTGCCTGATTTAGTACTTTTTAAATTTTTTTATATTTTTTTTTATATATTCAATAATATAATTATTAGATTTATAAAAACAGTTTATTTTTAAACAAGTTCTGCTGTGTAATTATTATTATGCGTGACAGCTGTTTCGTCCTCTGAAGGCATTATCAAACTAATTGACGGCCGGCGTAGTCCAGTGGTAACGCTTTGGACTGCCATTCCGAAGGTCGCGGGTTCGAACCCGGCGCGCGTAAATAAATTTTATTTGATTAATTTGTGTTATTTCACAATTAATTAATTAAAATTAATATATAGTATATTGCGGCACGTTCCAGAGTGGAAGATACTACCAGTATCGCCCTGGTGTAAGACCACCATTCAGAATTGAAACGTTGCTTGTTACCAATCGCGATTCTTGTTAATAACCAATTCTTCTCCTTTCAGTTTACAAAAGTTTTTTTTTTTACTAACTTTTTCATTGATCTCGAATTCTATAAATCGACACTTAATTTTAACATTTTTTATCGTCGTCAACTAAGCCAAATATGGAATATCACAATCTATAAATAAGCACGGCCGTGTGGTAATATTAAATTGCGATGACAACTGATTTAGAGCTTTCCTGTCACTATTGAAACCATGTCTGATGGATTGTACATTAAAAAGGTCTTGTTTTTGTTGTGAAATTTTAACGATTGAAAGTCCAGATTTTTTTTTTACAATATTTTCAAAGTTTTAGGCGGTTATGAGGGGCTTTACAACTCTAGCCGATCGCGGTCTTGTTATAGGATGGTATATATCTGCCTTCTTTTCTTTTTTATTCAGTTTTTTTTAAGGTTGTACAGGAACTTTTCTTTATGATACTGGAGTTGTTCTGCGGTCACGTTAGGTATTTAACAATTATCACCGCAATGTTTGCCCTCCTGAACAGCACAGGTATTATTTAATCATTTACGGCAAAGATATTTTTGATAGTGGGGTGTTTTTGTCTTTCTGTCTTCCAATCATTTAGCTTCGCTTCTAGAGTTTTACCCCAGTAATGCTTTTTGGAGACTGTAAATGGATCTCGGCATCGAATGAAACTGAGGCAGAATAACGGCTCTCGTAAGTTTGCTGAAGAGCGTAATTCGCCGTTTCTAATCTATTAAATATCGCTATTATACGATTAAGGGTTTTCAAAGATTATATTTTCAAACATCATGAATCAAACTTCTTGCGTTTGATGCAAAGGTCTAGTTAATAAGCTGCATTCTACGCCATAAGGTAGAAGAAGCAAAAAACCTTTGGACGAAGTTATCACTTTATAACTCTGACAATAATAGCTTTTGAATTGTTGATTGAACACTTCATTGTAACTGTTGCTGAAGTGTAAATCTACATACAGTGTATTGACTCTGTTTGACATGTTCTCAGTATCTTGTTTATGCGATCGAATAGGTGACAAATCACCTTTCTGATGAGCAGTATCCTTTGTGTGGTTATCATCTTTCGCTGATGTAAAGGATACTTGGTCGTTCACATCAGCGAATAATCTTTTGGAGCGGATAATTTGGTGCACATTCTTTGGAAGTAAATAATTGCGACACTTTTTCGATGATTTACTTCGGATGTGGTTTCTTTTGGATTAACTTATAAGTACTACTGTCGCCAACCAATATAAGTTGCATGTATCAAATCATACGATTCAACGGAAGTTTTGATCAATTTCATTAATTTTTGTACCATCCGTAGTCTTTAGGCAAAGCACATTGGTTCTCAGTTGCACAAATGCAACAATATTTACTTGTAGGTTTAAAAATTCTCCAAATTTTCTGTCAATAATTGCTGCTGCACATAAGAGGGCTGTATAATTTAATCTATATGTATGATCACTTCGCGATCACCGCCACTCTATCCTGCAGAAAACCTTCTTCAATAGCAGATTGACGCTCTCGCTCCACTGTGACTTCCACTGCGAGTAATGCACATTTCTTTCACTCTCTTGACATATATTTGCTTTATTATAATGTTTTTGGTACACCAGGGATAAGTCGACAGCCGTAAAAAACTCAGACAGTTGAGCAAGCCCAATTCCTTCAGTCATCCCCGATGCTGCTGCTACATTGATGTCCATGGTATTTTTAGGCTTTTGGTCGCATGTGTTGACTATAAATTTGTCGCCACATTTTACATTCAAATTTTATTTTGGACTTTAGGTCAGATCTGGGCTCAGATTTGACAATAACTTTTCCAAATCCGCGTCTAAATGGAGAATGGTCCGATATGGATTGCAGTTGGTTGATAAAAAAAGAAGGTGTCGATGGTGCATCTCTATTCTCCTTATTCCGACCGTGTCATTTGTATCCAACCTAGAAAATAAAAAGCTGCCTTAAAATGGATATCGATCTATGAAAACAATAACATTGATTTGAGTGCCAGTATAACTGTTATAGTTTTTTAATGTTTGTATTGTATTACGGTCTTCATCATATGGCACCAGCGTCAAACGTTGTTACCAGGTTGTCTCTTTTCATATAACCCACTTTCATTCATCACACCCAATTTCACGTTGAATGAACCCGATTATGTACCTGTTGTCGCTGACGTCTATTATTTATTATACCTGACGAGTTTTATTTTTATTTATTAATATTTAAACATGCTACACTACTTATGAAGATTGTCAGCAGGTACGTAGTGACAACATTTTATGCAATTGGTAAATTTTCAAAGAAGGTATATGTATAAATAAAGATGATGATAAATTACCAACTAGATCAATTGGTTAAATTAACAGAATAGTATAAATATAAATATGTAAACAGCAGTAAAAAACTTATACACTAAACAAGTACAAATGAATGGTCACATCAATAGTTTCATATATTATATAGGTAGGTATATGAAGTATTACAAACATATCATAATGATATTCCTTTTCCTAACAATGTCAATTCTAATTACAAATACAAGTGCTTCAATAGGGCATCAATATAAATATCTGTATCTTATAGTAATTTCCTTTTATTATATTTGACTTGCAATACAAATGGTATTATTTTTGATTGTTTTTAGTTTATTGTATTTTTTGGGTACAACATAGTTTAAGGTTCTTTCACCGTATTTATTGGTATATCTCAGAACCACCAATTCTTCATTGTATTATGTTTGTGATTAAATTACATTTGACAATTTAAACAAACAAGATTTAGAGTATTTAAAAGTATATCGTATGTTATAACCAATAAAGTTCAAAATTAAATTGTAAGTTCACATGAACTTAAACTATTAAAAATAGTAGTTACAAAAATTTCTTACCTTTGTGAATAAATAAAGCACCCTCCAAACAAAAATACAGAAGCTTTTTTGTGAGAGTAGGTACATCATTAAAAATATATGTTGGAATGTAATTTTATGATTCATACATGTTATATTACTCTCATAATTATTGAATTGTTTAAATGAATAAATAAATCATTACAAAACTGTCTTCTGATTTATATTTAAATCCTTGAGACACTAATGGCCCACACCCTGATAAAAAAGCTTAAAAATGTATAAATTATCTTCATAATACAAAATATGATAAGTATAAAAAACGTATACATCTATATAATTTATATAAATGTACAAAAGTAGATAATACATATATATTTTTTATACAATATGTCCGGGGGTTAAATGTGCAAGGAAGGTGATTCTACATGATAGTACAATTAAAAAAGACGATTTTTTGAAATTTTAACGTTTTAAGCTAGTTTTCGGATAAAAAAAATTAATTGATTGTACAGAAAAAAGTATATTGGTCTATGAAAAAATGTTTTTTTAAGGAAAAAAAAAATGAAATTTCTCCTCCTTGAAACCTCCTGAAGTTTTTGAACTTTACCCCCGGACACCCTGTATAGATAAACTTATATATATTGATTTTATAAAATCATATTTTTTTACAAATTACATATTATTATAAAATTAAAAAAATAAATAATTTATGGATTCTGAAATACCCCACAGTTTGACTTCCTTTGTATTGTGCCAGCAAAGCTCTGCTGTTGGCAGCTGACACGTGTTGATATTATTTCACATTTGTAAAAGTAGATTTAGTTTGGAGTCGTGTTAATAGATGTCTCAAATTCAGGACATAATAATAATATAATTATTTTTCTTGAAGTGACGACAGAGACCCTATAGGCAATCTTACAAAGGTTTAAAAGTTGCCGTAGAGGCAATTCTCAAATTCTGATAGGGAAAGTGCACTCTTAAGGCTCATTTCAGACTTGGGTTTGAACTTTGGAAGCAGTTTTCTCAGGCTCTATGGTACCACATGGGCTCGAATTTCGGAACAGTCATAAGAATCATGCTCCAAATCGAATTCAGTCACAAAATCTATATATTAAATTGGATTTTTTAAAAAATCATAATTTTTATGGACGCTAATTTCAGATTTAGGTTCGAACTTTGGAAGCAGTTTTCTCAAAATCTATGGTACCAAATGGGCTGAAATTTTGGAAAAGTGGTAAGAATCGTGGTACAAATCAAAATCAATCACAAAATCTCCATAAAGTTTGATTCTTAGAAAAATCATGTTTTTTATTAAGGCTCATTTCAGACTTGGGTTTGAACTTTGGAAGCAGTTTTCTCAGGCTCTATGGTACCAAATGGGCTCGAATTTCGGAACAGTCATAAGAA
This sequence comes from Hesperophylax magnus, assembly GCA_026573805.1. NCBI lineage: Eukaryota > Metazoa > Arthropoda > Insecta > Trichoptera > Limnephilidae > Hesperophylax > Hesperophylax magnus. The sequence continues at coordinate 269,870 of JAIUSX010000209.1, read as the reverse complement.
TCATGCTCCAAATCGAATTCAGTCACAAAATCTATATAAAATTGGATTTTTTAAAAAATCATAATTTTTATGGACGCTAATTTCAGACTTAGGTTCGAACTTTGGAAGCAATTTTCTCAAAATCTATGGTACCAAATGGGCTGAAATTTTGGAAAAGTGGTAAGAATCGTGGTTCAAATCAAAATCAATCACAAAATCTCCATAAAGTTTGATTCTTAGAAAAATCATGTTTTTTATTAAGGCTCATTTCAGACTTGGGTTCGAACTTTGGAAGCAGTTTTTTCGGGCTCTATGGTACCAAATGGGCTGAAATTTTGGAAAAAATGTAAGAATCGTTATACAAATCGAATTCAGTCACAAAATCTCCATTAAGTTTGATTCTTAGAAACATCATGTTTTTTATTAAGGCTCATTTCAGACTTGGGTTCGAACTTTGGAAGCAGTTTTCTCAGGCTCTTTGGTACCAAATGGGATCGAATTTCGGAACAGTCATAAGAATCATGCTCCAAATCGAATTCAGTCACAAAATCTATATAAAGTTGGATTTTTTAAAAAATCATAATTTTTATGGACGCTAATTTCAGACTTAGGTTCGAACTTTGCAAGCAGTTTTCTCAAAATCTATGGTACCAAATGGGCTGAAATTTTAAAAAAGTGGTAAGAATCGTGGTACAAATCAAAATCAATCACAAAATCTCCCTAAAGTTTGATTCTTAGAAAAATCATGTTTTTTATTAAGGCTCATTTCAGACTTGGGTTCGAACTTTGGAAGCAGTTTTTTCGGGCTCTATGGTACCAAATGGGCTGAAATTTTGGAAAAAAGGTAAGAATCGTTATACAAATCGAATTCAGTCACAAAATCTCCATTAAGTTTGATTCTTAGAAACATCATTTTTTTATTAAGGCTCATTTCAGACTTGGGTTCGAACTTTGGAAGCAGTTTTTTCGGGCTCTATGGTACCAAATGGGCTGAAATTTTGGAAAAAAGGTAAGAATCGTTATACAAATCGAATTCAGTCACAAAATCTCCATTAAGTTTGGTTCTTAGAAACATCATTTTTTTATTAAGGCTCATTTCAGACTTGGGTTTGAACTTTGGAAGCAGTTTTCTCAGGCTCTATGGTACCAAATGGGCTCGAATTTCGGAACAGTCATAAGAATCATGCTCCAAATCGAATTCAGTCACCAAATCTATATAAAGTTGGATTTTTTTAAAAAATCATAATTTTTATGGACGCTAATTTCAGACTTAGGTTCGAACTTTGGAAGCAGTTTTCTCAAAATCTATGGTACCAAATGGGCTGAAATTTTGGGAAAGTTGTAAGAATCGTGGAGCAAATCAAAATCAGTCACAAAATCTCCAAAAAGTTTGATTCTTAGAAAAATCATGTTTTTTATTAAGGCTCAGTTCAGACTTGGGTTCGAACTTTGGAAGCAGTTTTTTCAGGCTCTATGGTACCAAATGGGCTGAAATTTTGGAAAAAATGTAAGAATCGTGGTACAAATCGAATTCAGTCACTAAATCTCCATTAACTTTGATTCTTAGAAACATCATGTTTTTTATTAAGTGTACTGGACGGGAGTCCGCACAAGACTGTAGATTTAGGCGCCGGGTCCAAACCGTGTCTTCAACCGATGAGATGCTCCTTTACGGCCGATGATGATGATTGTAGTTGATATTGTGATGAAATCTGCCTCCCGCACCCAGGCTTGGTGAATGTTGGGCCCTGGGTGTGCTGTTGTCTCTGCTCGCTTCTGGTGTTGGCGGTTTTCCAAAGGAGGGCCGGCTGGTCTCGAAGAGGTAACACCAGAAGATCTTGGAGCAGCAGACTTGGCGAGGTGAGGCAGATTCTTGAGCAGGAGTCACTTGTTGATAAATAAAACGCTTGGTTTTGGTGGTAAAGATGAACTAATTTATTTTCAATTATGTGGCTGCTTATATTTAATTAGCCTGACTCGCACCCGACATTGGGTTTTGAGTCCAAAAGTGGTGGGGGATTGTACCCGCGCCAGATATGTGTTTATATGCCCCGGAAAAATGTCGCATATTCATTTTGCCGGTAGCACACTTGAAGGCAGTCGCTTAAATTTGAGAGTTAGAAAAGATTTTGAGCGCTTACATGAATGATAATTACATAGTTTAAATGCATAGTAGTTATAGGAATGTGTATCTTGACAACTAGATTTTTTGTTTGTCAAGATACGACAAAAAATAAGAAATGTTTGTAAAATAAATGTGTAAAAATGATCTCAAGCGATCAAATTTGTAAAACATGTTAAGTTAGTATTTTTCCGAGGTCCCCCGTAACATAGCGCTCAGAAAGAGATAAGATTCACTATGCTACGAGGTTCCTGGATTTTTGTACACGCAAAAAGGGTAAAAAATATTGTTCAAAAATGGGTTTACATATGGGTGAAAAACAGCTTTTTTAATATCTCCTCAGCGGTAGTATATCGAAAATAGTGTTTATTTGACTACCGCCGAGGGGATGAACAAGTAAAATATACATATTTGCAATGTTTAAAAATTGATTTTTCTATGTAAAATTTACATAGAAAAAATGCTGGACATTGATCCACGCGGCAGGTAAGCCGGCGATGTGGTATCGAAGCCATTCGGAGTCAAAGTTTTCAAGCCGCTTGGGCCGAAAATTGGACAAAATGACCAGTGGCGGGGAGTGGTGATTTCGCCAGTGGCGTGGAGTAGGGGCATTTTATAAAAGTAAACAATTTTTATGAAATTAAATAATATGGTCAACTACGTCCGTTACACTCCCCCCGTTTAGCTATGCTGAACTAAAAAATAGGACGTTTGTTGGTACGGCGCAGTCCGCGGCGGCCAGTCCCTCTGGGATGGTGCTGGGCTGGTGGTACTGTTGATGTTGCATCGGTAGGCGGGGCCGGCAGGATTACAGCGAGCTTCACAGCGGGGCGGACGTAAATTCCGGTGCTCGTCTGGATCCTGGCGGTCCTCACTTGGCCGTCTGCAGCAGGGGTGGCATCAAGGACTCGACCGCGTGGCCAGCTGTTGCGGGGCATAGCGGGGTCCATGATGATCACAAGGTCATCCTTCTTGATGGGGATGACTGGCTGTTGCCATTTTTGGCGAGCAGCCAGGGTGGGGAGATATTCGCGGAGCCACCGTCTCCAGAACATATCAGCGAGTTGTTGGCTGATACGCCACTGGCGACGGAGGCATACCTCCTCATCCTGCCTGTCGTATAGTGACAGATGAGGTCGGTTTCCGGCTCTTCCCAGTAAAAAGTGGTTGGGGGTGAGGGGCTCTTCGTCCCTGGGATCCACCGAGACGTGTGTGAGGGGGCGGTTGTTTACAGTCCACTCGGCTTCGGCAAACGCTGTCCTCAAGGTCTCTTCGCGTGGAGCTCGTTCCAGCAAGATGGCCTTCAGGGCGGTTTTTACAGAACGCACCAGGCGCTCCCAAGCTCCCCCCATATGAGGAGACATTGGAGGGATGAAGTTCCATTCGATCCCCTTTGTTGACAAATGATCCCTCATCCGGGTATCATTTTTGAGTGATTCGATGGCATCCTTCAGCTCGTTGTCAGCACCATGGAAGTTCGTACCATTGTCTGAGTACAGAGCTTTTGGTTGGCCTCGGCGCGCCGTCATGCGTTGTAAAGCCATGATGGCGGAGTCCGTGGTCAGTGAAGTTGTCAGCTCAAGGTGAATGGCACGAGTAGATAGACATGTGAAGATTGCACCATATCTTTTCTCCCGATGTCTGCATACGGTGACTTCCATCGGCCCAAAGTAATCTAGTCCACAGTTTGTGAATGGAGGAACATGGTGGGCTAGCCTTGATGGCGGCAAGGGCCCCATAAGTGGGGGGGGCTGGCTTGCTCCTGCGCATCTTGCAGGTGGGGCAGTTGTGGGCGATCATCCGAATATTTGTTCGCAGTCGCAGCACAAGGTAGCTGCCTCGCACCTCAGCCATCGTTCTCTCCGTACTTGGGTGATTGGCTTCCTGGTGATGATGTCTCACCAGAAGTCTTGTATAGGCGTGATCACCATCTAATATGATCGGTGTCCGCACTGCTTGAGGCACTTTACTGAGGGCTTGTAATCTGGAATTCATCCTCAGTAGGCCGTCAGGTCCAAGGAAGGGGCTCAAGGCTTTGAGCCGGCTGTCACTTGGTAGTGGATCTCCTTTCTGGAGCGCATTTATGTCATGATAAAATGTCTCTTCTTGACATATTCTTGCCCATCGGGCCTCTGCTTCTTTGATTTCATCGCTTCTTAAATATTTATCAGGTTGTTCGTGATGTTTTCCACGACACCTTTTAATAAAACGGTGTATCCAGCAGGTAGTGCGAATAAGTCGACGCCATGAAGAGAATCTGTTGATTTCGGGCAGTGTCTCTGCCACAGTTGTTGTGATGCCAACGTATTGAGGCCTCACTTCCAGGGTGCCATCATCAGGCTGAGGCAGTTTGCACCGTTCGCGCGGCCATTCTGCCTCGTCTGAGGTCAGGAAGGCTGGTCCACTGAACCATCGTCCAGAATGCGAGAGGTCAGGAGTGTTGACGTCTCGGGTGCCGATGTCTGCCGGGTTTAGTTTGGTAGGGACCCATCTCCAATCTGCAATGCGGGTGAGCTCGTCGATTTCGCCGAGTCTGTTGGCCACAAAGGCGGAGTATGTGCGTGGATCTGTGCGCAGCCAGCACAACACTGTTGTCGAGTCTGTCCAGAACACTGTTCGCGCAATGTTGCTGCTACATTCTTTCTTCAGGGTTGCTGCCAGTCTGGCCGCCATGAGCGCTGATTGTAGCTCAAGGCGGGGTATTGATAGAGGTTTCAGAGGAGCCACTTTGCACTTGCTGGCCAAGAAGGTGGCTGTGGTGTTCCCATCAATCTCCTCGGTATGGTAGGCAACTGCACAGCATGCCTGCTCTGAGGCATCACAGAAGAGGTGGAGGGTGACGAAGCTCTCTTTGTTTTGCAAGCAGCGCCGAGGTATGGCAACTTTGCAGTCTTGCAGAAGTCCCAGCCAGTCCATCCACCTTTCGTTGTGCTCAGGTGTGATGATGTCGTCCCATCCGATGTTGGATCGCCAGACAGCTTGTAGTAGTATCTTCGATCGGACTGTGAGGCAAGCGACGAAGCCCACAGGGTCGAAGATTTTCATGACAATGCTGAGCAGCTGGCGTTTGGTAGGCTTGCTGATCAGTTCAGGATCGGCAGCATCGCGAAATGCATATAAAAATCGATCTGTGACAGGATCCCACAGAAGTCCGAGGATTCTCTCGGTATCTGCTTCTCCGCTGTTTATGGTGATGGCTGACCTGGCTCGGTCTATAAGCGGGATAGTAGCCATCACTGAAGTGTCGTTAGAGGCCCAGTTTGTTAGGTGGAATCCTCCAGTTGACAGCACTTTGGCAACAGTAGTGATGAGTGCTGTCGCTTCAGTTTTGGTATCGACCGCATCCAAATAGTCATCCATATAAAACTTTGTTTGGATGGCGGCTGCGGCAGCAGGGAATAGTGCAGAATTCTCCTGGGCCACTTTGTTTCGCACGTACTGGGCGCTGCTTGGTGAACAGGTAGCGCCAAACATCATTGATGACATCATGTAAGTACGTGGTTCTTGTTGAGGTGTTGGTCTCCATAAAAACAATTGTGACTGTTGATCTTCACTTTTGATTTTCACTTGTAAAAACATCTCCTTGATGTCGGCGGCGAGAGCTATTTTTCCCTCTCGAAACCGGAGTATGTTTCCTAACAATGAAGTCAGCAGGTCAGGCCCAGTCAGCAACTGATCATTGAGGGAGGTCCCTCGGCAGCGGCTGGCAGCATCAAACACCACACGGATCTTGTTTGGTTTGTTTTGGTTCACTACGGCAAAATGCGGTAGGTACCATTTGCGGGCAGAGGGTTTTTCTACCTCTCGATCCGTAAGTTCACGTGCGTGGCCTTGTGTTATAAGTCCGTTGATTTTAGCTGCATAGGCGGTTGCCAAGTCTTTTTCCTTCGATAATTTTCTCTCCAGAGACCACAATCGTTTTAATGCACATTGCCGATTGTCAGGCAGTGTGATATTATTCTCCTTCCACAGAAGGCCGGTTTCCCATCGGCCAGATGTCAGTTGATGGGTTGTATCTTCCATCAGCTGATTTGCACGTACTATGTGCGCAGTTACACGAGAGGCGGACGTGATCCCCAATGAGTCAATCGCAAAATTGTGTTTGATGAGATCACTCATGAGGTCGTCTTTGTGGCTCTCCTCGCGCAGGGCCAGTGTTGTAGCCTCAGTTTCGTGTTCAGGGGCCCCTCCGCCATGGGTAATCCACCCCAACGCCGTCCGTGACAATATTCGCGTAGAGTCACGAACGTCGCGCACTTCCCTCGAGACAATAAGGTGTACATTGTCTTGCCCGATGAGAAGTGTGGGGGTGATGTAGCGGCCGTGGATCCTCTGTTCAGGAAGGCTGAGCTGCTGGACGGTGTTGGCCTTGATGACGTACTCATCAGAGATTCCGGCGCCGCGTAGAGTGATTGGCACGCGGCGGGACGTTAAGTCTGTTGAGCACATATTTTTTGCTCCGTGTAGTCGTAGCTCACGGGTAGGTCCGGTTGTGCCGATTTTCTGTGCTGTGGTGGCATCAATAAGGGTGACAGTTGAGCCCTCGTCCAGAAGCGCAAAGGTTTTAATCTGTCGCTTGGGGCCCGACAATATGACCCCCACCACTTTTAACACGGCACTTTCGGTGTGGCGTCACATATTGTGAACGTTTGCCACTGTATTGTTATTTTCACGATAGTTCGGGTTGTGAAGAAGTCGGTGGTGGGGGTATCTGCACTCCCCCACTCCGCACCAGTCACTAACTTTGCAGAATTTGGTAAAATGTTTGCCATTGAGGCATACTCGGCACAATCCGGCACTTTTAACTGTCACAAAACGGGTTTTTATGTCTTTCGCGGCGAAAGTACGACATTCGCTAAGTTGGTGGCCATTTTCACCGCACTGAACACACCCGGCGCGGTTGTCGAACTCGCGAACTTCATTGTAACTGTTTTGCACTTTTTCCCCGCTTCGATTATTTTCTCGATTATTACCAGACAAAATTTGGGGCATTCGATTATTACCAGACAAATTTTGGGGCTTTCGATTATTTTGCGCGAAATGTTGTTTTTCACTAGAATTGTTGTTGTAAACATTGTTTTCCCGCGATAAAAACCGTTCTGACGCGGCAGACGTGTTTAAACTGTTGTCACAAGTGTCACTTTTGTTCGAATTGTTTTTTCGCGAAAACTTTTCTGACGCGGCAGACATCTTTAGGAAACTTTCACAGGTATCACGTTTTTTAGCACCGTTTTTGCGCGAAAACTGTTCCGTTGTGGCGAGCGTATGTTCACGGCGTGGGCGGGACCTCGCGGGGTCAACCAAACCGGACTTTGGGATGGCGTTCGCGACGGTTTTCAGGAAGGCGGCAAACTGGCAAATGGTAGCGGAGGCCTCGTAGTGCCGCACTTCCATCAGCCACGCCAACCGCAAGGTGGGCGGCATCTTCCCCGCGATGTCACTGAGCAGCGCTGGATTCGTCAGGTAGCCATCATTGTTGAGGGAGCGGAGTGATGCCACCAGGTTCTGAACTGTGCCAGAGAAGTCTGCGATGTCCTCCAGAGAAGCCTCAATTGTGAGGTGGGGCAGCTTCTTCACCTTGTCCAGCATCAGAGCAGCGAGTGAGGTAGTCCCTCCAAATCTCTGCTCCAGGACTGCCAGGATCTCCGGAACCTGAGCAGGGTCCATCAGAAGGGGGCCGACGGCTTCTCGGGCTTTCCCCTTGAGGGCCCGCTGTAGGCGGATCAAGTTTTCACTGGAGGTCATCCGACATGTGGAGGTAGACTGGTTAAACTGTGCCCTCCAGGTGGGCCACTCCAGTGGATCTCCAGAGAATGGAGGCAGGTCCTTGGCCATAGATTGTCTGGCAATAAGGGCCGCCATTCGTGGATCGTCCTCGATTGTGGGACGGGGGCTGTCCTGAGCCCTTGAAGCTCTGATGGCTTCTGTCAGGGCGGAGGCCAGCTGAGCCATGGGACTGCCATCATGCTGAACCCAGGCTCTGGTATGTTGGGCCGTCTCATCCGCCGTAGGTTGGGGCGGGAATCTCGGCATGGAGCTGGTACTGGCTGTGGGCGGGCCATCTGGCCGTGCCGGCACGCCATACTCCTGTTCGCGCAGTGGTACGGGCGGCACATGTCCAGATGGTCCAGATGGTCCAGAGGGTCCAGGTGGTCCAGGCTGTGTCCATGGCACGTCCCACTGCTCCAGCAGTCCGGCAGGTGATCCTGGCGTCGGCGCTGGGTACCCCGGGTGGGGCAGAGGTACGGGCAGCACAGGGCCATGAGGTCCAGGCTTCACCAGTACTGGGCATCCCTGAATGGTCCAGGGTGCTGGTTGCGCAGGGCCTGCTGGCTCTTGCTGCGCTCGTGATGCGTACCTCTGGTCCACCAGAGGTATAGGTCCGGCTGGCACTTCAGGTACGGCTTGCCTCTGTTCTATCAGAGGGGCGGGCGGTACGGGGCCAGAGGGTCCAGGCTGCATCATGTTTGGCCACCCTGCATTGGGCCAGGGTGACGAGGGCGGGGGACCGGCTGGCCTTGGCTGCGCCGCTGCTGAGTACCTCTGGTCCACCAGAGGCACCGGGCTCGGTTGGCCGGGCTGCACCCATCCAGGGCTGTACCCTTGGAAGCGCCAGGGTCCTCCTTGAGCAGGGTACCCTTCCAGGAGTACGGGTCCAGATCGGGCAGGCGCTGCTGCTGCTGGTTCCTCATACCTCTGGTCCACCAGAGGCACCGGGCTCGATTGGCCGGGCTGCGTCCATGATGGTGGTGACCTCTCCAGGAGCTTCGAAGGTCCAGGAGGGGCAGGGGCTGCTGCTGTTGGAGCTGATTGAAGAGCTGCTTTAAGTCTCTCAATGTGCTCGGTTTGACTGCGAAGCTGTTGTCGCAATGACTCCATCCTCTTGAGATATGGAGGGCGGTGAGTCATGATCTGCAGGTGGTGCCATGTCAGGAGTAGTGCTGGGCGTGGGCATGGGGGTTACGTCAGGCGTGACGTGAACCACAGCCGTGGCCTGAGACCCAGCGTCCAGGGCATCTGCAGATGGTGTTGAGGATCCATCGTCTTGGATCCGGCTCGACCGTAAAGTTGGAGACATCCTGGTTGAAGGCGGGTGAGGATCCGGCTCGGAGGACCACTTGTACTGGACGGGAGTCCGCACAAGACTGTAGATTTAGGCGCCGGGTCCAAACCGTGTCTTCAACCGATGAGATGCTCCTTTACGGCCGATGATGATGATTGTAGTTGATATTGTGATGAAATCTGCCTCCCGCACCCAGGCTTGGTGAATGTTGGGCCCTGGGTGTGCTGTTGTCTCTGCTCGCTTCTGGTGTTGGCGGTTTTCCAAAGGAGGGCCGGCTGGTCTCGAAGAGGTAACACCAGAAGATCTTGGAGCAGCAGACTTGGCGAGGTGAGGCAGATTCTTGAGCAGGAGTCACTTGTTGATAAATAAAACGCTTGGTTTTGGTGGTAAAGATGAACTAATTTATTTTCAATTATGTGGCTGCTTATATTTAATTAGCCTGACTCGCACCCGACATTGGGTTTTGAGTCCAAAAGTGGTGGGGGATTGTACCCGCGCCAGATATGTGTTTATATGCCCCGGAAAAATGTCGCATATTCATTTTGCCGGTAGCACACTTGAAGGCAGTCGCTTAAATTTGAGAGTTAGAAAAGATTTTGAGCGCTTACATGAATGATAATTACATAGTTTAAATGCATAGTAGTTATAGGAATGTGTATCTTGACAACTAGATTTTTTGTTTGTCAAGATACGACAAAAAATAAGAAATGTTTGTAAAATAAATGTGTAAAAATGATCTCAAGCGATCAAATTTGTAAAACATGTTATGTTAGTATTTTTCCGAGGTCCCCCGTAACATAGCGCTCAGAAAGAGATAAGATTCACTATGCTACGAGGTTCCTGGATTTTTGTACACGCAAAAAGGGTAAAAAATATTGTTCAAAAATGGGTTTACATATGGGTGAAAAACAGCTTTTTTAATATCTCCTCAGCGGTAGTATATCGAAAATAGTGTTTATTTGACTACCGCCGAGGGGATGAACAAGTAAAATATACATATTTGCAATGTTTAAAAATTGATTTTTCTATGTAAAATTTACATAGAAAAAATGCTGGACATTGATCCACGCGGCAGGTAAGCCGGCGATGTGGTATCGAAGCCATTCGGAGTCAAAGTTTTCAAGCCGCTTGGGCCGAAAATTGGACAAAATGACCAGTGGCGGGGAGTGGTGATTTCGCCAGTGGCGTGGAGTAGGGACATTTTATAAAAGTAAACAATTTTTATGAAATTAAATAATATGGTCAACTACGTCCGTTACATTAAGGCTTATTTCAGACTTGGGTTTGAACTTTGGAAGCAGTTTTCTCAGGCTCTATGGTACCAAATGGGCTCGAATTTCGGAACAGTCATAAGAATCATGCTCCAAATCGAATTCAGTCACAAAATCTATATAAAATTGGATTTTTTAAAAAATCATAATTTTTATGGACGCTAATTTCAGACTTAGGTTCGAACTTTGGAAGCAGTTTTCTCAAAATCTATGATACCAAATGGGCTGAAATTTTGGGAAAGTGGTAAGAATCGTGGTACAAATCAAAATCAGTCACAAAATCTCCACAAAGTTTGATTCTTAGAAAAATCATGTTTTTTATTAAGGCTCATTTCAGACTTGGGTTTGAACTTTGGAAGCAGTTTTCTCAGGCTCTATGGTACCAAATGGGCTCGAATTTCGGAACAGTCATAAGAATCATGCTCCAAATCGAATTCAGTCACAAAATCTATATAAAATTGGATTTTTTAAAAAATCATAATTTTTATGGACGCTAATTTCAGACTTAGGTTCGAACTTTGGAAGCAGTTTTCTCAAAATCTATGATACCAAATGGGCTGAAATTTTGGGAAAGTGGTAAGAATCGTGGTACAAATCAAAATCAATCACAAAATCTCCATAAAGTTTGATTCTTAGAAAAATCATGTTTTTTATTAAGGATCATTTCAGACGTGGGTTCGAACTTTGGAAGCAGTTTTTTCGGGCTCTATGGTACCAAATGGGCTGAAATTTTGGAAAAAAGGTAAGAATCGTTATACAAATCGAATTCAGTCACAAAATCTCCATTAAGTTTGATTCTTAGAAACATAATTTTTTTTATTAAGGCTCATTTCAGACTTGGGTTTGAACTTTGGAAGCAGTTTTCTCAGGCTCTATGGTACCAAATGGGCTCGAATTTCGGAACAGTCATAAGAATCATGCTCCAAATCGAATTCAGTCACAAAATCTATATAAAATTGGATTTTTTAAAAAATCATAATTTTTATGGACGCTAATTTCAGACTTAGGTTCGAACTTTGGAAGCAGTTTTCTCAAAATCTATGATACCAAATGGGCTGAAATTTTGGAAAAGTGGTAAGAATCGTGGTTCAAATCAAAATCAATCACAAAATCTTCATAAAGTTTGATTCTTAGGAAAAACCTGTTTTTTATTAAGGCTCATTTCAGACTTGGGTTCGAACTTTGGAAGCAGTTTTTTCGGGCTCTATGGTACCAAATGGGCTGAAATTTTGGAAAAAAGGTAAGAATCGTTATACAAATCGAATTCAGTCACAAAATCTCCATTTAGTTTGATTCTTAGAAACATCATGTTTTTTATTAAGGCTCAGTTCAGACTTGGGTTTGAACTTTGGAAGCAGTTTTCTCAGGCTCTATGGTACCAAATGGGCTCGAATTTCGGAACAGTCATAAGAATCATGCTCCAAATCGAATTCAGTCACAAAATCTATATAAAATTGGATTTTTTAAAAAATCATAATTTTTATGGACGCTAATTTCAGACTTAGGTTCGAACTTTGGAAGCAGTTTTCTCAAAATCTATGGTACCAAATGGGCTGAAATTTTGGGAAAGTTGTAAGAATCGTGGAGCAAATCAAAATCAGTCACAAAATCTCCAATAAGTTTGATTCTTAGAAAAATCATGTTTTTTATTAAGGCTCAGTTCAGACTTGGGTTCGAACTTTGGAAGCAGTTTTTTCGGGCTCTATGGTACCAAATGGGCTGAAATTTTGGAAAAAAGGTAAGAATCGTTATACAAATCGAATTCAATCACAAAATCTACATTAAGTTTGATTCTTAGAAAAATCATGTTTTTTATTAAGGCTCATTTCAGACTTGGGTTCGAACTTTGGAAGCAGTTTTTTCGGGCTCTATGGTACCAAATGGGCTGAAATTTTGGAAAAAAGGTAAGAATCGTTATACAAATCGAATTCAGTCACAAAATCTCCATTAAGTTTTATTCTTAGAAACATCATTTTTTTATTAAGGCTCATTTCAGACTTGGGTTTGAACTTTGGAAGCAGTTTTCTCAGGCTCTATGGTACCAAATGGGCTCGAATTTCGGAACAGTCATAAGAATCATGCTCCAAATCGAATTCAGTCACAAAATCTATATAAAATTGGATTTTTTAAAAAATCATAATTTTTATGGACGCTAATTTCAGACTTAGGTTCGAACTTTGGAAGCAGTTTTCTCAAAATCTATGATACCAAATGGGCTGAAATTTTGGGAAATAGGTAAGAATCGTGGTACAAATCAAAATCAGTCACAAAATCTCCATAAAGTTTGATTCTTAGAAAAATCATGTTTTTTATTAAGGCTCATTTCAGACTTGGGTTCGAACTTTGGAAGCAGTTTTCTCAGGCTCTATGGTACCAAATGGGCTCGAATTTCGGAACAGTCATAAGAATCATGCTCCAAATCGAATTCAGTCACAAAATCTTTATAAAATTGGATTTTTTAAAAAATCATAATTTTTATGGACGCTAATTTCAGACTTAGGTTCGAACTTTGGAAGCAGTTTTCTCAAAATCTATGATACCAAATGGGCTGAAATTTTGGAAAAGTGGTAAGAATCGTGGTTCAAATCAAAATCAATCACAAAATCTCCATAAAGTTTGATTCTTAGGAAAAACCTGTTTTTTATTAAGGCTCATTTCAGACTTGGGTTCGAACTTTGGAAGCAGTTTTTTCGGGCTCTATGGTACCAAATGGGCTGAAATTTTGGAAAAAAGGTAAGAATCGTTATACAAATCGAATTCAGTCACAAAATCTACATTAAGTTTGATTCTTAGAAAAATCATGTTTTTTATTAAGGCTCATTTCAGACTTGGGTTCGAACTTTGGAAGCAGTTTTTTCGGGCTCTATGGTACCAAATGGGCTGAAATTTTGGAAAAAAGGTAAGAATCGTTATACAAATCGAATTCAGTCACAAAATCTCCATTAAGTTTTATTCTTAGAAACATCATTTTTTTATTAAGGCTCATTTCAGACTTGGGTTTGAACTTTGGAAGCAGTTTTCTCAGGCTCTATGGTACCAAATGGGCTCGAATTTCGGAACAGTCATAAGAATCATGCTCCAAATCGAATTCAGTCACAAAATCTATATAAAATTGGATTTTTTAAAAAATCATAATTTTTATGGACGCTAATTTCAGACTTAGGTTCGAACTTTGGAAGCAGTTTTCTCAAAATCTATGATACCAAATGGGCTGAAATTTTGGGAAATAGGTAAGAATCGTGGTACAAATCAAAATCAGTCACAAAATCTCCATAAAGTTTGATTCTTAGAAAAATCATGTTTTTTATTAAGGCTCATTTCAGACTTGGGTTCGAACTTTGGAAGCAGTTTTCTCAGGCTCTATGGTACCAAATGGGCTCGAATTTCGGAACAGTCATAAGAATCATGCTCCAAATCGAATTCAGTCACAAAATCTTTATAAAATTGGATTTTTTAAAAAATCATAATTTTTATGGACGCTAATTTCAGACTTAGGTTCGAACTTTGGAAGCAGTTTTCTCAAAATCTATGATACCAAATGGGCTGAAATTTTGGAAAAGTGGTAAGAATCGTGGTTCAAATCAAAATCAATCACAAAATCTCCATAAAGTTTGATTCTTAGGAAAAACCTGTTTTTTATTAAGGCTCATTTCAGACTTGGGTTCGAACTTTGGAAGCAGTTTTTTCGGGCTCTATGGTACCAAATGGGCTGAAATTTTGGAAAAAAGGTAAGAATCGTTATACAAATCGAATTCAGTCACAAAATCTCCATTAAGTTTGATTCTTAGAAACATCATGTTTTTTATTAAGGCTCATTTCACACTTGGGTTAGAACTTTGGAAGCAGTTTTCTCAGGCTCTATAGTACCAAATGAGCTCGAATTTCGGAACAGTCATAAGAATCATGCTCCAAATCGAATTCAGTCACAAAATCTATATAAAGTTGGATTTTTTAAAAAATCATAATTTTTATGGACGCTAATTTCAGACTTAGGTTCGAACTTTGGAAGCAGTTTTCTCAAAATCTATGGTACCAAATGGGCTGAAATTTTGGAAAAGTGGTAAGAATCGTGGTACAAATCAAAATCAATCACAAAATCTCCATCAAGTTTGATTCTTAGAAAAATCATGTTTTTAATAAGGCTCATTTCAGACTTGGGTTCGAACTTTAGAAGCAGTTTTCTCAGGCTCTATGGTACCAAATGGGCTAGAATTTCGGAACAGTCATAAGAATCTTGCTCCAAATCGAATTCAGTCACAAAATCTTTATAAAATTGGATTTTTTAAAAAATCATAATTTTTATGGACGCTAATTTCAGACTTAGGTTCGAACTTTGGACGCAGTTTTCTCAAAATCTATGATACCAAATGGGCTGAAATTTTGGAAAAGTGGTAAAAATCGTGGTTCAAATCAAAATCAATCACAAAATCTCCATAAAGTTTGATTCTTAGGAAAAACCTGTTTTTTATTAAGGCTCATTTCAGACTTGGGTTCGAACTTTGGAAGCAGTTTTTTCGGGCTCTATGGTACCAAATGGGCTGAAATTTTGGAAAAAAGGTAAGAATCGTTATACAAATCGAATTCAGTCACAAAATCTCCATTAAGTTTGATTCTTAGAAACATCATTTTTTTATTAAGGCTCATTTCAGACTTGGGTTTGAACTTTGGAAGCAGTTTTCTCAGGCTCTATGGTACCAAATGGGCTCGAATTTCGGAACAGTCATAAGAATCATGCTCCAAATCGAATTCAGTCACAAAATCTATATAAAATTGGATTTTTTAAAAAATCATAATTTTTATGGACGCTAATTTCAGACTTAGGTTCGAACTTTGGAAGCAGTTTTCTCAAAATCTATGGTACCAAATGGGCTGAAATTTTGGGAAAATTGTAAGAATCGTGGAGCAAATCAAAATCAGTCACAAAATCTCCAATAAGTTTGATTCTTAGAAAAATCATGTTTTTTATTAAGGCTCAGTTCAGACTTGGGTTCGAACTTAGGAAGCAGTTTTTTCAGGCTCTATGGTACCAAATGGGCTGAAATTTTGGAAAAAATGTAAGAATAAATTTTGGAAAAAGAGTAAGAATCGTGGTACAAATCGAATTCAGTCACAAAATCTATATAAAGTTGGATTTTTTAAAAAATCATAATTTTTATGGACGCTAATTTCAGACTTAGGTTCGAACTTTGGAAGCAGTTTTCTCAAAATCTATGGTACCAAATGGGCTGAAATTTTGGGAAAGTTGTAAGAATCGTGGAGCAAATCAAAATCAGTCACAAAATCTCCAAAAAGTTTGATTCTTAGAAAAATCATGTTTTTTATTAAGGCTCAGTTCAGACTTGGGTTCGAACTTTGGAAGCAGTTTTTTCAGGCTCTATGGTACCAAATGGGCTGAAATTTTGGAAAAAATGTAAGAATCGTTATACAAATCGAATTCAATCACAAAATCTACATTAAGTTTGATTCTTAGAAAAATCATGTTTTTTATTAAGGCTCATTTCAGACTTGGGTTCGAACTTTAGAAGCAGTTTTCTCAGGCTCTATGGTACCAAATGGGCTAGAATTTCGGAACAGTCATAAGAATCATGCTCCAAATCGAATTCAGTCACAAAATCTATATAAAGTTGGATTTTTTAAAAAATCATAATTTTTATGGACGCTAATTTCAGACTTAGGTTCGAACTTTGGAAGCAGTTTTCTCAAAATCTATGGTACCAAATGGGCTGAAATTTTGGAAAAGTGGTAAGAATCGTGGTACAAATCAAAATCAATCACAAAATCTCCATCAAGTTTGATTCTTAGAAAAATCATGGTTTTATTAAGGCTCATTTCAGACTTGGGTTCGAACTTTGGAAGCAGTTTTTCCGAGCTCTATGGTACCAAATGGGCTGAAATTTTGGAAAAAAGGTAAGAATCGTTATAAAAATCGAATTCAGTCACAAAATCTCCATTAAGTTTGATTCTTAGAAACATCATTTTTTTATTAAGGCTCATTTCAGACTTGGGTTTGAACTTTGGAAGCAGTTTTCTCAGGCTCTATGGTACCAAATGGGCTCGAATTTCGGAACAGTCATAAGAATCATGCTCCAAATCGAATTCAGTCAAAAAATCTATATAAAATTGGATTTTTTAAAAAATCATAATTTTTATGGACTCTAATTTCAGACTTAGGTTCGAACTTTGGAAGCAGTTTTCTCAAAATCTATGATACCAAATGGGCTGAAATTTTGGAAAAGTGGTAAAAATCGTGGTTCAAATCAAAATCAATCACAAAATCTCCATAAAGTTTGATTCTTAGGAAAAACCTGTTTTTTATTAAGGCTCATTTCAGACTTGGGTTCGAACTTTGGAAGCAGTTTTTTCGGGCTCTATGGTACCAAATGGGCTGAAATTTTGGAAAAAAGGTAAGAATCGTTATACAAATCGAATTCAATCACAAAATCTACATTAAGTTTGATTCTTAGAAAAATCATGTTTTTTATTAAGGCTCATTTCAGACTTGGGTTCGAACTTTGGAAGCAGTTTTTTCGGGCTCTATGGTACCAAATGGGCTGAAATTTTGGTAAAAAGGTAAGAATCGTTATACAAATCGAATTCAGTCACAAAATCTCCATTAAGTTTGATTCTTAGAAACATCATTTTTTTATTAAGGCTCATTTCAGACTTGGGTTTGAACTTTGGAAGCAGTTTTCTCAGGCTCTATGGTACCAAATGGGCTCGAATTTCGGAACAGTCATAAGAATCATGCTCCAAATCGAATTCAGTCACAAAATCTATATAAAATTGGATTTTTTAAAAAATCATAATTTTTATGGACGCTAATTTCAGACTTAGGTTCGAACTTTGGAAGCAGTTTTCTCAAAATCTATGATACCAAATGGGCTGAAATTTTTGATAAATAGGTAAGAATCGTGGTACAAATCAAAATCAGTCACAAAATCTCCATAAAGTTTGATTCTTAGAAAAATCATGTTTTTTATTAAGGCTCATTTCAGACTTGGGTTCGAACTTTGGAAGCAGTTTTTTCGGGCTCTATGGTACCAAATTGGCTGAAATTTTGGAAAAAAAGGTAAGAATCGTTATACAAATCGAATTCAGTCACAAAATCTCCATTAAGTTTGATTCTTAGAAACATCATTTTTTTTATTAAGGCTCATTTCACACTTGGGTTAGAACTTTGGAAGCAGTTTTCTCAGGCTCTATAGTACCAAATGAGCTCGAATTTCGGAACAGTCATAAGAATCATGCTCCAAATCGAATTCAGTCACAAAATCTATATAAAGTTGGATTTTTTAAAAAAACATAATTTTTATGGACGCTAATTTCAGACTTAGGTTCGAACTTTGGAAGCAGTTTTCTCAAAATCTATGGTACCAAATGGGCTGAAATTTTGGAAAAGTGGTAAGAATCGTGGTACAAATCAAAATCAATCACAAAATCTCCATCAAGTTTGATTCTTAGAAAAATCATGGTTTTATTAAGGCTCATTTCAGACTTGGGTTCGAACTTTAGAAGCAGTTTTCTCAGGCTCTATGGTACCAAATGGGCTAGAATTTCGGAACAGTCATAAGAATCTTGCTCCAAATCGAATTCAGTCACAAAATCTATATAAAGTTGGATTTTTTAAAAAATCATAATTTTTATGTACGCTAATTTCAGACTTAGGTTCGAACTTTGGAAGCAGTTTTCTCAAAATCTATGGTACCAAATGGGCTGAAATTTTGGGAAAATTGTAAGAATCGTGGAGCAAATCAAAATCAGTCACAAAATCTCCAATAAGTTTGATTCTTAGAAAAATCATGTTTTTTATTAAGGCTCAGTTCAGACTTGGGTTCGAACTTTGGAAGCAGTTTTTTCAGGCTCTATGGTACCAAATGGGCTGAAATTTTGGAAAAAATGTAAGAATAAATTTTGGAAAAAGAGTAAGAATCGTGGTACAAATCGAATTCAGTCACAAAATCTATATAAAGTTGGATTTTTTAAAAAATCATAATTTTTATGGACGCTAATTTCAGACTTAGGTTCGAACTTTGGAAGCAGTTTTCTCAAAATCTATGGTACCAAATGGGCTGAAATTTTGGGAAAGTTGTAAGAATCGTGGAGCAAATCAAAATCAGTCACAAAATCTCCAAAAAGTTTGATTCTTAGAAAAATCATGTTTTTTATTAAGGCTCAGTTCAGACTTGGGTTCGAACTTTGGAAGCAGTTTTTTCAGGCTCTATGGTACCAAATGGGCTGAAATTTTGGAAAAAATGTAAGAATCGTGGTACAAATCGAATTCAGTCACTAAATCTCCATTAACTTTGATTCTTAGAAACATCATGTTTTTTATTAAGGCTCATTTCACACTTGGGTTAGAACTTTGGAAGCAGTTTTCTCAGGCTCTATAGTACCAAATGAGCTCGAATTTCGGAACAGTCATAAGAATCATGCTCCAAATCGAATTCAGTCACAAAATCTATATAAAGTTGGATTTTTTAAAAAATCATAATTTTTATGGACGCTAATTTCAGACTTAGGTTCGAACTTTGGAAGCAGTTTTCTCAAAATCTATGGTACCAAATGGGCTGAAATTTTGGGAAAGTTGTAAGAATCGTGGAGCAAATCAAAATCAGTCACAAAATCTCCAAAAAGTTTGATTCTTAGAAAAATCATGTTTTTTATTAAGGCTCAGTTCAGACTTGGGTTCGAACTTTGGAAGCAGTTTTTTCAGGCTCTATGGTACCAAATGGGCTGAAATTTTGGAAAAAATGTAAGAATCGTGGTACAAATCGAATTCAGTCACTAAATCTCCATTAACTTTGATTCTTAGAAACATCATGTTTTTTATTAAGGCTCATTTCACACTTGGGTTAGAACTTTGGAAGCAGTTTTTTCGGGATCTATTATACCAAATGGGCTTAAATTTTGGAAAAAGGGTAAGAATCGTGGTACAAATCGAATTCAGTCACAAAATCTATATAAAGTTGGATTTTTTAAAAAATCATAATTTTTATGGACGCTAATTTCAGACTTAGGTTCGAACTTTGGAAGCAGTTTTCTCAAAATCTATGGTACCAAATGGGCTGAAATTTTGGGAAAGTTGTAAGAATCGTGGAGCAAATCAAAATCAGTCACAAAATCTCCATTAACTTTGATTCTTAGAAACATCATGTTTTTTATTAAGGCTCATTTCACACTTGGGTTAGAACTTTGGAAGCAGTTTTCTCAGGCTCTATAGTACCAAATGAGCTCGAATTTCGGAACAGTCATAAGAATCATGCTCCAAATCGAATTCAGTCACAAAATCTATATAAAGTTGGATTTTTTAAAAAATCATAATTTTTATGGACGCTAATTTCAGACTTAGGTTCGAACTTTGGAAGCAGTTTTCTCAAAATCTATGGTACCAAATGGGCTGAAATTTTGGGAAAGTTGTAAGAATCGTGGAGCAAATCAAAATCAGTCACAAAATCTCCAAAAAGTTTGATTCTTAGAAAAATCATGTTTTTTATTAAGGCTCAGTTCAGACTTGGGTTCGAACTTTGGAAGCAGTTTTTTCAGGCTCTATGGTACCAAATGGGCTGAAATTTTGGAAAAAATGTAAGAATCGTGGTACAAATCGAATTCAGTCACTAAATCTCCATTAACTTTGATTCTTAGAAACATCATGTTTTTTATTAAGGCTCATTTCACACTTGGGTTAGAACTTTGGAAGCAGTTTTTTCGGGATCTATTATACCAAATGGGCTTAAATTTTGGAAAAAGGGTAAGAATCGTGGTACAAATCGAATTCAGTCACAAAATCTATATAAAGTTGGATTTTTTAAAAAATCATAATTTTTATGGACGCTAATTTCAGACTTAGGTTCGAACTTTGGAAGCAGTTTTCTCAAAATCTATGGTACCAAATGGGCTGAAATTTTGGGAAAGTTGTAAGAATCGTGGAGCAAATCAAAATCAGTCACAAAATCTCCAATAAGTTTGATTCTTAGAAAAATCATGTTTTTTATTAAGTTTCAGTTCAGACTTGGGTTCGAACTTTGGAAGCAGTTTTTTCAGGCTCTATGGTACCAAATGGGCTGAAATTTTGGAAAAAATGTAAGAATCGTGGTACAAATCGAATTCAGTCACAAAATCTCCATTAACTTTGATTCTTAGAAAAATCATGTTTTTTATTAAGGCTCATTTCAGACTTGGGTTCGAACTTTGGAAGCAGTTTTTTCGGGATCTATTATACCAAATGGGCTTTAATTTTGGAAAAAGGGTAAGAATCGTGGTACAAATCGAATTCAGTCACAAAATCTATATAAAGTTGGATTTTTTAAAAAATCATAATTTTTATGGACGCTAATTTCAGACTTAGGTTCGAACTTTGGAAGCAGTTTTCTAAAAATCTATGGTACCAAATGGGCTGAAATTTTGGAAAAGTGGTAAGAATCGTGGTACAAATCAAAATCAATCACAAAATCTCCATCAAGTTTGATTCTTAGAAAAATCATGGTTTTATTAAGGCTCATTTCAGACTTGGGTTCGAACTTTGGAAGCAGTTTTTTCGGGCTTTATGGTACCAAATGGGCTGAAATTTTGGAAAAAAGGCAAGAATCGTTATACAAATCGAATTCAGTCACAAAATCTACATTAAGTTTGATTCTTAGAAAAATCATGTTTTTTATTAAGGCTCATTTCAGACTTGGGTTCGAACTTTGGAAGCAGTTTTTTCGGGCTCTATGGTACCAAATGGGCTGAAATTTTGGAAAAAAGGTAAGAATCATGCTCCAAATCGAATTCAGTCACAAAATCTATATAAAGTTGGATTTTTTTAAAAATCATAATTTTTATGGACGCTAATTTCAGACTTAGGTTCGAACTTTGGAAGCAGTTTTCTCAACATCTATGGTACCAAATGGGCTGAAATTTTGGAAAAGTGGTAAGAATCGTGGTTCAAATCAAAATCAATCACAAAATCTCCATAAAGTTTGATTCTTAGGAAAAACCTGTTTTTTATTAAGGCTCATTTCAGACTTGGGTTCGAACTTTGGAAGCAGTTTTTTCGGGCTCTATGGTACCAAATGGGCTGAAATTTTGGAAAAAAGGTAAGAATCGTTATACAAATCGAATTCAGTCACAAAATCTCCATTAAGTTTGATTCTTAGAAACATCATGTTTTTTATTAAGGCTCATTTCACACTTGGGTTAGAACTTTGGAAGCAGTTTTCTCAGGCTCTATAGTACCAAATGAGCTCGAATTTCGGAACAGTCATAAGAATCATGCTCCAAATCGAATTCAGTCACAAAATCTATATAAAGTTGGATTTTTTAAAAAATCATGATTTTTATGGACGCTAATTTCAGACTTAGGTTCGAACTTTGGAAGCAGTTTTCTCAAAATCTATGGTACCAAATGGGCTGAAATATTGGAAAAGTTGTAAGAATCGTGGTTCAAATCAAAATCAATCACAAAATCTCCATAAAGTTTGATTCTTAGAAAAATCATGTTTTTTATTAAGGATCATTTCAGACTTGGGTTCGAACTTTGGAAGCAGTTTTTTCGGGCTCTATGGTACCAAATGGGCTGAAATTTTGGAAAAAAGGTAAGAATCGTTATACAAATCGAATTCAATCACAAAATCTACATTAAGTTTGATTCTTAGAAAAATCATGTTTTTTATTAAGGCTCATTTCAGACTTGGGTTCGAACTTTGGAAGCAGTTTTTTCGGGCTCTATGGTACCAAATGGGCTGAAATTTTGGAAAAAAGGTAAGAATCGTTATTCAAATCGAATTCAGTCACAAAATCTCCATTAAGTTTGATTCTTAGAAACATCATTTTTTTTATTAAGGCTCATTTCAGACTTGGGTTTGAACTTTGGAAGCAGTTTTCTCAGGCTCTATGGTACCAAATGGGTTCGAATTTCGGAACAGTCATAAGAATCATGCTCCAAATCGAATTCAGTCACAAAATCTATATAAAATTGGATTTTTTAAAAAATCATAATTTTTATGGACGCTAATTTCAGACTTAGGTTCGAACTTTGGAAGCAGTTTTCTCAAAATCTATGATACCAAATGGGCTGAAATTTTGGAAAAGTGGTAAGAATCGTGGTTCAAATCAAAATCAATCACAAAATCTCCATAAAGTTTGATTCTTAGAAAAATCATGTTTTTTATTAAGGCTCATTTCAGACTTGGGTTCGAACTTTGGAAGCAGTTTTTTCGGGCTCTATGGTACCAAATGGGCTGAAATTTTGGAAAAAAGGTAAGAATCGTTATACAAATCGAATTCAGTCACAAAATCTCCATTAAGTTTGATTCTTAGAAAAATCATGTTTTTTATTAAGGCTCATTTCAAACTTGGGTTTGAACTTTGGAAGCAGTTTTCTCAGGCTCTATGGTACCAAATGGGCTCGAATTTCGGAACAGTCATAAGAATCATGCTCCAAATCGAATTCAGTCACAAAATCTATATAAAGTTGGATTTTTTAAAAAATCATGATTTTTATGGACGCTAATTTCAGACTTAGGTTCGAACTTTGGAAGCAGTTTTCTCAAAATCTATGGTACCAAATGGGCTGAAATATTGGAAAAGTTGTAAGAATCGTGGTTCAAATCAAAATCAATCACAAAATCTCCATAAAGTTTGATTCTTAGAAAAATCATGTTTTTTATTAAGGATCATTTCAGACTTGGGTTCGAACTTTGGAAGCAGTTTTTTCGGGCTCTATGGTACCAAATGGGCTGAAATTTTGGAAAAAAGGTAAGAATCGTTATACAAATCGAATTCAATCACAAAATCTACATTAAGTTTGATTCTTAGAAAAATCATGTTTTTTATTAAGGCTCATTTCAGACTTGGGTTCGAACTTTGGAAGCAGTTTTTTCGGGCTCTATGGTACCAAATGGGCTGAAATTTTGGAAAAAAGGTAAGAATCGTTATTCAAATCGAATTCAGTCACAAAATCTCCATTAAGTTTGATTCTTAGAAACATCATTTTTTTTATTAAGGCTCATTTCAGACTTGGGTTTGAACTTTGGAAGCAGTTTTCTCAGGCTCTATGGTACCAAATGGGTTCGAATTTCGGAACAGTCATAAGAATCATGCTCCAAATCGAATTCAGTCACAAAATCTATATAAAATTGGATTTTTTAAAAAATCATAATTTTTATGGACGCTAATTTCAGACTTAGGTTCGAACTTTGGAAGCAGTTTTCTCAAAATCTATGATACCAAATGGGCTGAAATTTTGGAAAAGTGGTAAGAATCGTGGTTCAAATCAAAATCAATCACAAAATCTCCATAAAGTTTGATTCTTAGAAAAATCATGTTTTTTATTAAGGCTCATTTCAGACTTGGGTTTGAACTTTGGAAGCAGTTTTCTCAGGCTCTATGGTACCAAATGGGCTCGAATTTCGGAACAGTCATAAGAATCATGCTCCAAATCGAATTCAGTCACAAAATCTATATAAAGTTGGATTTTTTAAAAAATCATAATTTTTATGGACGCTAATTTCAGACTTAGGTTCGAACTTTGGAAGCAGTTTTCTCAAAATCTATGGTACCAAATGGGCTGAAATTTTGGAAAAGTGGTGAGAATCGTGGTACAAATCAAAATCAATCACAAAATCTCCATCAAGTTTGATTCTTAGAAAAATCATGGTTTTATTAAGGCTCATTTCAGACTTGGGTTCGAACTTTGGAAGCAGTTTTTTCAGGCTCTATGGTACCAAATGGGCTGAAATTTTGGAAAAAATGTAAGAATCGTTATACAAATCGAATTCAATCACAAAATCTACATTAAGTTTGATTCTTAGAAAAATCATGTTTTTTATTAAGGCTCATTTCAGACTTGGGTTCGAACTTTGGAAGCAGTTTTTTCGGGCTCTATGGTACCAAATGGGCTGAAATTTTGGAAAAAAGGTAAGAATCGTTATTCAAATCGAATTCAGTCACAAAATCTCCATTAAGTTTGATTCTTAGAAACATCATTTTTTTTATTAAGGCTCATTTCAGACTTGGGTTTGAACTTTGGAAGCAGTTTTCTCAGGCTCTATGGTACCAAATGGGTTCGAATTTCGGAACAGTCATAAGAATCATGCTCCAAATCGAATTCAGTCACAAAATCTATATAAAATTGGATTTTTTAAAAAATCATAATTTTTATGGACGCTAATTTCAGACTTAGGTTCGAACTTTGGAAGCAGTTTTCTCAAAATCTATGATACCAAATGGGCTGAAATTTTGGAAAAGTGGTAAGAATCGTGGTTCAAATCAAAATCAATCACAAAATCTCCATAAAGTTTGATTCTTAGAAAAATCATGTTTTTTATTAAGGCTCATTTCAGACTTGGGTTTGAACTTTGGAAGCAGTTTTCTCAGGCTCTATGGTACCAAATGGGCTCGAATTTCGGAACAGTCATAAGAATCATGCTCCAAATCGAATTCAGTCACGAAATCTATATAAAGTTGGATTTTTTAAAAAATCATAATTTTTATGGACGCTAATTTCAGACTTAGGTTCGAACTTTGGAAGCAGTTTTCTCAAAATCTATGGTACCAAATGGGCTGAAATTTTGGAAAAGTGGTAAGAATCGTGGTATAAATCAAAATCAATCACAAAATCTCCATCAAGTTTGATTCTTAGAAAAATCATGGTTTTATTAAGGCTCATTTCAGACTTGGGTTCGAACTTTGGAAGCAGTTTTTTCAGGCTCTATGGTACCAAATGGGCTGAAATTTTGGAAAAAATGTAAGAATCGTGGTACAAATCGAATTCAGTCACAAAATCTCCATTAACTTTGATTCTTAGAAAAATCATGTTTTTTATTAAGGCTCATTTCTGACTTGGGTTCGAACTTTGGAAGCAGTTTTTTCCGGATCTATTATACCAAATGGGCTTAAATTTTGGAAAAAGGGTAAGAATCGTGGTACAAATCGAATTCAGTCACAAAATCTATATAAAGTTGGATTTTTTAAAAAATCATAATTTTTATGGACGCTAATTTCAGACTTAGGTTCGAACTTTGGAAGCAGTTTTCTCAAAATCTATGTTACCAAATGGGCTGAAATTTTGGGAAAGTTGTAAGAATCGTGGAGCAAATCAAAATCAGTCACAAAATCTCCAATAAGTTTGATTCTTAGAAAAATCATGTTTTTTATTAAGGCTCAGTTCAGACTTGGGTTCGAACTTTGGAAGCAGTTTTTTCAGGCTCTATGGTACCAAATGGGCTGAAAATTTCGAAAAAATGTAAGAATCGTGGTACAAATCGAATTCAGTCACAAAATCTCCATTAACTTTGATTCTTAGAAAAATCATGTTTTTTATTAAGGCTCATTTCAGAGTTGGGTTCGAACTTTGGAAGCAGTTTTTTCGGGATCTATTATACCAAATGGGCTTAAATTTTGAAAAAATTGTAAGAATCGTGGTACAAATCGAATTCAGTCACAAAATCTATATAAAGTTGGATTTTTAAAAAAATCATAATTTTTATGGACGCTAATTTCAGACTTAGGTTCGAACTTTGGAAGCAGTTTTCTCAAAATCTATGGTACCAAATGGGCTGAAATTTTGGGAAAGTTGTAAGAATCGTGGAGCAAATCAAAATCAGTCACAAAATCTCCAAAAAGTTTGATTCTTAGAAAAATCATGTTTTTTATTAAGGCTCAGTTCAGACTTGGGTTCGAACTTTGGAAGCAGTTTTTTCAGGCTCTATGGTACCAAATGGGCTGAAATTTTGGAAAAAATGTAAGAATCGTGGTACAAATCGAATTCAGTCACAAAATCTTCATTAAGTTTGATTCTTATAAACATCATGTTTTTTATTAAGGCTCATTTCACACTTGGGTTAGAACTTTGGAAGCAGTTTTCTCAGGCTCTATAGTACCAAATGAGCTCGAATTTCGGAACAGTCATAAGAATCATGCTCCAAATCGAATTCAGTCACAAAATCTATATAAAGTTGGATTTTTTAAAAAATCATAATTTTTATGGACGCTAATTTCAGACTTAGGTTCGAACTTTGGAAGCAGTTTTCTCAAAATCTATGGTACCAAATGGGCTGAAATTTTGGAAAAGTGGTAAGAATCGTGGTACAAATCAAAATCAATCACAAAATCTCCATCAAGTTTGATTCTTAGAAAAATCATGGTTTTATTAAGGCTCATTTCAGACTTGGGTTCGAACTTTGGAAGCAGTTTTTTCGGGCTTTATGGTACCAAATGGGCTGAAATTTTGGAAAAAAGGCAAGAATCGTTATACAAATCGAATTCAGTCACAAAATCTACATTAAGTTTGATTCTTAGAAAAATCATGTTTTTTATTAAGGCTCATTTCAGACTTGGGTTCGAACTTTGGAAGCAGTTTTTTCGGGCTCTATGGTACCAAATGGGCTGAAATTTTGGAAAAAAGGCAAGAATCGTTATACAAATCGAATTCAGTCACAAAATCTCCATTAAGTTTGATTCTTAGAAACATCATGTTTTTTATTAAGGCTCATTTCAGACTTGGGTTCGATCTTTGGAAGCAGTTTTCTCAGGCTCTATGGTACCAAATGGGCTAGAATTTCGGAACAGTTATAAGAATCATGCTCCAAATCGAATTCAGTCACAAAATCTATATAAAGTTGGATTTTTTAAAAAATCATGATTTTCATGGACGCTAATTTCAGACTTAGGTTCGAAAAATTCTTAGAAAAATCATGTTTTTTATTAAGGCTCATTTCAGACTTGGGTTCGAACTTTGGAAGCAGTTTTTTCGGGCTCTATGGAACCAAATGGGCTGAAATTTTGGAAAAAAGGTAAGAATCGTTATACAAATCGAATTCAGTCACAAAATCTCCATTAAGTTTGATTCTTAGAAACATCATTTTTTTATTTAGGCTCATTTCAGACTTGGGTTGGAACTTTGGAAGCAGTTTTTTCGGGCTCTATGGTACCAAATGGGCTGAAATTTTGGAAAAAAGGTAAGAATCGTTATACAAATCGAATTCAGTCACAAAATCTCCATTAAGTTTTATTCTTAGAAACATCATGTTTTTTATTAAGGCTCATTTCAGACTTGGGTTCGATCTTTGGAAGCAGTTTTCTCAGGCTCTATGGTACCAAATGGGCTAGAATTTCGGAACAGTTATAAGAATCATGCTCCAAATCGAATTCAGTCACAAAATCTATATAAAGTTGGATTTTTTAAAAAATCATGATTTTCATGGACGCTAATTTCAGACTTAGGTTCGAACTTTGGAAGCAGTTTTCTCAAAATCTATGGTACCAAATGGGCTGAAATATTGGAAAAGTTGTAAGAATCGTGGTTCAAATCAAAATCAATCACAAAATCTCCATAAAGTTTGATTCTTAGAAAAATCATGTTTTTTATTAAAGCTCATTTCAGACTTGGGTTCGAACTTTGGAAGCAGTTTTTTCGGGCTCTATGGTACCAAATGGGCTGAAATTTTGGAAAAAAGGTAAGAATCGTGGTACAAATCGAATTCAGTCACTAAATCTCCATTAAGTTTGATTCTTAGAAACATCACGTTTTTTATTAAGGCTCATTTCAGACTTGGGTTCGAACTTTGGAAGCAGTTTTCTCAGGCTCTGTGGTACCACATGGGCTGAAATTTTGGAAAAGTGGTAAGAATCGTGGTTCAAATCAAAATCAATCACAAAATCTCCATAAAGTTTGATTCTTAGAAAAATCATGTTTTTTATTAAGGATCATTTCAGACTTGGGTTCGAACTTTGGAAGCAGTTTTTTCGGGCTCTATGGTACCAAATGGGCTGAAATTTTGGAAAAAAGGTAAGAATCGTTATACAAATCGAATTCAATCACAAAATCTACATTAAGTTTGATTCTTAGAAAAATCATGTTTTTTATTAAGGCTCATTTCAGACTTGGGTTCGAACTTTGGAAGCAGTTTTTTCGGGCTCTATGGTACCAAATGGGCTGAAATTTTGGAAAAAAGGTAAGAATCGTTATACAAATCGAATTCAGTCACAAAATCTCCATTAAGTTTGATTCTTAGAAACATCATTTTTTTATTTAGGCTCATTTCAGACTTGGGTTTGAACTTTGGAAGCAGTTTTCTCAGGCTCTATGGTACCAAATGGGCTCGAATTTCGGAACAGTAATAAGAATCATGCTCCAAATCGAATTCAGTCACAAAATCTATATAAAATTGGATTTTTTAAAAAATAATAATTTTTATGTACGCTAATTTCAGACTTAGGTTCGAACTTTGGAAGCAGTTTTCTCAAAATCTATGATACCAAATGGGCTGAAATTTTGGGAAAGTGGTAAGAATCGTGGTACAAATCAAAATCAGTCACAAAATCTCCATAAAGTTTGATTCTTAGAAAAATCATGTTTTTTATTAAGGCTCATTTCAGACTTGGGTTCGAACTTTGGAAGCAGTTTTTTCGGGCTCTATGGTACCAAATGGGCTGAAATTTTGGAAAAAAGGTAAGAATCGTTATACAAACCGAATTCAGTCACAAAATCTCCATTAAGTTTGATTCTTAGAAACATCATTTTTTTTATTAAGGCTCATTTCAGACTTGGGTTCGACCTTTGGAAGCAGTTTTCTCAGGCTCTATGGTACCAAATGGGCTCGAATTTCGGAACAGTCATAAGAATCATGCTCCAAATCGAATTCAGTCACAAAATCTATATAAAATTGGATTTTTTTAAAAATCATAATTTTTATGGACGCTAATTTCAGACTTAGGTTCGAACTTTGGAAGCAGTTTTCTCAAAATCTATGATACCAAATGGGCTGAAATTTTGGAAAAGTGGTAAGAATCGTGGTTTAAATCAAAATCAATCACAAAATCTCCATAAAGTTTGATTCTTAGAAAAATCATGTTTTTTATTAAGGCTCATTTCAGACTTGGGTTTGAACTTTGGAAGCAGTTTTCTCAGGCTCTATGGTACCAAATGGGCTCGAATTTCGGAACAGTCATAAGAATCATGCTCCAAATCGAATTCAGTCACAAAATCTATATAAAATTTGATTTTTTAAAAAATCATAATTTTTATGGACGCTAATTTCAGACTTAGGTTCGAACTTTGGAAGCAGTTTTCTCAAAATCAATGATACCAAATGGGCTGAAATTTTGGGAAAGTGGTAAGAATCGCGGTACAAATCAAAATCAGTCACAAAATCTCCATAAAGTTTGATTCTTAGAAAAATCATGTTTTTTATTAAGGCTCATTTCAGACTTGGGTTCGAACTTTGGAAGCAGTTTTTTCGGGCTCTATGGTACCAAATGGGCTGAAATTTTGGAAAAAAGGTAAGAATCGTTATACAAACCGAATTCAGTCACAAAATCTCCATTAAGTTTGATTCTTAGAAACATCATTTTTTTTATTAAGGCTCATTTCAGACTTGGGTTCGACCTTTGGAAGCAGTTTTCTCAGGCTCTATGGTACCAAATGGGCTCGAATTTCGGAACAGTCATAAGAATCATGCTCCAAATCGAATTCAGTCACAAAATCTATATAAAATTGGATTTTTTTAAAAATCATAATTTTTATGGACGCTAATTTCAGACTTAGGTTCGAACTTTGGAAGCAGTTTTCGCAAAATCTATGATACCAAATGGGCTGAAATTTTGGAAAAGTGGTAAGAATCGTGGTTCAAATCAAAATCAATCACAAAATCTCCATAAAGTTTGATTCTTAGAAAAATCATGTTTTTTATTAAGGCTCATTTCAGACTTGGGTTTGAACTTTGGAAGCAGTTTTCTCAGGCTCTATGGTACCAAATGGGCTCGAATTTCGGAACAGTCATAAGAATCATGCTCCAAATCGAATTCAGTCACAAAATCTATATAAAATTTGATTTTTTAAAAAATCATAATTTTTATGGACGCTAATTTCAGACTTAGGTTCGAACTTTGGAAGCAGTTTTCTCAAAATCTATGATACCAAATGGGCTGAAATTTTGGGAAAGTGGTAAGAATCGCGGTACAAATCAAAATCAGTCACAAAATCTCCATAAAGTTTGATTCTTAGAAAAATCATGTTTTTTATTAAGGCTCATTTCAGACTTGGGTTCGAACTTTGGAAGCAGTTTTCTCAGGCTCTGTGGTACCACATGGGCTGAAATTTTGGAAAAAAGGTAAGAATCGTTATACAAATCGAATTCAGTCACAAAATCTCCATTAAGTTTGATTCTTAGAAAGATCATGTTTTTTATTAAGGCTCATTTCACACTTGGGTTAGAACTTTGGAAGCAGTTTTCTCAGGCTCTATAGTACCAAATGAGCTCGAATTTCGGAACTGTCATAAGAATCATGCTCCAAATCGAATTCAGTCAAAAAATCTATATAAAGTTGGATTTTTTAAAAAATCATAATTTTTATGGACGCTAATTTCAGACTTAGGTTCGAACTTTGGAAGCAGTTTTCTCAAAATCTATGGTACCAAATGGGCTGAAATTTTGGAAAAGTGGTAAGAATCGTGGTACAAATCAAAATCAATCACAAAATCTCCATCAAGTTTGATTCTTAGAAAAATCATGGTTTTATTAAGGCTCATTTCAGACTTGGGTTCGAACTTTAGAAGCAGTTTTCTCAGGCTCTATTGTACCAAATGGGCTAGAATTTCGGAACAGTCATAAGAATCTTGCTCCAAATCGAATTCAGTCACAAAATCTATATAAAGTTGGATTTTTTAAAAAATCATAATTTTTATGTACGCTAATTTCAGACTTAGGTTCGAACTTTGGAAGCAGTTTTCTCAAAATCTATGGTACCAAATGGGCTGAAATTTTGGGAAAGTTGTAAGAATCGTGGAGCAAATCAAAATCAGTCACAAAATCTCCAATAAGTTTGATTCTTAGAAAAATCATGTTTTTTATTAAGGCTCAGTTCAGACTTGGGTTCGAACTTTGGAAGCAGTTTTTTCAGGCTCTATGGTACCAAATGGGCTGAAATTTTGGAAAAAATGTAAGAATCGTGGTACAAATCGAATTCAGTCACAAAATCTCCATTTACTTTGATTCTTAGAAAAATCAAGTTTTTTATTAAGGCTCATTTCAGACTTGGGTTCGAACTTTGGAAGCAGTTTTTTCGGGATCTATTATACCAAATGGGCTTAAATTTTGGAAAAAGGGTAAGAATCGTGGTACAAATCGAATTCAATCACAAAATCTATATAAAGTTGGATTTTTTAAAAAATCATAATTTTTATGGACGCTAATTTCAGACTTAGGTTCGAACTTTGGAAGCAGTTTTCTCAAAATCTATGGTACCAAATGGGCTGAAATTTTGGGAAAGTTGTAAGAATCGTGGAGCAAATCAAAATCAGTCACAAAATCTCCAAAAAGTTTGATAATTAGAAAAATCATGTTTTTTATTAAGGCTCAGTTCAGACTTAGTTTCGAACTTTGGAAGCAGTTTTTTCAGGCTCTATGGTACCAAATGGGCTGAAATTTTGGAAAAAATGTTAGAATCGTTATACAAATCGAATTCAGTCACAAAATCTCCATTAAGTTTGATTCTTAGAAACATCATTTTTTTATTAAGGCTCATTTCAGACTCTGGTTTGAACTTTGGAAGCAGTTTTCTCAGGCTCTATGGTACCAAATGGGCTCGAATTTCGGAACAGTCATAAGAATCATGCTCCAAATCGAATTCAGTCACAAAATCTATATAAAGTTGGATTTTTTAAAAAATCATAATTTTTATGGACGCTAATTTCAGACTTAGGTTCGAACTTTGGAAGCAGTTTTCTCAAAATCTATGGTACCAAATGGG
The DNA here is from genome assembly GCA_026573805.1 of Hesperophylax magnus. Classification (NCBI taxonomy): domain Eukaryota; kingdom Metazoa; phylum Arthropoda; class Insecta; order Trichoptera; family Limnephilidae; genus Hesperophylax; species Hesperophylax magnus. The sequence continues at coordinate 237,706 of JAIUSX010000209.1, read as the reverse complement.
CTGAAATTTTGGAAAAGTGGTAAGAATCGTGGTTCAAATCAAAATCAATCACAAAATCTCCATAAAGTTTGATTCTTAGGAAAAACCTGTTTTTTATTAAGGCTCATTTCAGACTTGGGTTCGAAATTTGGAAGCAGTTTTTTCGGGCTCTATGGTACCAAATGGGCTGAAATTTTGGAAAAAAGGTAAGAATCGTTATACAAATCGAATTCAGTCACAAAATCTCCATTAAGTTTGATTCTTAGAAACATCATTTTTTTATTAAGGCTCATTTCAGACTTGGGTTTGAACTTTGGAAGCAGTTTTCTCAGGCTCTATGGTACCAAATGGGCTCGAATTTCGGAACAGTCATAAGAATCATGCTCCAAATCGAATTCAGTCACAAAATCTATATAAAGTTGGATTTTTTAAAAAATCATAATTTTTATGGACGCTAATTTCAGACTTAGGTTCGAACTTTGCAAGCAGTTTTCTCAAAATCTATGGTACCAAAAGGGCTGAAATTTTGGAAAAGTGGTAAGAATCGTGGTACAAATCAAAATCAATCACAAAATCTCCATCAAGTTTGATTCTTAGAAAAATCATGGTTTTATTAAGGCTCATTTCAGACTTGGGTTCGTACTTTGGAAGCAGTTTTTTTGGGCTTTATGGTACCAAATGGGCTGAAATTTTGGAAAAAAGGCAAGAATCGTTATACAAATCGAATTCAGTCACAAAATCTACATTAAGTTTGATTCTTAGAAAAATCATGTTTTTTATTAAGGCTCATTTCAGACTTGGGTTCGAACTTTGGAAGCAGTTTTTTCGGGCTCTATGGTACCAAATGGGCTGAAATTTTGGAAAAAAGGTAAGAATCGTTATACAAATCGAATTCAGTCACAAAATCTCCATTAAGTTTGATTCTTAGAAACATCATTTTTTTATTAAGGCTCATTTCAGACTCTGGTTTGAACTTTGGAAGCAGTTTTCTCAGGCTCTATGGTACCAAATGGGCTCGAATTTCGGAACAGTCATAAGAATCATGCTCCAAATCGAATTCAGTCACAAAATCTATATAAAGTTGGATTTTTTAAAAAATCATAATTTTTATGGACGCTAATTTCAGACTTAGGTTCGAACTTTGCAAGCAGTTTTCTCAAAATCTATGGTACCAAATGGGCTGAAATTTTGGAAAAGTGGTAAGAATCGTGGTACAAATCAAAATCAATCACAAAATCTCCATCAAGTTTGATTCTTAGAAAAATCATGGTTTTATTAAGGCTCATTTCAGACTTGGGTTCGAACTTTGGAAGCAGTTTTTTCGGGCTTTATGGTACCAAATGGGCTGAAATTTTGGAAAAAAGGCAAGAATCGTTATACAAATCGAATTCAGTCACAAAATCTACATTAAGTTTGATTCTTAGAAAAATCATGTTTTTTATTAAGGCTCATTTCAGACTTGGGTTCGAACTTTGGAAACAGTTTTTTCGGGCTCTATGGTACCAAATGGGCTGAAATTTTGGAAAAAAGGTAAGAATCGTTATACAAATCGAATTCAGTCACAAAATCTCCATTAAGTTTGATTCTTAGAAACATCATTTTTTTATTAAGGCTCATTTCAGACTCTGGTTTGAACTTTGGAAGCAGTTTTCTCAGGCTCTATGGTACCAAATGGGCTCGAATTTCGGAACAGTCATAAGAATCATGCTCCAAATCGAATTCAGTCACAAAATCTATATAAAGTTGGATTTTTTAAAAAATCATAATTTTTATGGACGCTAATTTCAGACTTAGGTTCGAACTTTGCAAGCAGTTTTCTCAAAATCTATGGTACCAAATGGGCTGAAATTTTGGAAAAGTGGTAAGAATCGTGGTTCAAATCAAAATCAATCACAAAATCTCCATAAAATTTGATTCTTAGGAAAAACCTGTTTTTTATTAAGGCTCATTTCAGACATGGGTTCGAACTTTGGAAGCAGTTTTTTCGGGCTCTATGGTACCAAATGGGCTGAAATTTTGGAAAAAATGTAAGAATCGTTATACAAATCGAATTCAGTCACAAAATCTCCATTAAGTTTGATTCTTAGAAACATCATGTTTTTTATTAAGGCTCATTTCACACTTGGGTTAGAACTTTGGAAGCAGTTTTCTCAGGCTCTATAGTACCAAATGAGCTCGAATTTCGGAACAGTCATAAGAATCATGCTCCAAATCGAATTCAGTCACAAAATCTATATAAAGTTGGATTTTTTAAAAAATCATAATTTTTATGGACGCTAATTTCAGACTTAGGTTCGAACTTTGGAAGCAGTTTTCTCAAAATCTATGGTACCAAATGGGCTGAAATTTTGGAAAAGTGGTAAGAATCGTGGTACAAATCAAAATCAATCACAAAATCTCCATCAAGTTTGATTCTTAGAAAAATCATGGTTTTATTAAGGCTCATTTCAGACTTGGGTTCGAACTTTGGAAGCAGTTTTTTCGGGCTCTATGGTACCAAATGGGCTGAAATTTTGGAAAAAAGGTAAGAATCGTTATACAAATCGAATTCAGTCACAAAATCTCCATTAAGTTTGATTCTTAGAAACATCATTTTTTTATTAAGGCTCATTTCAGACTTGGGTTCGAACTTTGGAAGCAGTTTTCTCAGGCTCTAAGGTACCAAATGGGCTCGAATTTCGGAACAGTCATAAGAATCATGCTCCAAATCGAATTCAGTCACAAAATCTATATAAAGTTGGATTTTTTAAAAAATCATAATTTTTATGGATGCTAATTTCAGACTTAGGTTCGAACTTTGGAAGCAGTTTTCTCAAAATCTATGGTACCAAATGGGCTGAAATTTTAAAAAAGTGGTAAGAATCGTGGTACAAATCAAAATAAGTCACAAAATCTCCATAAAGTTTGATTCTTAGAAAAATCATGTTTTTTATTAAGGCTCATTTCAGACTTGGGTTCGAACTTTGGAAGCAGTTTTCTCAGGCTCTATGGTACCAAATGGGCTCGAATTTCGGAACAGTCATAAGAATCATGCTCCAAATCGAATTCAGTCACAAAATCTATATAAAGTTGGATTTTTTAAAAAATCATAATTTTTATGGACGCTAATTTCAGACTTAGGTTCGAACTTTGCAAGCAGTTTTCTCAAAATCTATGGTACCAAATGGGCTGAAATTTTGGAAAAGTGGTAAGAATCGTGGTACAAATCAAAATCAATCACAAAATCTCCATCAAGTTTGATTCTTAGAAAAATCATGGTTTTATTAAGGCTCATTTCAGACTTGGGTTCGTACTTTGGAAGCAGTTTTTTTGGGCTTTATGGTACCAAATGGGCTGAAATTTTGGAAAAAAGGCAAGAATCGTTATACAAATCGAATTCAGTCACAAAATCTACATTAAGTTTGATTCTTAGAAAAATCATGTTTTTTATTAAGGCTCATTTCAGACTTGGGTTCGAACTTTGGAAGCAGTTTTTTCGGGCTCTATGGTACCAAATGGGCTGAAATTTTGGAAAAAAGGTAAGAATCGTTATACAAATCGAATTCAGTCACAAAATCTCCATTAAGTTTGATTCTTAGAAACATCATTTTTTTATTAAGGCTCATTTCAGACTCTGGTTTGAACTTTGGAAGCAGTTTTCTCAGGCTCTATGGTACCAAATGGGCTCGAATTTCGGAACAGTCATAAGAATCATGCTCCAAATCGAATTCAGTCACAAAATCTATATAAAGTTGGATTTTTTAAAAAATCATAATTTTTATGGACGCTAATTTCAGACTTAGGTTCGAACTTTGCAAGCAGTTTTCTCAAAATCTATGGTACCAAATGGGCTGAAATTTTGGAAAAGTGGTAAGAATCGTGGTACAAATCAAAATCAATCACAAAATCTCCATCAAGTTTGATTCTTAGAAAAATCATGGTTTTATTAAGGCTCATTTCAGACTTGGGTTCGAACTTTGGAAGCAGTTTTTTCGGGCTTTATGGTACCAAATGGGCTGAAATTTTGGAAAAAAGGCAAGAATCGTTATACAAATCGAATTCAGTCACAAAATCTACATTAAGTTTGATTCTTAGAAAAATCATGTTTTTTATTAAGGCTCATTTCAGACTTGGGTTCGAACTTTGGAAGCAGTTTTTTCGGGCTCTATGGTACCAAATGGGCTGAAATTTTGGAAAAAAGGTAAGAATCGTTATACAAATCGAATTCAGTCACAAAATCTCCATTAAGTTTGATTCTTAGAAACATCATTTTTTTATTAAGGCTCATTTCAGACTCTGGTTTGAACTTTGGAAGCAGTTTTCTCAGGCTCTATAGTACCAAATGAGCTCGAATTTCGGAACAGTCATAAGAATCATGCTCCAAATCGAATTCAGTCAAAAAATCTATATAAAGTTGGATTTTTTAAAAAATCATAATTTTTATGGACGCTAATTTCAGACTTAGGTTCGAACTTTGGAAGCAGTTTTCTCAAAATCTATGGTACCAAATGGGCTGAAATTTTGGAAAAGTGGTAAGAATCGTGGTACAAATCAAAATCAATCACAAAATCTCCATCAAGTTTGATTCTTAGAAAAATCATGGTTTTATTAAGGCTCATTTCAGACTTGGGTTCGAACTTTGGAAGCAGTTTTTTCGGGCTCTATGGTACCAAATGGGCTGAAATTTTGGAAAAAAGGTAAGAATCGTTATACAAATCGAATTCAGTCACAAAATCTACATTAAGTTTGATTCTTAGAAAAATCATGTTTTTTATTAAGGCTCATTTCAGACTTGGGTTCGAACTTTGGAAGCAGTTTTTTCGGGCTCTATGGTACCAAATGGGCTGAAATTTTGGAAAAAAGGTAAGAATCGTTATACAAATCGAATTCAGTCACAAAATCTCCATTAAGTTTGATTCTTAGAAACATCATTTTTTTATTAAGGCTCATTTCAGACTTGGGTTCGAACTTTGGAAGCAGTTTTTTCGGGCTCTATGGTACCAAATGGGCTGAAATTTTGGAAAAAAGGTAAGAATCGTTATACAAATCGAATTCAGTCACAAAATCTCCATTAAGTTTGATTCTTAGAAACATCATTTTTTTATTAAGGCTCATTTCAGACTTGGGTTTGAACTTTGGAAGCAGTTTTCTCAGGCTCTATGGTACCAAATGGGCTCGAATTTCGGAACAGTCATAAGAATCATGCTCCAAATCGAATTCAGTCACAAAATCTATATAAAGTTGGATTTTTTAAAAAATCATAATTTTTATGGACGCTAATTTCAGACTTAGGTTCGAACTTTGGAAGCAGTTTTCTCAAAATCTATGGTACCAAATGGGCTGAAATTTTAAAAAAGTGGTGAGAATCGTGGTACAAATCAAAATCAGTCACAAAATCTCCATAAAGTTTGATTCTTAGAAAAATCATGTTTTTTATTAAGGCTCATTTCAGACTTGGGTTCGAACTTTGGAAGCAGTTTTCTCAGGCTCTATGGTACCAAATGGGCTCGAATTTCGGAACAGTCATAAGAATCATGCTCCAAATCGAATTCAGTCACAAAATCTATATAAAGTTGGATTTTTTAAAAAATCATAATTTTTATGGACGCTAATTTCAGACTAAGGTTCGAACTTTGCAAGCAGTTTTCTCAAAATCTATGGTACCAAATGGGCTGAAATTTTAGAAAAGTGGTAAGAATCGTGGTACAAATCAAAATCAATCACAAAATCTCCATCAAGTTTGATTCTTAGAAAAATCATGGTTTTATTAAGGCTCATTTCAAACTTGGGATCGAACTTTGGAAGCAGTTTTTTTGGGCTTTATGGTACCAAATGGGCTGAAATTTTGGAAAAAAGGCAAGAATCGTTATACAAATCGAATTCAGTCACAAAATCTACATTAAGTTTGATTCTTAGAAAAATCATGTTTTTTATTATGGCTCATTTCAGACTTGGGTTCGAACTTTGGAAGCAGTTTTTTCGGGCTCTATGGTACCAAATGGGCTGAAATTTTGGAAAAAAGGTAAGAATCGTTATACAAATCGAATTCAGTCACAAAATCTCCATTAAGTTTGATTCTTAGAAACATCATTTTTTTATTAAGGCTCATTTCAGACTTGGGTTTGAACTTTGGAAGCAGTTTTCTCAGGCTCTATGGTACCAAATGGGCTGAAATTTTAAAAAAGTGGTAAGAATCGTGGTACAAATCAAAATCAGTCACAAAATCTCCATAAAGTTTGATTCTTAGAAAAATCATGTTTTTTATTAAGGCTCATTTCAGACTTGGGTTCGAACTTTGGAAGCAGTTTTCTCAGGCTCTATGGTACCAAATGGGCTCGAATTTCGGAACAGTCATAAGAATCATGCTCCAAATCGAATTCAGTCACAAAATCTATATAAAGTTGGATTTTTTAAAAAATCATAATTTTTATGGACGCTAATTTCAGACTTAGGTTCGAACTTTGCATGCAGTTTTCTCAAAATCTATGGTACCAAATGGGCTGAAATTTTGGAAAAGTGGTAAGAATCGTGGTACAAATCAAAATCAATCACAAAATCTCCATAAAGTTTGATTCTTAGAAAATTCATGTTTTTTATTAAAGCTCATTTCAGACTTGGGTTCGAACTTTGGAAGCAGTTTTTTCGGACTCTATGGTACCAAATGGGCTGAAATTTTGGAAAAAAGGTAAGAATCGTTATACAAATCGAATTCAGTCACAAAATCTCCATTAAGTTTGATTCTTAGAAACATCATTTTTTTATTAAGGCTCATTTCAGACTTGGGTTTGAACTTTGGAAGCAGTTTTCTCAGGCTCTATGGTACCAAATGGGCTCGAATTTCGGAACAGTCATAAGAATCATGCTCCAAATCGAATTCAGTCACAAAATCTATATAAAGTTGGATTTTTTAAAAAATCATAATTTTTATGGACGCTAATTTCAGACTTAGGTTCGAACTTTGGAAGCAGTTTTCTCAAAATCTATGGTACCAAATGGGCTGAAATTTTAAAAAAGTGGTAAGAATCGTGGTACAAATCAAAATCAGTCACAAAATCTCCATAAAGTTTGATTCTTAGAAAAATCATGTTTTTTATTAAGGCTCATTTCAGACTTGGGTTCGAACTTTGGAAGCAGTTTTCTCAGGCTCTATGGTACCAAATGGGCTCGAATTTCGGAACAGTCATAAGAATCATGCTCCAAATCGAATTCAGTCACAAAATCTATATAAAGTTGGATTTTTTAAAAAATCATAATTTTTATGGACGCTAATTTCAGACTTAGGTTCGAACTTTGCAAGCAGTTTTCTCAAAATTTATGATACCAAATGGGCTGAATTTTTGGAAAAGTGTTAAGAATCGTGGTTCAAATCAAAATCAATCACAAAATCTCCATAAAGTTTGATTCTTAGGAAAAACCTGTTTTTTATTAAGGCTCATTTCAGACTTGGGTTCGAACTTTGGAAGCAGTTTTTTCGGGCTCTATGGTACCAAATGGGCTGAAATTTTGGAAAAAAGGTAAGAATCGTTAAACAAATCGAATTCAGTCACAAAATCTCCATTAAGTTTGATTCTTAGAAACATCATGTTTTTTATTAAGGCTCATTTCACACTTGGGTTAGAACTTTGGAAGCAGTTTTCTCAGGCTCTATAGTACCAAATGAGCTCGAATTTCGGAACAGTCATAAGAATCATGCTCCAAATCGAATTCAGTCACAAAATCTATATAAAGTTGGATTTTTTAAAAAATCATAATTTTTATGGACGCTAATTTCAGACTTAGGTTCGAACTTTGGAAGCAGTTTTCTCAAAATCTATGTTACCAAATGGGCTGAAATTTTGGAAAAGTGGTAAGAATCGTGGTACAAATCAAAATCAATCACAAAATCTCCATCAAGTTTGATTCTTAGAAAAATCATGGTTTTATTAAGGCTCATTTCAGACTTGGGTTCGAACTTTGGAAGCAGTTTTTTCGGGCTCTATGGTACCAAATGGGCTGAAATTTTGGAAAAAAGGTAAGAATCGTTATACAAATCGAATTCAGTCACAAAATCTCCATTAAGTTTGATTCTTAGAAACATCATTTTTTTATTAAGGCTCATTTCAGACTTGGGTTTGAACTTTGGAAGCAGTTTTCTCAGGCTCTATGGTACCAAATGGGCTCGAATTTCGGAACAGTCATAAGAATCATGCTCCAAATCGAATTCAGTCACAAAATCTATATAAAGTTGGATTTTTTAAAAAATCATAATTTTTATGGACGCTAATATCAGACTTAGGTTCGAACTTTGCAAGCAGTTTTCTCAAAATCTATGGTACCAAATGGGCTGAAATTTTGGAAAAGTGGTAAGAATCGTGGTACAAATCAAAATCAATCACAAAATCTCCATAAAGTTTGATTCTTAGAAAAATCATGTTTTTTATTAAAGCTCATTTCAGACTTGGGTTCGAACTTTGGAAGCAGTTTTTTCGGACTCTATGGTACCAAATGGGCTGAAATTTTGGAAAAAAGGTAAGAATCGTTATACAAATCGAATTCAGTCACAAAATCTCCATTAAGTTTGATTCTTAGAAACATCATTTTTTTATTAAGGCTCATTTCAGACTTGGGTTTGAACTTTGGAAGCAGTTTTCTCAGGCTCTATGGTACCAAATGGGCTCGAATTTCGGAACAGTCATAAGAATCATGCTCCAAATCGAATTCAGTCACAAAATCTATATAAAGTTGGATTTTTTAAAAAATCATAATTTTTATGGACGCTAATTTCAGACTTAGGTTCGAACTTTGGAAGCAGTTTTCTCAAAATCTATGGTACCAAATGGGCTGAAATTTTAAAAAAGTGGTAAGAATCGTGGTACAAATCAAAATCAGTCACAAAATCTCCATAAAGTTTGATTCTTAGAAAAATCATGTTTTTTATTAAGGCTCATTTCAGACTTGGGTTCGAACTTTGGAAGCAGTTTTCTCAGGCTCTATGGTACCAAATGGGCTCGAATTTCGGAACAGTCATAAGAATCATGCTCCAAATCGAATTCAGTCACAAAATCTATATAAAGTTGGATTTTTTAAAAAATCATAATTTTTATGGACGCTAATTTCAGACTTAGGTTCGAACTTTGCAAGCAGTTTTCTCAAAATTTATGATACCAAATGGGCTGAATTTTTGGAAAAGTGTTAAGAATCGTGGTTCAAATCAAAATCAATCACAAAATCTCCATAAAGTTTGATTCTTAGGAAAAACCTGTTTTTTATTAAGGCTCATTTCAGACTTGGGTTCGAACTTTGGAAGCAGTTTTTTCGGGCTCTATGGTACCAAATGGGCTGAAATTTTGGAAAAAAGGTAAGAATCGTTAAACAAATCGAATTCAGTCACAAAATCTCCATTAAGTTTGATTCTTAGAAACATCATGTTTTTTATTAAGGCTCATTTCACACTTGGGTTAGAACTTTGGAAGCAGTTTTCTCAGGCTCTATAGTACCAAATGAGCTCGAATTTCGGAACAGTCATAAGAATCATGCTCCAAATCGAATTCAGTCACAAAATCTATATAAAGTTGGATTTTTTAAAAAATCATAATTTTTATGGACGCTAATTTCAGACTTAGGTTCGAACTTTGGAAGCAGTTTTCTCAAAATCTATGGTACCAAATGGGCTGAAATTTTGGAAAAGTGGTAAGAATCGTGGTACAAATCAAAATCAATCACAAAATCTCCATCAAGTTTGATTCTTAGAAAAATCATGGTTTTATTAAGGCTCATTTCAGACTTGGGTTCGAACTTTGGAAGCAGTTTTTTCGGGCTCTATGGTACCAAATGGGCTGAAATTTTGGAAAAAAGGCAAGAATCGTTATACAAATCGAATTCAGTCACAAAATCTCCATTAAGTTTGATTCTTAGAAACATCATGTTTTTTATTAAGGCTCATTTCAGACTTGGGTTCGAACTTTGGAAGCAGTTTTCTCAGGCTCTATGGTACCAAATGGGCTAGAATTTCGGAACAGTCATAAGAATCATGCTCCAAATCGAATTCAGTCACAAAATCTATATAAAGTTGGATTTTTTAAAAAATCATAATTTTTATGGACGCTAATATCAGACTTAGGTTCGAACTTTGGAAGCAGTTTTCTCAAAATCTATGGTACCAAATGGGCTGAAATTTTGGGAAAGTGGTAAGAATCGTGGAGCAAATCAAAATCATTCACAAAATCTCCATAAAGTTTGATTGTTAGAAAAATCATGTTTTTTATTAAGGCTCATTTCAGACTTGGGTTCGAACTTTGGAAGCAATTTTTTCAGGCTCTATGGTACCAAATGGGCTGAAATTTTGGAAAAAAGGTAAGAATCGTTATACAAATCGAATTCAGTCACAAAATCTCCATTAAGTTTGATTCTTAGAAACATCGTGTTTTTTATTAAGGCTCATTTCAGACTTGGGTTCGAACTTTAGAAGCAGTTTTCTCAGGCTCTATGGTACCAAATGGGCTAGAATTTCGGAACAGTCATAAGAATCTTGCTCCAAATCGAATTCAGTCACAAAATCTATATAAAGTTGGATTTTTTAAAAAATCATAATTTTTATGTTCGCTAATTTCAGACTTAGGTTCGAACTTTGGAAGCAGTTTTCTCAAAATCTATGGTACCAAATGGGCTGAAATTTTGGGAAAGTTGTAAGAATCGTGGAGCAAATCAAAATCAGTAACAAAATCTCCAAAAAGTTTGATTCTTAGAAAAATCATGTTTTTTATTAAGGCTCAGTTCAGACTTGGGTTCGAACTTTGGAAGCAGTTTTTTCAGGCTCTATGGTACCAAATGGGCTGAAATTTTGGAAAAAATGTAAGAATCGTGGTACAAATCGAATTCAGTCCCAAAATCTCCATTAAGTTTGATTCTTAGAAAAATCATGTTTTTTATTAAGGCTCATTTCAGACATGGTTTCGAACTTTGAAGCAGTTTTTTCGGGATCTATTATACCAAATGGGCTTCAATTTTGGAAAAAGGGTAAGAATCGTGGTACAAATCGAATTCAGTCACAAAATCTCTATTAAGTTTGATTCTTAGAAAAATCATGTTTTTTATTAAGGCTCATTTCAGACTTGGGTTCGAACTTTGGAAGCAGTTTTTTCAGGCTCTATGGTACCAAATGGGCTGAAATTTTGGAAAAAAGGTAAGAATCGTTATACAAATCGAATTCAGTCACAAAATCTCCATTAAGTTTGATTCTTAGAAACATCGTGTTTTTTATTAAGGCTCATTTCAGACGTGGGTTCGAACTTTAGAAGCAGTTTTCTCAGGCTCTATGGTACCAAATGGGCTAGAATTTCGGAACAGTCATAAGAATCTTGCTCCAAATCGAATTCAGTCACAAAATCTATATAAAGTTGGATTTTTTAAAAAATCATAATTTTTATGTACGCTAATTTCAGACTTAGGTTCGAACTTTGGAAGCAGTTTTCTCAAAATCTATGGTACCAAATGGGCTGAAATTTTGGGAAAGTTGTAAGAATCGTGGAGCAAATCAAAATCAGTCACAAAATCTCCAAAAAGTTTGATTCTTAGAAAAATCATGTTTTTTATTAAGGCTCAGTTCAGACTTGGTTTCGAACTTTGGAAGCAGTTTTTTCAGGCTCTATGGTACCAAATGGGCTGAAATTTTGGAAAAAATGTAAGAATCGTGGTACAAATCGAATTCAGTCACAAAATCTCCATTAAGTTTGATTCTTAGAAACATTATGTTTTTTATTAAGGCTCATTTCACACTTGGGTTAGAACTTTGGAAGCAGTTTTCTCAGGCTCTATAGTACCAAATGAGCTCGAATTTCGGAACAGTCATAAGAATCATGCTCCAAATCGAATTCAGTCACAAAATCTATATAAAGTTGGATTTTTTAAAAAATCATAATTTTTATGGACGCTAATTTCAGACTTAGGTTCGAACTTTGGAAGCAGTTTTCTCAAAATCTATGGTACCAAATGGGCTGAAATTTTGGAAAAGTGGTAAGAATCGTGGTACAAATCAAAATCAATCACAAAATCTCCATTAAGTTTGATTCTTAGAAAAATCATGTTTTTTATTAAGGCTCATTTCAGACTTTGGTTCGAACTTTGGAAGCAGTTTTTTCAGGCTCTATGGTACCAAATGGGCTGAAATTTTGGAAAAAAGGTAAGAATCGTTATACAAATCGAATTCAGTCACAAAATCTCCATTAAGTTTGATTCTTAGAAACATCGTGTTTTTTATTAAGGCTCATTTCAATTTTCTCAGGCTACCAAATGGGCTAGAATTTCGGAACAGTCATAAGAATCTGGCTCCAAATCGAATTCAGTCACAAAATCTATATAAAGTTGGATTTTTTAAAAAATCATAATTTTTATGTACGCTAATTTCAGACTTAGGTTCGAACTTTGGAAGCAGTTTTCTCAAAATCTATGGTACCAAATGGGCTGAAATTTTGGGAAAGTTGTAAGAATCGTGGAGCAAATCAAAATCAGTCACAAAATCTCCAAAAAGTTTGATTCTTAGAAAAATCATGTTTTTTATTAAGGCTCAGTTCAGACTTGGGTTCGAACTTTGGAAGCAGTTTTTTCAGGCTCTATGGTACCAAATGGGCTGAAATTTTGGAAAAAATGTAAGAATCGTGGTACAAATCGAATTCAGTCACAAAATCTCCATTAAGTTTGATTCTTAGAAAAATCATGTTTTTTATTAAGGCTCATTTCAGACATGGTTTCGAACTTTGAAGCAGTTTTTTCGGGATCTATTATACCAAATGGGCTTCAATTTTGGAAAAAGGGTAAGAATCGTGGTACAAATCGAATTCAGTCACAAAATCTCTATTAAGTTTGATTCTTAGAAAAATCATGTTTTTTATTAAGGCTCATTTCAGACTTGGGTTCGAACTTTGGAAGCAGTTTTTTCAGGCTCTATGGTACCAAATGGGCTGAAATTTTGGAAAAAAGGTAAGAATCGTTATACAAATCGAATTCAGTCACAAAATCTCCATTAAGTTTGATTCTTAGAAACATCGTGTTTTTTATTAAGGCTCATTTCAGACGTGGGTTCGAACTTTAGAAGCAGTTTTCTCAGGCTCTATGGTACCAAATGGGCTAGAATTTCGGAACAGTCATAAGAATCTTGCTCCAAATCGAATTCAGTCACAAAATCTATATAAAGTTGGATTTTTTAAAAAATCATAATTTTTATGTACGCTAATTTCAGACTTAGGTTCGAACTTTGGAAGCAGTTTTCTCAAAATCTATGGTACCAAATGGGCTGAAATTTTGGGAAAGTTGTAAGAATCGTGGAGCAAATCAAAATCAGTAACAAAATCTCCAAAAAGTTTGATTCTTAGAAAAATCATGTTTTTTATTAAGGCTCAGTTCAGACTTGGGTTCGAACTTTGAAGCAGTTTTTTCGGGCTCTATGGTACCAAATGGGCTCGAATTTCGGAACAGTCATAAGAATCATGCTCCAAATCGAATTCAGTCACAAAATCTCCATTAAGTTTGATTCTTAGAAACATCATGTTTTTTATTAAGGCTCATTTCAGACTTGGGTTCGAACTTTGGAAGCAGTTTTCTCAGGCTCTATGGTACCAAATGGGCTAGAATTTCGGAACAGTCATAAAAATCATGCTCCAAATAGAATTCAGTCACAAAATCTATATAAAGTTGGATTTTTTAAAAAATCATAATTTTTATGGACGCTAATATCAGACTTAGGTTCGAACTTTGGAAGCAGTTTTCTCAAAATCTATATTACCAAATGGGCTGAAATTTTGGGAAAGTGGTAAGAATCGTGGAGCAAATCAAAATCAGTCACAAAATCTCCATAAAGTTTGATTCTTAGAAAAATCATGTTTTTTATTAAGGCTCATTTCAGACTTGGGTTCGAACTTTGGAAGCAGTTTTCTCAGGCTCTATGGTACCAAATGGGCTAGAATTTCGGAACAGTCATAAGAATCTTGCTCCAAATCGAATTCAGTCACAAAATCTATATAAAGTTGGATTTTTTAAAAGATCATAATTTTTATGTACGCTAATTTCAGACTTAGGTTCGAACTTTGGAAGCAGTTTTCTCAAAATCTATGGTACCAAATGGGCTGAAATTTTGGAAAAAATGTAAGAATCGTGGTACAAATCGAATTCAGTCACAAAATCTCCATTAAGTTTGATTCTTAGAAAAATCATGTTTTTTATTAAGGCTCATTTCAGACATGGTTTCGAACTTTGAAGCAGTTTTTTCGGGCTCTATGGTACCAAATGGGCTCGAATTTCGGAACAGTCATAAGAATCATGCTCCAAATCGAATTCAGTCACAAAATCTATATAAAATTGGATTTTTTAAAAAATCATAATTTTTATGGACGCTAATTTCAGACTTAGGTTCGAACTTTGGAAGCAGTTTTCTCAAAATCTATGGTACCAAATGGGCTGAAATTTTGGAAAAGTGGTAAGAATCGTAGTACAAATCAAAATCAATCACAAAATCTCCATCAAGTTTGATTCTTAGAAAAATCATGGTTTTATTAAGGCTCATTTCAGACTTGGGTTCGAACTTTGGAAGCAGTTTTTTCGGGCTTTATGGTACCAAATGGGCTGAAATTTTGGAAAAAAGGCAAGAATCGTTATACAAATCGAATTCAGTCACAAAATCTACATTAAGTTTGATTCTTAGAAAAATCATGTTTTTTATTAAGGCTCATTTCAGACTTGGGTTCGAACTTTGGAAGCAGTTTTTTCGGGCTCTATGGTACCAAATGGGCTGAAATTTTGGAAAAAAGGTAAGAATCGTTATACAAATCGAATTCAGTCACAAAATCTACATTAAGTTTGATTCTTAGAAACATCATTTTTTTATTAAGGCTCATTTCAGACTTGGGTTTGAACTTTGGAAGCAGTTTTCTCAGGCTCTATGGTACCAAATGGGCTCGAATTTCGGAACAGTCATAAGAATCATGCTCCAAATCGAATTCAGTCACAAAATCTATATAAAGTTGGATTTTTTAAAAAATCATAATTTTTATGGACGCTAATTTCAGACTTAGGTTCGAACTTTGGAAGCAGTTTTCTCAAAATCTATGGTACCAAATGGGCTGAAATTTTAAAAAAGTGGTAAGAATCGTGGTACAAATCAAAATCAGTCACAAAATCTCCATAAAGTTTGATTCTTAGAAAAATCATGTTTTTTATTAAGGCTCATTTCAGACTTGGGTTCGAACTTTGGAAGCAGTTTTCTCAGGCTCTATGGTACCAAATGGGCTCGAATTTCGGAACAGTCATAAGAATCATGCTCCAAATCGAATTCAGTCACAAAATCTATATAAAGTTGGATTTTTTAAAAAATCATAATTTTTATGGACGCTAATTTCAGACTTAGGTTCGAACTTTGCAAGCAGTTTTCTCAAAATCTATGGTACCAAATGGGCTGAAATTTTGGAAAAGTGGTAAGAATCGTGGTACAAATCAAAATCAATCACAAAATCTCCATAAAGTTTGATTCTTAGAAAAATCATGTTTTTTATTAAGGCTCATTTCAGACTTGGGTTCGAACTTTGGAAGCAGTTTTTTCGGGCTCTATGGTACCAAATGGGCTGAAATTTTGGAAAAAAGGTAAGAATCGTTATACAAATCGAATTCAGTCACAAAATCTCCATTAAGTTTGATTCTTAGAAACATCATGTTTTTTATTAAGGCTCATTTCAGACTTGGGTTCGAACTTTGGAAGCAGTTTTTTCGGGCTCTATGGTACCAAATGGGCTCGAATTTCGGAACAGTCATAAGAATCATGCTCCAAATCGAATTCAGTCACAAAATCTATATAAAATTGGATTTTTTAAAAAATCATAATTTTTATGGACGCTAATTTCAGACTTTGGTTCGAACTTTGGAAGCAGTTTTCTCAAAATCTATGATACCAAATGGGCTGAAATTTTGGAAAAGTGGTAAGAATCGTGGTTCAAATCAAAATCAATCACAAAATCTCCATAAAGTTTGATTCTTAGGAAAAACCTGTTTTTTATTAAGGCTCATTTCAGACTTGGGTTCGAACTTTGGAAGCAGTTTTTCCGGGCTCTATGGTACCAAATGGGCTGAAATTTTGGAAAAAAGGTAAGAATCGTTATACAAATCGAATTCAGTCACAAAATCTCCATTAAGTTTGATTCTTAGAAACATCATGTTTTTTATTAAGGCTCATTTCACACTTGGGTTAGAACTTTGGAAGCAGTTTTCTCAGGCTCTATAGTACCAAATGAGCTCGAATTTCGGAACAGTCATAAGAATCATGCTCCAAATCGAATTCAGTCACAAAATCTATATAAAGTTGGATTTTTTAAAAAATCATAATTTTTATGGACGCTAATTTCAGACTTAGGTTCGAACTTTGGAAGCAGTTTTCTCAAAATCTATGGTACCAAATGGGCTGAAATTTTGGAAAAGTGGTAAGAATCGTGGTACAAATCAAAATCAATCACAAAATCTCCATCAAGTTTGATTCTTAGAAAAATCATGGTTTTATTAAGGCTCATTTCAGAATTGGGTTCGAACTTTGGAAGCAGTTTTTTCGGGCTCTATGGTACCAAATGGGCTGAAATTTTGGAAAAAAGGCAAGAATCGTTATACAAATCGAATTCAGTCACAAAATCTCCATTAAGTTTGATTCTTAGAAACATCATGTTTTTTATTAAGGCTCATTTCAGACTTGGGTTCGAACTTTGGAAGCAGTTTTCTCAGGCTCTATGGTACCAAATGAGCTCGAATTTCGGAACAGTCGTAAGAATCATGCTCCAAATCGAATTCAGTCACAAAATCTATATAAAATTGGATTTTTTAAAAGATCATAATTTTTATGTACGCTAATTTCAGACTTAGGTTCGAACTTTGGAAGCAGTTTTCTCAAAATCTATGGAACCAAATGGGCTGAAATTTTGGAAAAAATGTAAGAATCGTGGTACAAATCGAATTCAGTCACAAAATCTCCATTAAGTTTGATTCTTAGAAAAATCATGTTTTTTATTAAGGCTCATTTCAGACATGGTTTCGAACTTTGAAGCAGTTTTTTCGGGCTCTATGGTACCAAATGGGCTCGAATTTCGGAACAGTCATAAGAATCATGCTCCAAATCGAATTCAGTCACAAAATCTCCATTAAGTTTGATTCTTAGAAACATCATGTTTTTTATTAAGGCTCATTTCAGACTTGGGTTCGAACTTTGGAAGCAGTTTTCTCAGGCTCTATGGTACCAAATGGGCTAGAATTTCGGAACAGTCATAAGAATCTTGCTCCAAATCGAATTCAGTCACAAAATCTATATAAAGTTGGATTTTTTAAAAAATCATAATTTTTATGGACGCTAATATCAGACTTAGGTTCGAACTTTGGAAGCAGTTTTCTCAAAATCTATATTACCAAATGGGCTGAAATTTTGGGAAAGTGGTAAGAATCGTGGAGCAAATCAAAATCAGTCACAAAATCTCCATAAAGTTTGATTCTTAGAAAAATCATGTTTTTTATTAAGGCTCATTTCAGACTTGGGTTCGAACTTTGGAAGCAGTTTTCTCAGGCTCTATGGTACCAAATGGGCTAGAATTTCGGAACAGTCATAAGAATCTTGCTCCAAATCGAATTCAGTCACAAAATCTATATAAAGTTGGATTTTTTAAAAGATCATAATTTTTATGTACGCTAATTTCAGACTTAGGTTCGAACTTTGGAAGCAGTTTTCTCAAAATCTATGGAACCAAATGGGCTGAAATTTTGGAAAAAATGTAAGAATCGTGGTACAAATCGAATTCAGTCACAAAATCTCCATTAAGTTTAATTCTTAGAAAAATCATGTTTTTTATTAAGGCTCATTTCAGACATGGTTTCGAACTTTGAAGCAGTTTTTTCGGGCTCTATGGTACCAAATGGGCTCGAATTTCGGAACAGTCATAAGAATCATGCTCCAAATCGAATTCAGTCACAAAATCTCCATTAAGTTTGATTCTTAGAAACATCATGTTTTTTATTAAGGCTCATTTCAGACTTGGGTTCGAACTTTGGAAGCAGTTTTCTCAGGCTCTATGGTACCAAATGGGCTAGAATTTCGGAAGAGTCATAAGAATCATGCTCCAAATCGAATTCAGTCACAAAATCTATATAAAGTTGGATTTTTTAAAAAATCGTAATTTTTATGGACGCTAATATCAGACTTAGGTTCGAACTTTGGAAGCAGTTTTCTCAAAATCTATGTTACCAAATGGGCTGAAATTTTGGGAAAGTGGTAAGAATCGTGGAGCAAATCAAAATCAGTCACAAAATCTCCATAAAGTTTGATTCTTAGAAAAATCATGTTTTTTATTAAGGCTCAGTTCAGACTTGGGTTCGAACTTTGGAAGCAGTTTTTTCAGGCTCTATGGTACCAAATGGGCTAGAATTTCGGAACAGTCATAAGAATCTTGCTCCAAATCGAATTCAGTCACAAAATCTATATAAAGTTGGATTTTTTAAAAAATCATAATTTTTATGTACGCTAATTTCAGACTTAGGTTCGAACTTTGGAAGCAGTTTTCTCAAAATCTATTGTACCAAATGGGCTGAAATTTTGGGAAAGTTGTAAGAATCGTAGAGCAAATCAAAATCAGTCACAAAATCTCCAAAAAGTTTGATTCTTAGAAAAATCATGTTTTTTATTAAGGCTCAGTTCAGACTTGGGTTCGAACTTTGGAAGCAGTTTTTTCAGGCTCTATGGTACCAAATGGGCTGAAATTTTGGAAAAAATGTAAGAATCGTGGTACAAATCGAATTCAGTCACAAAATCTCCATTAAGTTTGATTCTTAGAAACATCATGTTTTTTATTAAGGCTCATTTCAGACTTGGGTTCGAACTTTGGAAGCAGTTTTTTCGGGCTCTATGGTACCAAATGGGCTGAAATTTTGGAAAAAAGGTAAGAATCGTTATACAAATCGAATTCAGTCACAAAATCTCCATTAAGTTTGATTCTTAGAAAAATCAAGTTTTTTATTAAGGCTCATTTCAGACTTGGGTTCGAACTTTGGAAGCAGTTTTCTCAGGTTCTATGGTACCAAATGGGCTAGAATTTCGGAACAGTCATAAGAATCTTGCTCCAAATCGAATTCAGTCACAAAATCTATATAAAGTTGGATTTTTTAAAAGATCATAATTTTTATGTACGCTAATTTCAGACTTAGGTTCGAACTTTGGAAGCAGTTTTCTCAAAATCTATGGTACCAAATGGGCTGAAATTTTGGAAAAAATGTAAGAATCGTGGTACAAATCGAATTCAGTCACAAAATCTCCATTAAGTTTGATTCTTAGAAAAATCATGTTTTTTATTAAGGCTCATTTCAGACATGGTTTCGAACTTTGAAGCAGTTTTTTCGGGCTCTATGGTACCAAATGGGCTCGAATTTCGGAACAGTCATAAGAATCATGCTCCAAATCGAATTCAGTCACAAAATCTATATAAAATTGGATTTTTTAAAAAATCATAATTTTTATGGACGCTAATTTCAGACTTAGGTTCGAACTTTGGAAGCAGTTTTCTCAAAATCTATGGTACCAAATGGGCTGAAATTTTGGAAAAGTGGTAAGAATCGTAGTACAAATCAAAATCAATCACAAAATCTCCATCAAGTTTGATTCTTAGAAAAATCATGGTTTTATTAAGGCTCATTTCAGACTTGGGTTCGAACTTTGGAAGCAGTTTTTTCGGGCTTTATGGTACCAAATGGGCTGAAATTTTGGAAAAAAGGCAAGAATCGTTATACAAATCGAATTCAGTCACAAAATCTACATTAAGTTTGATTCTTAGAAAAATCATGTTTTTTATTAAGGCTCATTTCAGACTTGGGTTCGAACTTTGGAAGCAGTTTTTTCGGGCTCTATGGTACCAAATGGGCTGAAATTTTGGAAAAAAGGTAAGAATCGTTATACAAATCGAATTCAGTCACAAAATCTACATTAAGTTTGATTCTTAGAAACATCATTTTTTTATTAAGGCTCATTTCAGACTTGGGTTTGAACTTTGGAAGCAGTTTTCTCAGGCTCTATGGTACCAAATGGGCTCGAATTTCGGAACAGTCATAAGAATCATGCTCCAAATCGAATTCAGTCACAAAATCTATATAAAGTTGGATTTTTTAAAAAATCATAATTTTTATGGACGCTAATTTCAGACTTAGGTTCGAACTTTGGAAGCAGTTTTCTCAAAATCTATGGTACCAAATGGGCTGAAATTTTAAAAAAGTGGTAAGAATCGTGGTACAAATCAAAATCAGTCACAAAATCTCCATAAAGTTTGATTCTTAGAAAAATCATGTTTTTTATTAAGGCTCATTTCAGACTTGGGTTCGAACTTTGGAAGCAGTTTTCTCAGGCTCTATGGTACCAAATGGGCTCGAATTTCGGAACAGTCATAAGAATCATGCTCCAAATCGAATTCAGTCACAAAATCTATATAAAGTTGGATTTTTTAAAAAATCATAATTTTTATGGACGCTAATTTCAGACTTAGGTTCGAACTTTGCAAGCAGTTTTCTCAAAATCTATGGTACCAAATGGGCTGAAATTTTGGAAAAGTGGTAAGAATCGTGGTACAAATCAAAATCAATCACAAAATCTCCATAAAGTTTGATTCTTAGAAAAATCATGTTTTTTATTAAGGCTCATTTCAGACTTGGGTTCGAACTTTGGAAGCAGTTTTTTCGGGCTCTATGGTACCAAATGGGCTAGAATTTCGGAACAGTCATAAGAATCTTGCTCCAAATCGAATTCAGTCACAAAATCTATATAAAGTTGGATTTTTTAAAAGATCATAATTTTTATGTACGCTAATTTCAGACTTAGGTTCGAACTTTGGAAGCAGTTTTCTCAAAATCTATGGTACCAAATGGGCTGAAATTTTGGGAAAGTTGTAAGAATCGTGGAGCAAATCAAAATCAGTCACAAAATCTCCAAAAAATTTGATTCTTAGAAAAATCATGTTTTTTATTAAGGCTCAGTTCAGACTTGGGTTCGAACTTTGGAAGCAGTTTTTTCAGGCTCTATGGTACCAAATGGGCTGAAATTTTGGAAAAAATGTAAGAATCGTGGTACAAATCGAATTCAGTCACAAAATCTCCATTAAGTTTGATTCTTAGAAAAATCATGTTTTTTATTAAGGCTCATTTCAGACATGGTTTCGAACTTTGAAGCAGTTTTTTCGGGATCTATTATACCAAATGGGCTTCAATTTTGGAAAAAGGGTAAGAATCGTGGTACAAATCGAATTCAGTCACAAAATCTCTATTAAGTTTGATTCTTAGAAAAATCATGTTTTTTATTAAGGCTCATTTCAGACTTGGGTTCGAACTTTGGAAGCAGTTTTTTCAGGCTCTATGGTACCAAATGGGCTGAAATTTTGGAAAAAAGGTAAGAATCGTTATACAAATCGAATTCAGTCACAAAATCTCCATTAAGTTTGATTCTTAGAAACATCGTGTTTTTTATTAAGGCTCATTTCAGACGTGGGTTCGAACTTTAGAAGCAGTTTTCTCAGGCTCTATGGTACCAAATGGGCTAGAATTTCGGAACAGTCATAAGAATCTTGCTCCAAATCGAATTCAGTCACAAAATCTATATAAAGTTGGATTTTTTAAAAAATCATAATTTTTATGTACGCTAATTTCAGACTTAGGTTCGAACTTTGGAAGCAGTTTTCTCAAAATCTATTGTACCAAATGGGCTGAAATTTTGGGAAAGTTGTAAGAATCGTGGAGCAAATCAAAATCAGTCACAAAATCTCCAAAAAGTTTGATTCTTAGAAAAATCATGTTTTTTATTAAGGCTCAGTTCAGACTTGGGTTCGAACTTTGGAAGCAGTTTTTTCAGGCTCTATGGTACCAAATGGGCTGAAATTTTGGAAAAAATGTAAGAATCGTGGTACAAATCGAATTCAGTCACAAAATCTCCATTAAGTTTGATTCTTAGAAACATCATGTTTTTTATTAAGGCTCATTTCAGACTTGGGTTCGAACTTTGGAAGCAGTTTTTTCGGGCTCTATGGTACCAAATGGGCTGAAATTTTGGAAAAAAGGTAAGAATCGTTATACAAATCGAATTCAGTCACAAAATCTCCATTAAGTTTGATTCTTAGAAACATCATGTTTTTTATTAAGGCTCATTTCAGACTTGGGTTCGAACTTTGGAAGCAGTTTTTTCGGGCTCTATGGTACCAAATGGGCTGAAATTTTGGAAAAAAGTTAAGAATCGTTATACAAATCGAATTCAGTCACAAAATCTCCATTAAGTTTGATTCTTAGAAACATCATTTTTTTATTAAGGCTCATTTCAGACTTGGGTTTGAACTTTGGAAGCAGTTTTCTCAGGCTCTATGGTACCAAATGTGCTCGAATTTCGGAACAGTCATAAGAATCATGCTCCAAATCGAATTCAGTCACAAAATCTATATAAAATTGGATTTTTTAAAAAATCATAATTTTTATGGACGCTAATTTCAGACTTAGGTTCGAACTTTGGAAGCAGTTTTCTCAAAATCTATGAGACCAAATGGGCTGAAATTTTGGAAAAGTGGTAAGAATCGTGGTTCAAATCAAAATCAATCACAAAATCTCCATAAAGTTTGATTCTTAGAAAAATCATGTTTTTTATTAAGGCTCATTTCAGACTTGGGTTTGAACTTTGGAAGCAGTTTTCTCAGGCTCTATGGTACGAAATGGGCTCGAATTTCGGAACAGTCATAAGAATCATGCTCCAAATCGAATTCAGTCACAAAATCTATATAAAATTGGATTTTTTAAAAAATCATAATTTTTATGGACGCTAATTTCAGACTTAGGTTCGAACTTTGGAAGCAGTTTTCTCAAAATCTATGATACCAAATGGGCTGAAATTTTGGGAAAGTGGTAAGAATCGCGGTACAAATCAAAATCAGTCACAAAATCTCCATAAAGTTTGATTCTTAGAAAAATCATGTTTTTTATTAAGGCTCATTTCAGACTTGGGTTCGAACTTTGGAAGCAGTTTTCTCAGGCTCTATAGTACCAAATGAGCTCGAATTTCGGAACAGTCATAAGAATCATGCTCCAAATCGAATTCAGTCACAAAATCTATATAAAGTTGGATTTTTTAAAAAATCATAATTTTTATGGACGCTAATTTCAGACTTAGGTTCGAACTTTGGAAGCAGTTTTCTCAAAATCTATGGTACCAAATGGGCTGAAATTTTGGAAAAGTGGTAAGAATCGTGGTACAAATCAAAATCAATCACAAAATCTCCATCAAGTTTGATTCTTAGAAAAATCATGTTTTTTATTAAGGATCATTTCAGACTTGGGTTCGAACTTTGGAAGCAGTTTTTTCGGGCTCTATGGTACCAAATGGGCTGAAATTTTGGAAAAAAGGTAAGAATCGTTATACAAATCGAATTCAATCACAAAATCTACATTAAGTTTGATTCTTAGAAAAATCATGTTTTTTAGTAAGGCTCATTTCAGACTTGGGTTCGAACTTTGGAAGCAGTTTTTTCGGGCTCTATGGTACCAAATGGGCTGAAATTTTGGAAAAAAGTTAAGAATCGTTATACAAATCGAATTCAGTCACAAAATCTCCATTAAGTTTGATTCTTAGAAACATCATTTTTTTATTAAGGCTCATTTCAGACTTGGGTTTGAACTTTGGAAGCAGTTTTCTCAGGCTCTATGGTACGAAATGGGCTCGAATTTCGGAACAGTCATAAGAATCTTGCTCCAAATCGAATTCAGTCACAAAATCTATATAAAGTTGGATTTTTTAAAAGATCATAATTTTTATGTACGCTAATTTCAGACTTAGGTTCGAACTTTGGAAGCAGTTTTCTCAAAATCTATGGTACCAAATGGGCTGAAATTTTGGAAAAAATGTAAGAATCGTGGTACAAATCGAATTCAGTCACAAAATCTCCATTAAGTTTGATTCTTAGAAAAATCATGTTTTTTATTAAGGCTCATTTCAGACATGGTTTCGAACTTTGAAGCAGTTTTTTCGGGCTCTATGGTACCAAATGGGCTCGAATTTCGGAACAGTCATAAGAATCATGCTCCAAATCGAATTCAGTCACAAAATCTATATAAAATTGGATTTTTTAAAAAATCATAATTTTTATGGACGCTAATTTCAGACTTAGGTTCGAACTTTGGAAGCAGTTTTCTCAAAATCTATGGTACCAAATGGGCTGAAATTTTGGAAAAGTGGTAAGAATCGTAGTACAAATCAAAATCAATCACAAAATCTCCATCAAGTTTGATTCTTAGAAAAATCATGGTTTTATTAAGGCTCATTTCAGACTTGGGTTCGAACTTTGGAAGCAGTTTTTTCGGGCTTTATGGTACCAAATGGGCTGAAATTTTGGAAAAAAGGCAAGAATCGTTATACAAATCGAATTCAGTCACAAAATCTACATTAAGTTTGATTCTTAGAAAAATCATGTTTTTTATTAAGGCTCATTTCAGACTTGGGTTCGAACTTTGGAAGCAGTTTTTTCGGGCTCTATGGTACCAAATGGGCTGAAATTTTGGAAAAAAGGTAAGAATCGTTATACAAATCGAATTCAGTCACAAAATCTACATTAAGTTTGATTCTTAGAAACATCATTTTTTTATTAAGGCTCATTTCAGACTTGGGTTTGAACTTTGGAAGCAGTTTTCTCAGGCTCTATGGTACCAAATGGGCTCGAATTTCGGAACAGTCATAAGAATCATGCTCCAAATCGAATTCAGTCACAAAATCTATATAAAGTTGGATTTTTTAAAAAATCATAATTTTTATGGACGCTAATTTCAGACTTAGGTTCGAACTTTGGAAGCAGTTTTCTCAAAATCTATGGTACCAAATGGGCTGAAATTTTAAAAAAGTGGTAAGAATCGTGGTACAAATCAAAATCAGTCACAAAATCTCCATAAAGTTTGATTCTTAGAAAAATCATGTTTTTTATTAAGGCTCATTTCAGACTTGGGTTCGAACTTTGGAAGCAGTTTTCTCAGGCTCTATGGTACCAAATGGGCTCGAATTTCGGAACAGTCATAAGAATCATGCTCCAAATCGAATTCAGTCACAAAATCTATATAAAGTTGGATTTTTTAAAAAATCATAATTTTTATGGACGCTAATTTCAGACTTAGGTTCGAACTTTGCAAGCAGTTTTCTCAAAATCTATGGTACCAAATGGGCTGAAATTTTGGAAAAGTGGTAAGAATCGTGGTACAAATCAAAATCAATCACAAAATCTCCATAAAGTTTGATTCTTAGAAAAATCATGTTTTTTATTAAGGCTCATTTCAGACTTGGGTTCGAACTTTGGAAGCAGTTTTTTCGGGCTCTATGGTACCAAATGGGCTAGAATTTCGGAACAGTCATAAGAATCTTGCTCCAAATCGAATTCAGTCACAAAATCTATATAAAGTTGGATTTTTTAAAAGATCATAATTTTTATGTACGCTAATTTCAGACTTAGGTTCGAACTTTGGAAGCAGTTTTCTCAAAATCTATGGTACCAAATGGGCTGAAATTTTGGGAAAGTTGTAAGAATCGTGGAGCAAATCAAAATCAGTCACAAAATCTCCAAAAAATTTGATTCTTAGAAAAATCATGTTTTTTATTAAGGCTCAGTTCAGACTTGGGTTCGAACTTTGGAAGCAGTTTTTTCAGGCTCTATGGTACCAAATGGGCTGAAATTTTGGAAAAAATGTAAGAATCGTGGTACAAATCGAATTCAGTCACAAAATCTCCATTAAGTTTGATTCTTAGAAAAATCATGTTTTTTATTAAGGCTCATTTCAGACATGGTTTCGAACTTTGAAGCAGTTTTTTCGGGATCTATTATACCAAATGGGCTTCAATTTTGGAAAAAGGGTAAGAATCGTGGTACAAATCGAATTCAGTCACAAAATCTCTATTAAGTTTGATTCTTAGAAAAATCATGTTTTTTATTAAGGCTCATTTCAGACTTGGGTTCGAACTTTGGAAGCAGTTTTTTCAGGCTCTATGGTACCAAATGGGCTGAAATTTTGGAAAAAAGGTAAGAATCGTTATACAAATCGAATTCAGTCACAAAATCTCCATTAAGTTTGATTCTTAGAAACATCGTGTTTTTTATTAAGGCTCATTTCAGACGTGGGTTCGAACTTTAGAAGCAGTTTTCTCAGGCTCTATGGTACCAAATGGGCTAGAATTTCGGAACAGTCATAAGAATCTTGCTCCAAATCGAATTCAGTCACAAAATCTATATAAAGTTGGATTTTTTAAAAAATCATAATTTTTATGTACGCTAATTTCAGACTTAGGTTCGAACTTTGGAAGCAGTTTTCTCAAAATCTATTGTACCAAATGGGCTGAAATTTTGGGAAAGTTGTAAGAATCGTGGAGCAAATCAAAATCAGTCACAAAATCTCCAAAAAGTTTGATTCTTAGAAAAATCATGTTTTTTATTAAGGCTCAGTTCAGACTTGGGTTCGAACTTTGGAAGCAGTTTTTTCAGGCTCTATGGTACCAAATGGGCTGAAATTTTGGAAAAAATGTAAGAATCGTGGTACAAATCGAATTCAGTCACAAAATCTCCATTAAGTTTGATTCTTAGAAACATCATGTTTTTTATTAAGGCTCATTTCAGACTTGGGTTCGAACTTTGGAAGCAGTTTTTTCGGGCTCTATGGTACCAAATGGGCTGAAATTTTGGAAAAAAGGTAAGAATCGTTATACAAATCGAATTCAGTCACAAAATCTCCATTAAGTTTGATTCTTAGAAACATCATGTTTTTTATTAAGGCTCATTTCAGACTTGGGTTCGAACTTTGGAAGCAGTTTTTTCGGGCTCTATGGTACCAAATGGGCTGAAATTTTGGAAAAAAGTTAAGAATCGTTATACAAATCGAATTCAGTCACAAAATCTCCATTAAGTTTGATTCTTAGAAACATCATTTTTTTATTAAGGCTCATTTCAGACTTGGGTTTGAACTTTGGAAGCAGTTTTCTCAGGCTCTATGGTACCAAATGTGCTCGAATTTCGGAACAGTCATAAGAATCATGCTCCAAATCGAATTCAGTCACAAAATCTATATAAAATTGGATTTTTTAAAAAATCATAATTTTTATGGACGCTAATTTCAGACTTAGGTTCGAACTTTGGAAGCAGTTTTCTCAAAATCTATGAGACCAAATGGGCTGAAATTTTGGAAAAGTGGTAAGAATCGTGGTTCAAATCAAAATCAATCACAAAATCTCCATAAAGTTTGATTCTTAGAAAAATCATGTTTTTTATTAAGGCTCATTTCAGACTTGGGTTTGAACTTTGGAAGCAGTTTTCTCAGGCTCTATGGTACGAAATGGGCTCGAATTTCGGAACAGTCATAAGAATCATGCTCCAAATCGAATTCAGTCACAAAATCTATATAAAATTGGATTTTTTAAAAAATCATAATTTTTATGGACGCTAATTTCAGACTTAGGTTCGAACTTTGGAAGCAGTTTTCTCAAAATCTATGATACCAAATGGGCTGAAATTTTGGGAAAGTGGTAAGAATCGCGGTACAAATCAAAATCAGTCACAAAATCTCCATAAAGTTTGATTCTTAGAAAAATCATGTTTTTTATTAAGGCTCATTTCAGACTTGGGTTCGAACTTTGGAAGCAGTTTTCTCAGGCTCTATAGTACCAAATGAGCTCGAATTTCGGAACAGTCATAAGAATCATGCTCCAAATCGAATTCAGTCACAAAATCTATATAAAGTTGGATTTTTTAAAAAATCATAATTTTTATGGACGCTAATTTCAGACTTAGGTTCGAACTTTGGAAGCAGTTTTCTCAAAATCTATGGTACCAAATGGGCTGAAATTTTGGAAAAGTGGTAAGAATCGTGGTACAAATCAAAATCAATCACAAAATCTCCATCAAGTTTGATTCTTAGAAAAATCATGTTTTTTATTAAGGATCATTTCAGACTTGGGTTCGAACTTTGGAAGCAGTTTTTTCGGGCTCTATGGTACCAAATGGGCTGAAATTTTGGAAAAAAGGTAAGAATCGTTATACAAATCGAATTCAATCACAAAATCTACATTAAGTTTGATTCTTAGAAAAATCATGTTTTTTAGTAAGGCTCATTTCAGACTTGGGTTCGAACTTTGGAAGCAGTTTTTTCGGGCTCTATGGTACCAAATGGGCTGAAATTTTGGAAAAAAGTTAAGAATCGTTATACAAATCGAATTCAGTCACAAAATCTCCATTAAGTTTGATTCTTAGAAACATCATTTTTTTATTAAGGCTCATTTCAGACTTGGGTTTGAACTTTGGAAGCAGTTTTCTCAGGCTCTATGGTACCAAATGGGCTCGAATTTCGGAGCAGTAATAAGAATCATGCTCCAAATCGAATTCAGTCACAAAATCTATATAAAATTGGATTTTTTAAAAAATCATAATTTTTATGGACGCTAATTTCAGACTTAGGTTCGAACTTTGGAAGCAGTTTTCTCAAAATCTATGATACCAAATGGGCTGAAATTTTGGGAAAGTGGTAAGAATCGTGGTACAAATCAAAATCAGTCACAAAATCTCCATAAAGTTTGATTCTTAGAAAAATCATGTTTTTTATTAAGGCTCATTTCAGACTTGGGTTCGAACATTGGAAGCAGTTTTCTCAGGCTCTATGGTACCACATGGGCTCGAATTTCGGAGCAGTAATAAGAATCATGCTCCAAATCAAATTCAGTCACATAATCTATATAAAGTTGGATTTTTTAAAAAATCATAATTTTTATGGACGCTAATTTCAGACTTAGGTTCGAACTTTGGAAGCAGTTTTCTCAAAATCTATGGTACCAAATGGGCTGAAATTTTAAAAAAGTGGTAAGAATCGTGGTACAAATCAAAATCAATCACAAAATCTCAATAAAGTTTGATTCTTAGCAAAATCATGTTTTTTATTAAGGCTCATTTCAGACTTGGGTTCGAACTTTGGTAGCAGTTTTTTCGGGCTCTATGGTACCAAATGGGCTGAAATTTTGGAAAAAAGGTAAGAATCGTTATACAAATCGAATTCAATCACAAAATCTACATTAAGTTTGATTCTTAGAAAAATCATGTTTTTTATTAAGGCTCATTTCAGACTTGGGTTCGAACTTTGGAAGCAGTTTTTTCGGGCTCTATGGTACCAAATGGGCTGAAATTTTGGAAAAAAGTTAAGAATCGTTATACAAATCGAATTCAGTCACAAAATCTCCATTAAGTTTGATTCTTAGAAACATCATTTTTTTATTAAGGCTCATTTCAGACTTGGGGTTGAACTTTGGAAGCAGTTTTCTCAGGCTCTATGGTACCAAATGGGCTCGAATTTCGGAGCAGTAATAAGAATCATGCTCCAAATCGAATTCAGTCACAAAATCTATATAAAATTGGATTTTTTAAAAAATCATAATTTTTATGGACGCTAATTTCAGACTTAGGTTCGAACTTTGGAAGCAGTTTTCTCAAAATCTATGGTACCAAATGGGCTGAAATTTTAAAAAAGTGGTAAGAATCGTGGTACAAATCAAAATCAATCACAAAATCTCAATAAAGTTTGATTCTTAGAAAAATCATGTTTTTTATTAAGGCTCATTTCAGACTTGGGTTCGAACTTTGGAAGCAGTTTTTTCGGGCTCTATGGTACCAAATGGGCTGAAATTTTAGAAAAAAGGTAAGAATCGTTATACAAATCGAATTCATCCACAAAATCTCCATTAAGTTTGATTCTTAGAAACATCAATTTTTTTATTAAGGCTCATTTCAGACTTGGGTTTGAACTTTGGAAGCAGTTTTCTCAGGCTCTATGGTACCAAATGTGCTCGAATTTCGGAACAGTCATAAGAATCATGCTCCAAATCGAATTCAGTCACAAAATCTATATAAAATTGGATTTTTTAAAAAATCATAATTTTTATGGACGCTAATTTCAGACTTAGGTTCGAACTTTGGAAGCAGTTTTCTCAAAATCTATGAGACCAAATGGGCTGAAATTTTGGAAAAGTGGTAAGAATCGTGGTTCAAATCAAAATCAATCACAAAATCTCCATAAAGTTTGATTCTTAGAAAAATCATGTTTTTTATTAAGGCTCATTTCAGACTTGGGTTTGAACTTTGGAAGCAGTTTTCTCAGGCTCTATGGTACGAAATGGGCTCGAATTTCGGAACAGTCATAAGAATCATGCTCCAAATCGAATTCAGTCACAAAATCTATATAAAATTGGATTTTTTAAAAAATCATAATTTTTATGGACGCTAATTTCAGACTTAGGTTCGAACTTTGGAAGCAGTTTTCTCAAAATCTATGATACCAAATGGGCTGAAATTTTGGGAAAGTGGTAAGAATCGCGGTACAAATCAAAATCAGTCACAAAATCTCCATAAAGTTTGATTCTTAGAAAAATCATGTTTTTTATTAAGGCTCATTTCAGACTTGGGTTCGAACTTTGGAAGCAGTTTTCTCAGGCTCTATAGTACCAAATGAGCTCGAATTTCGGAACAGTCATAAGAATCATGCTCCAAATCGAATTCAGTCACAAAATCTATATAAAGTTGGATTTTTTAAAAAATCATAATTTTTATGGACGCTAATTTCAGACTTAGGTTCGAACTTTGGAAGCAGTTTTCTCAAAATCTATGGTACCAAATGGGCTGAAATTTTGGAAAAGTGGTAAGAATCGTGGTACAAATCAAAATCAATCACAAAATCTCCATCAAGTTTGATTCTTAGAAAATTCATGTTTTTTATTAAGGATCATTTCAGACTTGGGTTCGAACTTTGGAAGCAGTTTTTTCGGGCTCTATGGTACCAAATGGGCTGAAATTTTGGAAAAAAGGTAAGAATCGTTATACAAATCGAATTCAATCACAAAATCTACATTAAGTTTGATTCTTAGAAAAATCATGTTTTTTAGTAAGGCTCATTTCAGACTTGGGTTCGAACTTTGGAAGCAGTTTTTTCGGGCTCTATGGTACCAAATGGGCTGAAATTTTGGAAAAAAGTTAAGAATCGTTATACAAATCGAATTCAGTCACAAAATCTCCATTAAGTTTGATTCTTAGAAACATCATTTTTTTATTAAGGCTCATTTCAGACTTGGGTTTGAACTTTGGAAGCAGTTTTCTCAGGCTCTATGGTACCAAATGGGCTCGAATTTCGGAGCAGTAATAAGAATCATGCTCCAAATCGAATTCAGTCACAAAATCTATATAAAATTGGATTTTTTAAAAAATCATAATTTTTATGGACGCTAATTTCAGACTTAGGTTCGAACTTTGGAAGCAGTTTTCTCAAAATCTATGATACCAAATGGGCTGAAATTTTGGGAAAGTGGTAAGAATCGTGGTACAAATCAAAATCAGTCACAAAATCTCCATAAAGTTTGATTCTTAGAAAAATCATGTTTTTTATTAAGGCTCATTTCAGACTTGGGTTCGAACATTGGAAGCAGTTTTCTCAGGCTCTATGGTACCACATGGGCTCGAATTTCGGAGCAGTAATAAGAATCATGCTCCAAATCGAATTCAGTCACAAAATCTATATAAAATTGGATTTTTTAAAAAATCATAATTTTTATGGACGCTAATTTCAGACTTAGGTTCGAACTTTGGAAGCAGTTTTCTCAAAATCTATGGTACCAAATGGGCTGAAATTTTAAAAAAGTGGTAAGAATCGTGGTACAAATCAAAATCAATCACAAAATCTCAATAAAGTTTGATTCTTAGAAAAATCATGTTTTTTATTAAGGCTCATTTCAGACTTGGGTTCGAACTTTGGAAGCAGTTTTTTCGGGCTCTATGGTACCAAATGGGCTGAAATTTTAGAAAAAAGGTAAGAATCGTTATACAAATCGAATTCAGTCACAAAATCTCCATTAAGTTTGATTCTTAGAAACATCATTTTTTTTATTAAGGCTCATTTCAGACTTGGGTTTGAACTTTGGAAGCAGTTGTCTCAGGCTCTATGGTACCAAATGGGCTCGAATTTCGGAACAGTCATAAGAATCATGCTCCAAATCGAATTCAGTCACAAAATCTATATAAAATTGGATTTTTTAAAAAATCATAATTTTTATGGACGCTAATTTCAGACTTAGGTTCGAACTTTGGAAGCAGTTTTCTCAAAATCTATGAGACCAAATGGGCTGAAATTTTGGAAAAGTGGTAAGAATCGTGGATCAAATCAAAAGCAATCACAAAATCTCCATAAAGTTTGATTCTTAGAAAAATCATGTTTTTTATTAAGGCTCATTTCAGACTTGGGTTTGAACTTTGGAAGCAGTTTTCTCAGGCTCTATGGTACCAAATGGGCTCGAATTTCGGAACAGTCATAAGAATCATGCTCCAAATCGAATTCAGTCACAAAATCTATATAAAATTGGATTTTTTAAAAAATCATAATTTTTATGGACGCTAATTTCAGACTTAGGTTCGAACTTTGGAAGCAGTTTTCTCAAAATCTATGATACCAAATGGGCTGAAATTTTGGGAAAGTGGTAAGAATCGTGGTACAAATCAAAATCAGTCACAAAATCTCCATAAAGTTTGATTCTTAGAAAAATCATGTTTTTTATTAAGGCTCATTTCAGACTTGGGTTCGAACATTGGAAGCAGTTTTCTCAGGCTCTATGGTACCACATGGGCTCGAATTTCGGAGCAGTAATAAGAATCATGCTCCAAATCGAATTCAGTCACAAAATCTATATAAAATTGGATTTTTTAAAAAATCATAATTTTTATGGACGCTAATTTCAGACTTAGGTTCGAACTTTGGAAGCAGTTTTCTCAAAATCTATGGTACCAAATGGGCTGAAATTTTAAAAAAGTGGTAAGAATCGTGGTACAAATCAAAATCAATCACAAAATCTCAATAAAGTTTGATTCTTAGAAAAATCATGTTTTTTATTAAGGCTCATTTCAGACTTGGGTTCGAACTTTGGAAGCAGTTTTTTCGGGCTCTATGGTACCAAATGGGCTGAAATTTTAGAAAAAAGGTAAGAATCGTTATACAAATCGAATTCAGTCACAAAATCTCCATTAAGTTTGATTCTTAGAAACATCATTTTTTTTATTAAGGCTCATTTCAGACTTGGGTTTGAACTTTGGAAGCAGTTGTCTCAGGCTCTATGGTACCAAATGGGCTCGAATTTCGGAACAGTCATAAGAATCATGCTCCAAATCGAATTCAGTCACAAAATCTATATAAAATTGGATTTTTTAAAAAATCATAATTTTTATGGACGCTAATTTCAGACTTAGGTTCGAACTTTGGAAGCAGTTTTCTCAAAATCTATGAGACCAAATGGGCTGAAATTTTGGAAAAGTGGTAAGAATCGTGGTTCAAATCAAAAGCAATCACAAAATCTCCATAAAGTTTGATTCTTAGAAAAATCATGTTTTTTATTAAGGCTCATTTCAGACTTGGGTTTGAACTTTGGAAGCAGTTTTCTCAGGCTCTATGGTACCAAATGGGCTCGAATTTCGGAACAGTCATAAGAATCATGCTCCAAATCGAATTCAGTCACAAAATCTATATAAAATTGGATTTTTTAAAAAATCATAATTTTTATGGACGCTAATTTCAGACTAAGGTTCGAACTTTGGAAGCAGTTTTCTCAAAATCTATGATACCAAATGGGCTGAAATTTTAAAAAAGTGGTAAGAATCGTGGTACAAATCAAAATCAATCACAAAATCTCAATAAAGTTTGATTCTTAGCAAAATCATGTTTTTTATTAAGGCTCATTTCAGACTTGGGTTCGAACTTTGGTAGCAGTTTTTTCGGGCTCTATGGTACCAAATGGGCTGAAATTTTGGAAAAAAGGTAAGAATCGTTATACAAATCGAATTCAATCACAAAATCTACATTAAGTTTGATTCTTAGAAAAATCATGTTTTTTATTAAGGCTCATTTCAGACTTGGGTTCGAACTTTGGAAGCAGTTTTTTCGGGCTCTATGGTACCAAATGGGCTGAAATTTTGGAAAAAAGTTAAGAATCGTTATACAAATCGAATTCAGTCACAAAATCTCCATTAAGTTTGATTCTTAGAAACATCATTTTTTTATTAAGGCTCATTTCAGACTTGGGGTTGAACTTTGGAAGCAGTTTTCTCAGGCTCTATGGTACCAAATGGGCTCGAATTTCGGAGCAGTAATAAGAATCATGCTCCAAATCGAATTCAGTCACAAAATCTATATAAAATTGGATTTTTTAAAAAATCATAATTTTTATGGACGCTAATTTCAGACTTAGGTTCGAACTTTGGAAGCAGTTTTCTCAAAATCTATGGTACCAAATGGGCTGAAATTTTGGGAAAGTTGTAAGAATCGTGGAGCAAATCAAAATCAGTCACAAAATCTCAAAAAAGTTTGATTCTTAGAAAAATCATGTTTATTATTAAGGCTCAGTTCAGACTTGGGTTCGAACTTTGGAAGCAGTTTTTTCAGGCTCTATGGTACCAAATGGGCTGAAATTTTGGAAAAAATGTAAGAATCGTGGTACAAATCGAATTCAGTCACAAAATCTCCATTAACTTTGATTCTTAGAAACATCATGTTTTTTATTAAGGCTCATTTCACACTTGGGTTAGAACTTTGGAAGCAGTTTTCTCAGGCTCTATAGTACCAAATGAGCTCAAATTTCGGAACAGTCATAAGAATCATGCTCCAAATCGAATTCAGTCACAAAATCTATATAAAGTTGGATTTTTTAAAAAATCATAATTTTTATGGACGCTAATTTCAGACTTAGGTTCGAACTTTGGAAGCAGTTTTCTCAAAATCTATGGTACCAAATGGGCTGAAATTTTAAAAAAGTGGTAAGAATCGTGGTACAAATCAAAATCAATCACAAAATCTCAATAAAGTTTGATTCTTAG
This sequence comes from Hesperophylax magnus, assembly GCA_026573805.1. Lineage (NCBI taxonomy): Eukaryota > Metazoa > Arthropoda > Insecta > Trichoptera > Limnephilidae > Hesperophylax > Hesperophylax magnus. The sequence goes on along the minus strand of JAIUSX010000209.1, from coordinate 202,844 downwards.
AAAAATCATGTTTTTTATTAAGGCTCATTTCAGACTTGGGTTCGAACTTTGGAAGCAGTTTTTTCGGGCTCTATGGTACCAAATGGGCTGAAATTTTGGAAAAAACTTAAGAATCGTTATACAAATCGAATTCAGTCACAAAATCTCCATTAAGTTTGATTCTTAGAAACATCATTTTTTTATTAAGGCTCATTTCAGACTTGGGTTTGAACTTTGGAAGCAGTTTTTTCAGGTTCTATGGTACCAAATGGGCTGAAATTTTGGAAAAAATGTAAGAATCGTGGTACAAATCGAATTCAGTCACAAAATCTCCATTAACTTTGATTCTTAGAAAAATCAAGTTTTTTATTAAGGCTCATTTCAGACTTGGGTTCGAACTTTGGAAGCAATTTTTTCAGGCTCTATGGTACCAAATGGGCTGAAATTTTGGAAAAAGGGTAAGAATCGTGGTACAAATCGAATTCAGTCACTAAATCTCCATTAACTTTGATTCTTAGAAACATCATGTTTTTTATTAAGGCTCATTTCACACTTGGGTTAGAACTTTGGAAGCAGTTTTCTCAGGCTCTATAGTACCAAATGAGCTCAAATTTCGGAACAGTCATAAGAATCATGCTCCAAATCGAATTCAGTCACAAAATCTATATAAAGTTGGATTTTTTAAAAAATCATAATTTTTATGGACGCTAATTTCAGACTTAGGTTCGAACTTTGGAAGCAGTTTTCTCAAAATCTATGGTACCAAATGGGCTGAAATTTTGGAAAAGTGGTAAGAATCGTGGTACAAATCAAAATCAATCACAAAATCTCCATCAAGTTTGATTCTTAGAAAAATCATGGTTTTATTAAGGCTCATTTCAGACTTGGGTTCGAACTTTGGAAGCAGTTTTTTCGGGCTCTATGGTACCAAATGGGCTGAAATTTTGGAAAAAAGGTAAGAATCGTTATACAAATCGAATTCAGTCACAAAATCTCCATTAAGTTTGATTCTTAGAAACATCATTTTTTTATTAAGGCTCATTTCAGACTTGGGTTTGAACTTTGGAAGCAGTTTTCTCAGGCTCTATGGTACCAAATGGGCTCGAATTTCGGAACAGTCATAAGAATCATGCTCCAAATCGAATTCAGTCACAAAATCTATATAAAGTTGGATTTTTTAAAAAATCATAATTTTTATGGACGCTAATTTCAGACTTAGGTTCGAACTTTGGAAGCAGTTTTCTCAAAATCTATGGTACCAAATGGGCTGAAATTTTAAAAAAGTGGTAAGAATCGTGGTACAAATCAAAATCAATCACAAAATCTCAATAAAGTTTGATTCTTAGAAAAATCATGTTTTTTATTAAGGCTCATTTCAGACTTGGGTTCGAACTTTGGAAGCAGTTTTTTCGGGCTCTATGGTACCAAATGGGCTCGAATTTCGGAACAGTCATAAGAATCATGCTCCAAATCGAATTCAGTCACAAAATCTATATAAAATTGGATTTTTAAAAAAAACTTAATTTTTATGGACGCTAATTTCAGACTTAGGTTCGAACTTTGGAAGCAGTTTTCTCAAAATCTATGGTACCAAATGGGCTGAAATTTTAAAAAAGTGGTAAGAATCGTGGTACAAATCAAAATCAATCACAAAATCTCAATAAAGTTTGATTCTTAGAAAAATCATGTTTTTTATTAAGGCTCATTTCAGACTTGGGTTCGAACTTTGGAAGCAGTTTTTTCGGGCTCTATGGTACCAAATGGGCTCGAATTTCGGAACAGTCATAAGAATCATGCTCCAAATCGAATTCAGTCACAAAATCTATATAAAATTGGATTTTTAAAAAAAACTTAATTTTTATGGACGCTAATTTCAGACTTAGGTTCGAACTTTGGAAGCAGTTTTCTCAAAATCTATGATACCAAATGGGCTGAAATTTTGGAAAAGTGGTAAGAATCGTGGTTCAAATCAAAATCAATCACAAAATCTCCATAAAGTTTGATTCTTAGGAAAAACCTGTTTTTTATTAAGGCTCATTTCAGACTTGGGTTCGAACTTTGGAAGCAGTTTTTTCGGGCTCTATGGTACCAAATAGGCTGAAATTTTGGAAAAAATGTAAGAATCGTTATACAAATTGAATTCAGTCACAAAATCTCCATTAAGTTTGATTCTTAGAAACATCATGTTTTTTATTAAGGCTCATTTCACACTTGGGTTAGAACTTTGGAAGCAGTTTTCTCAGGCTCTATAGTACCAAATGAGCTCGAATTTCGGAACAGTCATAAAAATCATGCTCCAAATCGAATTCAGTCACAAAATCTATATAAAGTTGGATTTTTTAAAAAATCATAATTTTTATGGACGCTAATTTCAGACTTAGGTTCGAACTTTGGAAGCAGTTTTCTCAAAATCTATGGTACCAAATGGGCTGAAATTTTGGAAAAATGGTAAGAATCGTGGTACAAATCAAAATCAATCACAAAATCTCCATCAAGTTTGATTCTTAGAAAAATCATGGTTTTATTAAGGCTCATTTCAGACTTGGGTTCGAATTTTGGAAGCAGTTTTTTCGGGCTTTATGGTACCAAATGGGCTGAAATTTTGGAAAAAAGGTAAGAATCGTTATACAAATCGAATTCAGTCTTAAAATCTACATTAAGTTTGATTCTTAGAAAAATCATGTTTTTTATTAAGGCTCATTTCAGACTTGGGTTCGAACTTTGGAAGCAGTTTTTTCGGGCTCTATGGTACCAAATGGGCTGAAATTTTGGAAAAAAGGTAAGAATCGTTATACAAATCGAATTCAGTCACAAAATCTACATTAAGTTTGATTCTTAGAAACATCATTTTTTTATTAAGGCTCATTTCAGACTTGGGTTTGAACTTTGGAAGCAGTTTTCTCAGGCTCTATGGTACCAAATGGGCTCGAATTTCGGAACAGTCATAAGAATCATGCTCCAAATCGAATTCAGTCACAAAATCTATATAAAGTTGGATTTTTTAAAAAATCATTATTTTTATGGACGCTAATTTCAGACTTAGGTTCGAACTTTGGAAGCAGTTTTCTCAAAATCTATGATACCAAATGGGCTGAAATTTTGGAAAAGTGGTAAGAATCGTGGTTCAAATCAAAATCAATCACAAAATCTCCAAAAAGTTTGATTCTTAGGAAAAACCTGTTTTTTATTAAGGCTCATTTCAGACTTGGGTTCGAACTTTGGAAGCAGTTTTTTCGGGCTCTATGGTACCAAATGGGCTGAAATTTTGGAAAAAAGGTAAGAATCGTTATACAAATCGAATTCAGTCACAAAATCTCCATCAAGTTTGATTCTTAGAAAAATCATGGTTTTATTAAGGCTCATTTCAGACTTGGGTTCCAACTTTGGAAGCAGTTTTTTCGGGCTCTATGGTACCAAATGGGCTGAAATTTTGGAAAAAAGGCAAGAATCGTTATACAAATCGAATTCAGTCACAAAGGCTCCATTAAGTTTGATTCTTAGAAAAATCATGTTTTTTATTAAGGCTCATTTCAGACTTGGGTTCGAACTTTGGAAGCAGTTTTTTCGGGATCTATTATACCAAATGGGCTTAAATTTTGGAAAAAGGGTAAGAATCGTGGTTCAAATCAAAATCAATCACAAAATCTCCATAAAGTTTGATTCTTAGGAAAAATCTGTTTTTTATTAAGGCTCATTTCAGACTTGGGTTCGAACTTTGGAAGCAGTTTTTTCGGGCTCTATGGTACCAAATGGGCTGAAATTTTGGAAAAAAGGTAAGAATCGTGGTACAAATCAAAATCAATCACAAAATCTCCATCAAGTTTGATTCTTAGAAAAATCATGGTTTTATTAAGGCTCATTTCAGACTTGGGTTCGAACTTTGGAAGAAGTTTTTTCGGGCTTTATGGTACCAAATGGGCTGAAATTTTGGAAAAAAGGCAAGAATCGTTATACAAATCGAATTCAGTCACAAACTCTCCATTAAGTTTGATTCTTAGAAACATCATGTTTTTTATTAAGGCTCATTTCAGACTTGGGTTCGAACTTTGGAATCAGTTTTCTCAGGCTCTTTGGTACCAAATGGGCTAGAATTTCGGAACAGTCATAAGAATCATGCTCCAAATCGAATTCAGTCACAAAATCTATATAAAGTTGGATTTTTTAAAAAATCATAATTTTTATGGACGCTAATTTCAGACTTGGGTTCGACCTTTGGAAGCAGTTTTCTCAAAATCTATGGTACCAAATGGGCTGAAATTTTGGGAAAGTGGTAAGAATCGTGGTACAAATCAAAATCAGTCACAAAATCTCCATAAAGTTTGATTCTTAGAAAAATCATGTTTTTTATTAAGGCTCATTTCAGACTTGGGTTCGAACTTGGGAAGCAGTTTTTTCGGGCTCTATGGTACCAAATGGGCTGAAATTTTGGAAAAAAGGTAAGAATCGTTATACAAATCGAATTCAGTCACAAAATCTCCATTAAGTTTGATTCTTAGAAACATCATGTTTTTTATTAAGGCTCATTTCACACTTGGGTTAGAACTTTGGAAGCAGTTTTCTCAGGCTCTATAGTACCAAATGAGCTCGAATTTCGGAACAGTCATAAGAATCATGCTCCAAATCGAATTCAGTCACAAAATCTATATAAAGTTGGATTTTTTAAAAAATCATAATTTTTATGGACGCTAATTTCAGACTTAGGTTCGAACTTTGGAAGCAGTTTTCTCAAAATCTATGGTACCAAATGGGCTGAAATTTTTAAAAAGTGGTAAGAATCGTGGTACAAATCAAAATCAATCACAAAATCTCAATAAAGTTTGATTCTTAGAAAAATCATGTTTTTTATTAAGGCTCATTTCAGACTTGGGTTCGAACTTTGGAAGCAGTTTTTTCGGGCTCTATGGTACCAAATGGGCTCGAATTTCGGAACAGTCATAAGAATCATGCTCCAAATCGAATTCAGTCACAAAATCTATATAAAATTGGATTTTTTAAAAAATCATAATTTTTATGGACGCTAATTTCAGACTTAGGTTCGAACTTTGGAAGCAGTTTTCTCAAAATCTATGGTACCAAATGGGCTGAAATTTTGGAAAAGTGGTAAGAATCGTGGTTCAAATCAAAATCAATCACAAAATCTCCATAAAGTTTGATTCTTAGGAAAAACCTGTTTTTTATTAAGGCTCATTTCAGACTTGGGTTCGAACTTTGGAAGCAGTTTTTTCGGGCTCTATGGTACCAAATAGGCTGAAATTTTGGAAAAAATGTAAGAATCGTTATACAAATTGAATTCAGTCTTAAAATCTACATTAAGTTTGATTCTTAGAAAAATCATGTTTTTTATTAAGGCTCATTTCAGACTTGGGTTCGAACTTTGGAAGCAGTTTTCTCAGGCTCTATAGTACCAAATGAGCTCGAATTTCGGAACAGTCATAAAAATCATGCTCCAAATCGAATTCAGTCACAAAATCTATATAAAGTTGGATTTTTTAAAAAATCATAATTTTTATGGACGCTAATTTCAGACTTAGGTTCGAACTTTGGAAGCAGTTTTCTCAAAATCTATGGTACCAAATGGGCTGAAATTTTGGAAAAATGGTAAGAATCGTGGTACAAATCAAAATCAATCACAAAATCTCCATCAAGTTTGATTCTTAGAAAAATCATGGTTTTATTAAGGCTCATTTCAGACTTGGGTTCGAACTTTGGAAGCAGTTTTTTCGGGCTTTATGGTACCAAATGGGCTGAAATTTTGGAAAAAAGGTAAGAATCGTTATACAAATCGAATTCAGTCTTAAAATCTACATTAAGTTTGATTCTTAGAAAAATCATGTTTTTTATTAAGGCTCATTTCAGACTTGGGTTCGAACTTTGGAAGCAGTTTTTTCGGGCTCTATGGTACCAAATGGGCTGAAATTTTGGAAAAAAGGTAAGAATCGTTATACAAATCGAATTCAGTCACAAAATCTCCATTAAGTTTGATTCTTAGAAACATCATTTTTTTATTAAGGCTCATTTCAGACTTGGGTTTGAACTTTGGAAGCAGTTTTCTCAGGCTCTATGGTACCAAATGGGCTCGAATTTCGGAACAGTCATAAGAATCATGCTCCAAATCGAATTCAGTCACAAAATCTATATAAAGTTGGATTTTTTAAAAAATCATTATTTTTATGGACGCTAATTTCAGACTTAGGTTCGAACTTTGGAAGCAGTTTTCTCAAAATCTATGATACCAAATGGGCTGAAATTTTGGAAAAGTGGTAAGAATCGTGGTTCAAATCAAAATCAATCACAAAATCTCCATAAAGTTTGATTCTTAGGAAAAACCTGTTTTTTATTAAGGCTCATTTCAGACTTGGGTTCGAACTTTGGAAGCAGTTTTTTCGGGCTCTATGGTACCAAATGGGCTGAAATTTTGGAAAAAAGGTGAGAATCGTTATACAAATCGAATTCAGTCACAAAATCTCCATTAAGTTTGATTCTTAGAAACATCATGTTTTTTATTAAGGCTCATTTCACACTTGGGTTAGAACTTTGGAAGCAGTTTTCTCAGGCTCTATAGTACCAAATGAGCTCGAATTTCGGAACAGTCATAAGAATCATGCTCCAAATCGAATTCAGTCACAAAATCTATATAAAATTGGATTTTTTAAAAAATCATAATTTTTATGGACGCTAATTTCAGACTTAGGTTCGAACTTTGGAAGCAGTTTTCTCAAAATCTATGATACCAAATGGGCTGAAATTTTGGAACAGTCATAAGAATCATGCTCCAAATCGAATTCAGTCACAAAATCTATATAAAGTTGGATTTTTTAAAAAATCATAATTTTTATGGACGCTAATTTCAGACTTAGGTTCGAACTTTGCAAGCAGTTTTCTCAAAATCTATGGTACCAAATGGGCTGAAATTTTGGGAAAGTGGTAAGAATCGTGGAGCAAATCAAAATCAGTCACAAAATCTCCATAAAGTTTGATTCTTAGAAAAATCATGTTTTTTATTAAGGCTCATTTCAGACTTGGGTTCGAACTTTGGAAGCAATTTTTTCAGGCTCTATGGTACCAAATGGGCTGAAATTTTGGAAAAAAGGTAAGAATCGTTATACAAATCGAATTCAGTCACAAAATCTCCATTAAGTTTGATTCTTAGAAAAATCGTGTTTTTTATTAAGGCTCATTTCAAACTTGGGTTCGAACTTTGGAAGCAGTTTTCTCAAAATCTATGGTACCAAATGGGCTGAAATTTTGGGAAAGTTGTAAGAATCGTGGAGCAAATCAAAATCAGTCACAAAATCTCCAAAAAGTTTGATTCTTAGAAAAATCATGTTTTTTATTAAGGCTCAGTTCAGACTTGGGTTCGAACTTTGGAAGCAGTTTTTTCAGGCTCTATGGTACCAAATGGGCTGAAATTTTGGAAAAAATGTAAGAATCGTGGTACAAATCGAATTCAGTCACAAAATCTCCATTAAGTTTGATTCTTAGAAAAATCATGTTTTTTATTAAGGCTCATTTCAGACATGGTTTCGAACTTTGAAGCAGTTTTTTCGGGATCTATTATACCAAATGGGCTGAAATTTTGGGAAAGTTGTAAGAATCGTGGAGCAAATCAAAATCAGTCACAAAATCTCCAAAAAGTTTGATTCTTAGAAAAATCATGTTTTTTATTAAGGCTCATTTCAGACTTGGGTTCGAACTTTGGAAGCAGTTTTTTCAGGCTCTATGGTACCAAATGGGCTGAAATTTTGGAAAAAATGTAAGAATCGTGGTACAAATCGAATTCAGTCACAAAATCTCCATTAAGTTTGATTCTTAGAAAAATCATGTTTTTTATTAAGGCTCATTTCAGACATGGGTTCGAACTTTGGAAGCAGTTTTTTCAGGCTCTATGGTACCAAATGGGCTGAAATTTTGGGAAAGTTGTAAGAATCGTGGAGCAAATCAAAATCAGTCACAAAATCTCCAAAAAGTTTGATTCTTAGAAAAATCATGTTTTTTATTAAGGCTCAGTTCAGACTTGGGTTCGAACTTTGGAAGCAGTTTTTTCAGGCTCTATGGTACCAAATGGGCTGAAATTTTGGAAAAAATGTAAGAATCGTGGTACAAATCGAATTCAGTCACAAAATCTCCATTAAGTTTGATTCTTAGAAAAATCATGTTTTTTATTAAGGCTCATTTCAGACATGGTTTCGAACTTTGAAGCAGTTTTTTCGGGATCTATTATACCAAATGGGCTTCAATTTTGGAAAAAGGGTAAGAATCGTGGTACAAATCGAATTCAGTCACAAAATCTCCATTAAGTTTGATTCTTAGAAAAATCATGTTTTTTATTAAGGCTCATTTCAGACTTGGGTTCGAACTTTGGAAGCAGTTTTTTCAGGCTCTATGGTACCAAATGGGCTGAAAATTTGGAAAAAAGGTAAGAATCGTTATACAAATCGAATTCAGTCACAAAATCTCCATTAAGTTTGATTCTTAGAAACATCGTGTTTTTTATTAGAGCTCATTTCAGACGTGGGTTCGAACTTTAGAAGCAGTTTTCTCAGGCTCTATGGTACCAAATGGGCTAGAATTTCGGAACAGTCATAAGAATCTTGCTCCAAATCGAATTCAGTCACAAAATCTATATAAAGTTGGATTTTTTAAAAAATCATAATTTTTATGTACGCTAATTTCAGACTTAGGTTCGAACTTTGGAAGCAGTTTTCTCAAAATCTATGGTACCAAATGGGCTGAAATATTGGGAAAGTTGTAAGAATCGTGGAGCAAATCAAAATCAGTCACAAAATCTCCATTAACTTTGATTCTTAGAAAAATCATGTTTTTTATTAAGGCTCATTTCAGACTTGGGTTCGAACTTTGGAAGCAGTTTTTTCGGGATCTATTATACCAAATGGGCTTAAATTTTGGAAAAAGGGTAAGAATCGTGGTTCAAATCAAAATCAATCACAAAATCTCTATAAAGTTTGATTCTTAGGAAAAATCTGTTTTTTATTAAGGCTCATTTCAGACTTGGGTTCGAACTTTGGAAGCAGTTTTTTCGGGCTCTATGGTACCAAATGGGCTGAAATTTTGGAAAAAAGGTAAGAATCGTTATACAAATCGAATTCAGTCACAAAATCTCCATTAAGTTTGATTCTTAGAAACATCATGTTTTTTATTAAGGCTCATTTCAGACTTGGGTTCGAACTTGGGAAGCAGTTTTTTCGGGCTCTATGGTACCAAATGGGCTGAAATTTTGGAAAAAAGGTAAGAATCGTTATACAAATCGAATTCAGTCACAAAATCTCCATTAAGTTTGATTCTTAGAAACATCATGTTTTTTATTAAGGCTCATTTCACACTTGGGTTAGAACTTTGGAAGCAGTTTTCTCAGGCTCTATAGTACCAAATGAGCTCGAATTTCGGAACAGTCATAAGAATCATGCTCCAAATCGAATTCAGTCACAAAATCTATATAAAGTTGGATTTTTTAAAAAATCATAATTTTTATGGACGCTAATTTCAGACTTAGGTTCGAACTTTGGAAGCAGTTTTCTCAAAATCTATGGTACCAAATGGGCTGAAATTTTGGAAAAATGGTAAGAATCGTGGTACAAATCAAAATCAATCACAAAATCTCCATCAAGTTTGATTCTTAGAAAAATCATGGTTTTATTAAGGCTCATTTCAGACTTGGGTTCGAACTTTGGAAGCAGTTTTTTCGGGCTTTATGGTACCAAATGGGCTGAAATTTTGGAAAAAAGGTAAGAATCGTTATACAAATCGAATTCAGTCTTAAAATCTACATTAAGTTTGATTCTTAGAAAAATCATGTTTTTTATTAAGGCTCATTTCAGACTTGGGTTCGAACTTTGAAGCAGTTTTTTCGGGCTCTATGGTACCAAATGGGCTGAAATTTTGGAAAAAAGGTAAGAATCGTTATACAAATCGAATTCAGTCACAAAATCTCCATTAAGTTTGATTCTTAGAAACATCATTTTTTTATTAAGGCTCATTTCAGACTTGGGTTTGAACTTTGGAAGCAGTTTTCTCAGGCTCTATGGTACCAAATGGGCTCGAATTTCGGAACAGTCATAAGAATCATGCTCCAAATCGAATTCAGTCACAAAATCTATATAAAGTTGGATTTTTTAAAAAATCATTATTTTTATGGACGCTAATTTCAGACTTAGGTTCGAACTTTGGAAGCAGTTTTCTCAAAATCTATGATACCAAATGGGCTGAAATTTTGGAAAAGTGGTAAGAATCGTGGTTCAAATCAAAATCAATCACAAAATCTCCATAAAGTTTGATTCTTAGGAAAAACCTGTTTTTTATTAAGGCTCATTTCAGACTTGGGTTCGAACTTTGGAAGCAGTTTTTTCGGGCTCTATGGTACCAAATGGGCTGAAATTTTGGAAAAAAGGTAAGAATCGTTATACAAATCGAATTCAGTCACAAAATCTCCATTAAGTTTGATTCTTAGAAACATCATGTTTTTTATTAAGGCTCATTTCACACTTGGGTTAGAACTTTGGAAGCAGTTTTCTCAGGCTCTATAGTTCCAAATGAGCTCGAATTTCGGAACAGTCATAAGAATCATGCTCCAAATCGAATTCAGTCACAAAATCTATATAAAGTTGGATTTTTTAAAAAATCATAATTTTTATGGACGCTAATTTCAGACTTAGGTTCGAACTTTGGAAGCAGTTTTCTCAAAATCTATGGTACCAAATGGGCTGAAATTTTGGGAAAGTGGTAAGAATCGTGGAGCAAATCAAAATCAGTCACAAAATCTCCATAAAGTTTGATTCTTAGAAAAATCATGTTTTTTATTAAGGCTCATTTCAGACTTGGGTTCGAACTTTGGAAGCAATTTTTTCAGGCTCTATGGTACCAAATGGGCTGAAATTTTGGAAAAAAGGTAAGAATCGTTATACAAATCGAATTCAGTCACAAAATCTCCATTAAGTTTGATTCTTAGAAAAATCGTGTTTTTTATTAAGGCTCATTTCAGACTTGGGTTCGAACTTTGGAAGCAGTTTTCTCAAAATCTATGGTACCAAATGGGCTGAAATTTTGGGAAAGTTGTAAGAATCGTGGAGCAAATCAAAATCAGTCACAAAATCTCCAAAAAGTTTGATTCTTAGAAAAATCATGTTTTTTATTAAGGCTCAGTTCAGACTTGGATTCGAACTTTGGAAGCAGTTTTTTCAGGCTCTATGGTACCAAATGGGCTGAAATTTTGGAAAAAATGTAAGAATCGTGGTACAAATCGAATTCAGTCACAAAATCTCCATTAAGTTTGATTCTTAGAAAAATCATGTTTTTTATTAAGGCTCATTTCAGACATGGTTTCGAACTTTGAAGCAGTTTTTTCGGGATCTATTATACCAAATGGGCTGAAATTTTGGGAAAGTTGTAAGAATCGTGGAGCAAATCAAAATCAGTCACAAAATCTCCAAAAAGTTTGATTCTTAGAAAAATCATGTTTTTTATTAAGGCTCATTTCAGACTTGGGTTCGAACTTTGGAAGCAGTTTTTTCAGGCTCTATGGTACCAAATGGGCTGAAATTTTGGAAAAAATGTAAGAATCGTGGTACAAATCGAATTCAGTCACAAAATCTCCATTAAGTTTGATTCTTAGAAAAATCATGTTTTTTATTAAGGCTCATTTCAGACATGGGTTCGAACTTTGGAAGCAGTTTTTTCAGGCTCTATGGTACCAAATGGGCTGAAATTTTGGGAAAGTTGTAAGAATCGTGGAGCAAATCAAAATCAGTCACAAAATCTCCAAAAAGTTTGATTCTTAGAAAAATCATGTTTTTTATTAAGGCTCAGTTCAGACTTGGGTTCGAACTTTGGAAGCAGTTTTTTCAGGCTCTATGGTACCAAATGGGCTGAAATTTTGGAAAAAATGTAAGAATCGTGGTACAAATCGAATTCAGTCAGAAAATCTCCATTAAGTTTGATTCTTAGAAAAATCATGTTTTTTATTAAGGCTCATTTCAGACATGGTTTCGAACTTTGAAGCAGTTTTTTCGGGATCTATTATACCAAATGGGCTGAAATTTTGGAAAAAAGGTAAGAATCGTTATACAAATCGAATTCAGTCACAAAATCTCCATTAAGTTTGATTCTTAGAAACATCGTGTTTTTTATTAAGGCTCATTTCAGACGTGGGTTCGAACTTTAGAAGCAGTTTTCTCAGGCTCTATGGTACCAAATGGGCTAGAATTTCGGAACAGTCATAAGAATCTTGCTCCAAATTCAATTCAGTCACAAAATCTATATAAAGTTGGATTTTTTAAAAAATCATAATTTTTATGTACGCTAATTTCAGACTTAGGTTCGAACTTTGGAAGCAGTTTTCTCAAAATCTATGGTACCAAATGGGCTGAAATATTGGGAAAGTTGTAAGAATCGTGGAGCAAATCAAAATCAGTCACAAAATCTCCATTAACTTTGATTCTTAGAAAAATCATGTTTTTTATTAAGGCTCATTTCAGACTTGGGTTCGAACTTTGGAAGCAGTTTTTTCGGGATCTATTATACCAAATGGGCTTAAATTTTGGAAAAAGGGTAAGAATCGTGGTTCAAATCAAAATCAATCACAAAATCTCCATAAAGTTTGATTCTTAGGAAAAATCTGTTTTTTATTAAGGCTCATTTCAGACTTGGGTTCGAACTTTGGAAGCAGTTTTTTCGGGCTCTATGGTACCAAATGGGCTGAAATTTTGAAAAAAGGTAAGAATCGTTATACAAATCGAATTCAGTCACAAAATCTCCATTAAGTTTGATTCTTAGAAACATCATGTTTTTTATTAAGGCTCATTTCAGACTTGGGTTCGAACTTGGGAAGCAGTTTTTTCGGGCTCTATGGTACCAAATGGGCTGAAATTTTGAAAAAAGGTAAGAATCGTTATACAAATCGAATTCAGTCACAAAATCTCCATTAAGTTTGATTCTTAGAAACATCATGTTTTTTATTAAGGCTCATTTCAGACTTGGGTTCGAACTTTAGAAGCAGTTTTCTCAGGCTCTATGGTACCAAATGGGCTAGAATTTCGGAACAGTCATAAGAATCTTGCTCCAAATTCAATTCAGTCACAAAATCTATATAAAGTTGGATTTTTTAAAAAATCATAATTTTTATGTACGCTAATTTCAGACTTAGGTTCGAACTTTGGAAGCAGTTTTCTCAAAATCTATGGTACCAAATGGGCTGAAATATTGGGAAAGTTGTAAGAATCGTGGAGCAAATCAAAATCAGTCACAAAATCTCCATTAACTTTGATTCTTAGAAAAATCATGTTTTTTATTAAGGCTCATTTCAGACTTGGGTTCGAACTTTGGAAGCAGTTTTTTCGGGATCTATTATACCAAATGGGCTTAAATTTTGGAAAAAGGGTAAGAATCGTGGTTCAAATCAAAATCAATCACAAAATCTCCATATAGTTTGATTCTTAGGAAAAATCTGTTTTTTATTAAGGCTCATTTCAGACTTGGGTTCGAACTTTGGAAGCAGTTTTTTCGGGCTCTATGGTACCAAATGGGCTGAAATTTTGAAAAAAGGTAAGAATCGTTATACAAATCGAATTCAGTCACAAAATCTCCATTAAGTTTGATTCTTAGAAACATCATGTTTTTTATTAAGGCTCATTTCACACTTGGGTTAGAACTTTGGAAGCAGTTTTCTCAGGCTCTATGGTACCAAATGGGCTAGAATTTCGGAACAGTCATAAGAATCTTGCTCCAAATTCAATTCAGTCACAAAATCTATATAAAGTTGGATTTTTTAAAAAATCATAATTTTTATGTACGCTAATTTCAGACTTAGGTTCGAACTTTGGAAGCAGTTTTCTCAAAATCTATGGTACCAAATGGGCTGAAATATTGGGAAAGTTGTAAGAATCGTTATACAAATCGAATTCAGTCACAAAATCTCCATTAAGTTTGATTCTTAGAAACATCATGTTTTTTATTAAGGCTCATTTCACACTTGGGTTAGAACTTTGGAATCAGTTTTCTCAGGCTCTTTGGTACCAAATGGGCTAGAATTTCGGAACAGTCATAAGAATCATGCTCCAAATCGAAATCAGTCACAAAATCTATATAAAGTTGGATTTTTTAAAAAATCATGATTTTTATGGACGCTAATTTCAGACTTAGGTTCGATTTTTGGAAGCAGTTTTCTCAAAATCTATGGTACCAAATGGGCTGAAATTTTGGAAAAGTTGTAAGAATCGTGGTACAAATCGAATTCAGTCATAAAATCTCCATTAAGTTTGATTCTTAGAAACATCATGTTTTTTATTAAGGCTCATTTCACACTTGGGTTAGAACTTTGGAAGCAGTTTTCTCAGGCTCTATAGTACCAAATGAGCTCGAATTTCGGAACAGTCATAAGAATCATGCTCCAAATCGAATTCAGTCACAAAATCTATATAAAGTTGGATTTTTTAAAAAATCATAATTTTTATGGACGCTAATTTCAGACTTAGGTTCGAACTTTGGAAGCAGTTTTCTCAAAATCTATGGTACCAAATGGGCTGAAATTTTGGAAAAATGGTAAGAATCGTGGTACAAATCAAAATCAATCACAAAATCTCCATCAAGTTTGATTCTTAGAAAAATCATGGTTTTATTAAGGCTCATTTCAGACTTGGGTTCGAACTTTGGAAGCAGTTTTTTCGGGCTTTATGGTACCAAATGGGCTGAAATTTTGGAAAAAAGGTAAGAATCGTTATACAAATCGAATTCAGTCTTAAAATCTACATTAAGTTTGATTCTTAGAAAAATCATGTTTTTTATTAAGGCTCATTTCAGACTTGGGTTCGAACTTTGGAAGCAGTTTTTTCGGGCTCTATGGTACCAAATGGGCTGAAATTTTGGAAAAAAGGTAAGAATCGTTATACAAATCGAATTCAGTCACAAAATCTCCATTAAGTTTGATTCTTAGAAACATCATTTTTTTATTAAGGCTCATTTCAGACTTGGGTTTGAACTTTGGAAGCAGTTTTCTCAGGCTCTATGGTACCAAATGGGCTCGAATTTCGGAACAGTCATAAGAATCATGCTCCAAATCGAATTCAGTCACAAAATCTATATAAAGTTGGATTTTTTAAAAAATCATTATTTTTATGGACGCTAATTTCAGACTTAGGTTCGAACTTTGGAAGCAGTTTTCTCAAAATCTATAATACCAAATGGGCTGAAATTTTGGAAAAGTGGTAAGAATCGTGGTTCAAATCAAAATCAATCACAAAATCTCCATAAAGTTTGATTCTTAGGAAAAACCTGTTTTTTATTAAGGCTCATTTCAGACTTGGGTTCGAACTTTGGAAGCAGTTTTTTCGGGCTCTATGGTACCAAATGGGCTGAAATTTTGGAAAAAAGGTAAGAATCGTTATACAAATCGAATTCAGTCACAAAATCTCCATTAAGTTTGATTCTTAGAAACATCATGTTTTTTATTAAGGCTCATTTCACACTTGGGTTAGAACTTTGGAAGCAGTTTTCTCAGGCTCTATAGTTCCAAATGAGCTCGAATTTCGGAACAGTCATAAGAATCATGCTCCAAATCGAATTCAGTCACAAAATCTATATAAAGTTGGATTTTTTAAAAAATCATAATTTTTATGGACGCTAATTTCAGACTTAGGTTCGAACTTTGGAAGCAGTTTTCTCAAAATCTATGGTACCAAATGGGCTGAAATTTTGGGAAAGTGGTAAGAATCGTGGAGCAAATCAAAATCAGTCACAAAATCTCCATAAAGTTTGATTCTTAGAAAAATCATGTTTTTTATTAAGGCTCATTTCAGACTTGGGTTCGAACTTTGGAAGCAATTTTTTCAGGCTCTATGGTACCAAATGGGCTGAAATTTTGGAAAAAAGGTAAGAATCGTTATACAAATCGAATTCAGTCACAAAATCTCCATTAAGTTTGATTCTTAGAAAAATCGTGTTTTTTATTAAGGCTCATTTCAGACTTGGGTTCGAACTTTGGAAGCAGTTTTCTCAAAATCTATGGTACCAAATGGGCTGAAATTTTGGGAAAGTTGTAAGAATCGTGGAGCAAATCAAAATCAGTCACAAAATCTCCAAAAAGTTTGATTCTTAGAAAAATCATGTTTTTTATTAAGGCTCAGTTCAGACTTGGATTCGAACTTTGGAAGCAGTTTTTTCAGGCTCTATGGTACCAAATGGGCTGAAATTTTGGAAAAAATGTAAGAATCGTGGTACAAATCGAATTCAGTCACAAAATCTCCATTAAGTTTGATTCTTAGAAAAATCATGTTTTTTATTAAGGCTCATTTCAGACATGGTTTCGAACATTGAAGCAGTTTTTTCGGGATCTATTATACCAAATGGGCTGAAATTTTGGGAAAGTTGTAAGAATCGTGGAGCAAATCAAAATCAGTCACAAAATCTCCAAAAAGTTTGATTCTTAGAAAAATCATGTTTTTTATTAAGGCTCATTTCAGACTTGGGTTCGAACTTTGGAAGCAGTTTTTTCAGGCTCTATGGTACCAAATGGGCTGAAATTTTGGAAAAAATGTAAGAATCGTGGTACAAATCGAATTCAGTCACAAAATCTCCATTAAGTTTGATTCTTAGAAAAATCATGTTTTTTATTAAGGCTCATTTCAGACATGGGTTCGAACTTTGGAAGCAGTTTTTTCAGGCTCTATGGTACCAAATGGGCTGAAATTTTGGGAAAGTTGTAAGAATCGTGGAGCAAATCAAAATCAGTCACAAAATCTCCAAAAAGTTTGATTCTTAGAAAAATCATGTTTTTTATTAAGGCTCAGTTCAGACTTGGGTTCGAACTTTGGAAGCAGTTTTTTCAGGCTCTATGGTACCAAATGGGCTGAAATTTTGGAAAAAATGTAAGAATCGTGGTACAAATCGAATTCAGTCACAAAATCTCCATTAAGTTTGATTCTTAGAAAAATCATGTTTTTTATTAAGGCTCATTTCAGACATGGTTTCGAACTTTGAAGCAGTTTTTTCGGGATCTATTATACCAAATGGGCTGAAATTTTGGAAAAAAGGTAAGAATCGTTATACAAATCGAATTCAGTCACAAAATCTCCATTAAGTTTGATTCTTAGAAACATCGTGTTTTTTATTAAGGCTCATTTCAGACGTGGGTTCGAACTTTAGAAGTAGTTTTCTCAGGCTCTATGGTACCAAATGGGCTAGAATTTCGGAACAGTCATAAGAATCTTGCTCCAAATTCAATTCAGTCACAAAATCTATATAAAGTTGGATTTTTTAAAAAATCATAATTTTTATGTACGCTAATTTCAGACTTAGGTTCGAACTTTGGAAGCAGTTTTCTCAAAATCTATGGTACCAAATGGGCTGAAATATTGGGAAAGTTGTAAGAATCGTGGAGCAAATCAAAATCAGTCACAAAATCTCCATTAACTTTGATTCTTAGAAAAATCATGTTTTTTATTAAGGCTCATTTCAGACTTGGGTTCGAACTTTGGAAGCAGTTTTTTCGGGATCTATTATACCAAATGGGCTTAAATTTTGGAAAAAGGGTAAGAATCGTGGTTCAAATCAAAATCAATCACAAAATCTCCATAAAGTTTGATTCTTAGGAAAAATCTGTTTTTTATTAAGGCTCATTTCAGACTTGGGTTCGAACTTTGGAAGCAGTTTTTTCGGGCTCTATGGTACCAAATGGGCTGAAATTTTGAAAAAAGGTAAGAATCGTTATACAAATCGAATTCAGTCACAAAATCTCCATTAATTTTGATTCTTAGAAACATCATGTTTTTTATTAAGGCTCATTTCAGACTTGGGTTCGAACTTGGGAAGCAGTTTTTTCGGGCTCTATGGTACCAAATGGGCTGAAATTTTGAAAAAAGGTAAGAATCGTTATACAAATCGAATTCAGTCACAAAATCTCCATTAAGTTTGATTCTTAGAAACATCATGTTTTTTATTAAGGCTCATTTCACACTTGGGTTAGAACTTTGGAAGCAGTTTTCTCAGGCTCTATGGTACCAAATGGGCTAGAATTTCGGAACAGTCATAAGAATCTTGCTCCAAATTCAATTCAGTCACAAAATCTATATAAAGTTGGATTTTTTAAAAAATCATAATTTTTATGTACGCTAATTTCAGACTTAGGTTCGAACTTTGGAAGCAGTTTTCTCAAAATCTATGGTACCAAATGGGCTGAAATATTGGGAAAGTTGTAAGAATCGTGGAGAAAATCAAAATCAGTCACAAAATCTCCATTAACTTTGATTCTCAGAAAAATCATGTTTTTTATTAAGGCTCATTTCAGACTTGGGTTCGAACTTTGGAAGCAGTTTTTTCGGGATCTATTATACCAAATGGGCTTAAATTTTGGAAAAAGGGTAAGAATCGTGGTTCAAATCAAAATCAATCACAAAATCTCCATAAAGTTTGATTCTTAGGAAAAATCTGTTTTTTATTAAGGCTCATTTCAGACTTGGGTTCGAACTTTGGAAGCAGTTTTTTCGGGCTCTATGGTACCAAATGGGCTGAAATTTTGAAAAAAGGTAAGAATCGTTATACAAATCGAATTCAGTCACAAAATCTCCATTAAGTTTGATTCTTAGAAACATCATGTTTTTTATTAAGGCTCATTTCACACTTGGGTTAGAACTTTGGAATCAGTTTTCTCAGGCTCTTTGGTACCAAATGGGCTAGAATTTCGGAACAGTCATAAGAATCATGCTCCAAATCGAAATCAGTCACAAAATCTATATAAAGTTGGATTTTTTAAAAAATCATGATTTTTATGGACGCTAATTTCAGACTTAGGTTCGATTTTTGGAAGCAGTTTTCTCAAAATCTATGGTACCAAATGGGCTGAAATTTTGGAAAAGTTGTAAGAATCGTGGTTCAAATCAAAATCAATCACAAAATCTCCATAAAGTTTGATTCTTAGAAAAATCATGTTTTTTATTAAGGCTCATTTCAGACTTGGGTTCGAACTTTGGAAGCAGTTTTTTCGGGCTCTATGGTACCAAATGGGCTGAAATTTTGGAAAAAAGGTAAGAATCGTTATACAAATCGAATTCAGTCACAAAATCTCCATTAAATTTGATTCTTAGAAACTTAATTTTTTTTATTAAGGCTCATTTCAGACTTGGGTTTGAACTTTGGAAGCAGTTTTCTCAGGCTCTATGGTACCAAATGGGCTCGAATTTCGGAACAGTCATAAGAATCATGCTCCAAATCGAATTCAGTCCTAAAATCTATATAAAATTGGATTTTTTAAAAAATCATAATTTTTATGGACGCTAATTTCAGACTTAGGTTCGAACTTTGGAAGCAGTTTTCTCAAAATCTATGATACCAAATGGGCTGAAATTTTGGGAAAGTGGTAAGAATCGTGGTACAAATCAAAATCAATCACAAAATCTAGATCAAGTTTGATTCTTAGAAAAATCATGGTTTTATTAAGGCTCATTTCAGACTTGGGTTCGAACTTTGGAAGCAGTTTTTTCGGGCTTTATGGTACCAAATGGGCTGATATTTTGGAAAAAAGGCAAGAATCGTTATACAAATCGAATTCAGTCACAAAATCTCCATTAAGTTTGATTCTTAGAAACATCATGTTTTTTATTAAGGCTCATTTCAGACTTGGGTTCGAACTTTGGAAGCAGTTTTCTCAGGCTCTATGGTACCAAATGGGCTAGAATTTCGGAACAGTCATAAGAATCATGCTCCAAATCGAATTCAGTCACAAAATCTATATAAAGTTGGATTTTTTAAAAAATCATGATTTTTATGGACGCTAATTTCAGACTTAGGTTCGATTTTTGGAAGCAGTTTTCTCAAAATCTATGGTACCAAATGGGCTGAAATTTTGGAAAAGTTGTAAGAATCGTGGTTCAAATCAAAATCAATCACAAAATCTCCATAAAGTTTGATTCTTAGAAAAATCATGTTTTTTATTAAGGCTCATTTCAGACTTGGGTTCGAACTTTGGAAGCAGTTTTTTCGGGCTCTATGGTACCAAATGGGCTGAAATTTTGGAAAAAAGGTAAGAATCGTTATACAAATCGAATTCAGTCACAAAATCTCCATTAAATTTGATTCTTAGAAACTTAATTTTTTTTATTAAGGCTCATTTCAGACTTGGGTTTGAACTTTGGAAGCAGTTTTCTCAGGCTCTATGGTACCAAATGGGCTCGAATTTCGGAACAGTCATAAGAATCATGCTCCAAATCGAATTCAGTCCTAAAATCTATATAAAATTGGATTTTTTAAAAAATCATAATTTTTATGGACGCTAATTTCAGACTTAGGTTCGAACTTTGGAAGCAGTTTTCTCAAAATCTATGATACCAAATGGGCTGAAATTTTGGGAAAGTGGTAAGAATCGTGGTACAAATCAAAATCAGTCACAAAATCTCCATAAAGTTTGATTCTTAGAAAAATCATGTTTTTTATTAAGGCTCATTTCAGACTTGGGTTCGAACTTTGGAAGCAGTTTTCTCAGGCTCTATGGTACCAAATGGTTTCGAATTTCGGAACAGTAATAAGAATCATGCTCCAAATCGAATTCAGTCACAAAATCTATATAAAGTTGGATTTTTTAAAAAATCATAATTTTTATGGACGCTAATTTCAGACTTAGGTTCGAACTTTGCAAGCAGTTTTCTCAAAATCTATGGTACCAAATGGGCTGAAATTTTAAAAAAGTGGTAAGAATCGTGGTACAAATCAAAATCAATCACAAAATCTCCATAAAGTTTGATTCTTAGAAAAATCATGTTTTTTATTAAGGCTCATTTCAGACTTGGGTTCGAACTTTGGAAGCAGTTTTTTCGGGCTCTATGGTACCAAATGGGCTGAAATTTTGGAAAAAATGTAAGAATCGTGATACAAATCGAATTCAGTCACAAAATCTCCATTAAGTTTGTTTCTTAGAAACATCATGTTTTTTATTAAGGCTCATTTCAGACTTGGGTTTGAACTTTGGAAGCAGTTTTCTCAGGCTCTATGGTACCAAATGGGCTCGAATTTCGGAACAGTCATAAGAATCATGCTCCAAATCGAATTCAGTCACAAAATGTATATTAAATTGGATTTTTTAAAAAATCATAATTTTTATGGACGCTAATTTCAGACTTAGGTTCGAACTTTGGAAGCAGTTTTCTCAAAATCTATGATACCAAATGGGCTGAAATTTTGGGAAAGTGGTAAGAATCGTGGTAAAAATCAAAATCAGTCACAAAATCTCCATAAAGTTTGATTCTTAGAAAAATCATGTTTTTTATTAAGGCTCATTTCAGACTTGGGTTCGAACTTTGG
The DNA here is from genome assembly GCA_026573805.1 of Hesperophylax magnus. Taxonomy (NCBI): domain Eukaryota; kingdom Metazoa; phylum Arthropoda; class Insecta; order Trichoptera; family Limnephilidae; genus Hesperophylax; species Hesperophylax magnus. The sequence goes on along the minus strand of JAIUSX010000209.1, from coordinate 181,571 downwards.
AAGCAGTTTTCTCAGGCTCTATGGTACCAAATGGGCTCGAATTTCGGAACAGTCATAAGAATCATGCTCCAAATCGAATTCAGTCACAAAATCTATATAAAATTGGATTTTTTAAAAAATCATAATTTTTATGGACGCTAATTTCAGACTTAGGTTCGAACTTTGGAAGCAGTTTTCTCAAAATCTATGATACCAAATGGGCTGAAATTTTGGGAAAGTGGTAAGAATCGTGGTACAAATCAAAATCAGTCACAAAATCTCCATAAAGTTTGATTCTTAGAAAAATCATGTTTTTTATTAAGGCTCATTTCAGACTTGGGTGCGAACTTTGGAAGCAGTTTTCTCAGGCTCTATGGTACCAAATGGTTTCGAATTTCGGAACAGTAATAAGAATCATGCTCCAAATCGAATTCAGTCACAAAATCTATATAAAGTTGGATTTTTTAAAAAATCATAATTTTTATGGACGCTAATTTCAGACTTAGGTTCGAACTTTGCAAGCAGTTTTCTCAAAATCTATGGTACCAAATGGGCTGAAATTTTAAAAAAGTGGTAAGAATCGTGGTACAAATCAAAATCAATCACAAAATCTCCATAAAGTTTGATTCTTAGAAAAATCATGTTTTTTATTAAGGCTCATTTCAGACTTGGGTTCGAACTTTGGAAGCAGTTTTTTCGGGCTCTATGGTACCAAATGGGCTGAAATTTTGGAAAAAATGTAAGAATCGTGATACAAATCGAATTCAGTCACAAAATCTCCATTATGTTTGTTTCTTAGAAACATCATGTTTTTTATTAAGGCTCATTTCAGACTTGGGTTTGAACTTTGGAAGCAGTTTTCTCAGGCTCTATGGTACCAAATGGGCTCGAATTTCGGAACAGTCATAAGAATCATGCTCCTAATCGAATTCAGTCACAAAATCTATATAAAATTGGATTTTTTAAAAAATCATAATTTTTATGGACGCTAATTTCAGACTTAGGTTCGAACTTTGGAAGCAGTTTTCTCAAAATCTATGATACCAAATGGGCTGAAATTTTGGGAAAGTGGTAAGAATCGTGGTAAAAATCAATATCAGTCACAAAATCTCCATAAAGTTTGATTCTTAGAAAAACATGTTTTTTATTAAGGCTCATTTCAGACTTGGGTTCGAACTTTGTAAGCAGTTTTCTCAAAATCTATGGTACCAAATGGGCTGAAATTTTAAAAAAGTGGTAAGAATCGTGGTACAAATCAAAATCAATCACAAAATCTCCATATAGTTTGATTCTTAGAAAAATCATGTTTTTTATTAAGGCTCATTTCAGACTTGGGTTCGAACTTTGGAAGCAGTTTTTTCGGGCTCTATGGTACCAAATGGGCTGAAATTTTGGAAAAAAGGTAAGAATCGTGGTACAAATCAAAATCAGTCACAAAATCTCCATAAAGTTTGATTCTTAGAAAAATCATGTTTTTTATTAAGGCTCATTTCAGACTTGGGTTCGAACTTTGGAAGCAGTTTTCTCAGGCTCTATGGTACCAAATGGTTTCGAATTTCGGAACAGTAATAAGAATCATGCTCCAAATCGAATTCAGTCACAAAATCTATATAAAGTTGGATTTTTTAAAAAATCATAATTTTTATGGACGCTAATTTCAGACTTGGGTTCGACCTTTGGAAGCAGTTTTCTCAAAATCTATGATACCAAATGGGCTGAAATTTTGGGAAAGTGGTTAGAATCGTGGTACAAATCAAAATCAGTCACAAAATCTCCATAAAGTTTGATTCTTAGAAAAATCATGTTTTTTATTAAGGCTCATTTCAGACTTGGGTTCGAACTTTGGAAGCAGTTTTTTCGGGCTCTATGGTACCAAATGGGCTGAAATTTTGGAAAAAAGGTAAGAATCGTTATACAAATCGAATTCAGTCACAAAATCTCCATTAAGTTTGATTCTTAGAAACATCATTTTTTTTATTAAGGCTCATTTCAGACTTGCGTTTGAACTTTGGAAGCAGTTTTCTCAGGCTCTATGGTACCAAATGGGCTCGAATTTCGGAACAGTCATAAGAATCATGCTCCAAATCGAATTCAGTCCTCAAATCTATATAAAATTGGATTTTTTAAAAAATCATAATTTTTATGGACGCTAATTTCAGACTTAGGTTCGAACTTTGGAAGCAGTTTTCTCAAAATCTATGATACCAAATGGGCTGAAATTTTGGGAAAGTGGTAAGAATCGTGGAACAAATCAAAATCAGTCACAAAATCTCCATAAAGTTTGATTCTTAGAAAAATCATGTTTTTTATTAAGGCTCATTTCAGACTTGGGTTTGAACTTTGGAAGCAGTTTTCTCAGGCTCTATGGTACCAAATGGGCTCGAATTTCGGAACAGTCATAAGAATCATGCTCCAAATCGAATTCAGTCACAAAATCTATATATAATTGGATTTTTTAAAAAATCATAATTTTTATGGACGCTAATTTCAGACTTAGGTTCGAACTTTGGAAGCAGTTTTCTCAAAATCTATGATACCAAATGGGCTCAAATTTTGGGAAAGTGGTAAGAATCGTGGTAAAAATCAAAATCAGTCACAAAATCTCCATAAAGTTTGATTCTTAGAAAAATCATGTTTTTTATTAAGGCTCATTTCAGACTTGGGTTCGAACTTTGGAAGCAGTTTTCTCAGGCTCTATGGTACCAAATGGGCTCGAATTTCGGAACAGTCATAAGAATCATGCTCCAAATCGAATTCAGTCACAAAATCTATATAAAGTTGGATTTTTTAAAAAATCATAATTTTTATGGACGCTAATTTCAGACTTAGGTTCGAACTTTGGAAGCAGTTTTCTCAAAATCTATGCTACCAAATGGGCTGAAATTTTAAAAAAGTGGTAAGAATCGTGGTACAAATCAAAATCAATCACAAAATCTCCATAAAGTTTGATTCTTAGAAAAATCATGTTTTTTATTAAGGCTCATTTCAGACTTGGGTTCGATCTTTGGAAGCAGTTTTCTCAGGCTATATAGTACCAAAAGGAATAGAATTTCGGAGCAGTCATAAGAATCATGCTCCAAATCGAATTCAGTCACAAAATCTATATAAAGTTGGATTTTTTAAAAAATCATAATTTTTATGGACGCTAATTTCAGACTTAGGTTCGAACTTTGGAAGCAGTTTTCTCAAAATCTAAGGTACCAAATGGGCTGAAATTTTAAAAAAGGGGTAAGAATCGTGGTACAAATCAAAATCAATCACAAAATCTCCATAAAGTTTGATTCTTAGAAAAATCATGTTTTTTATTAAGGCTCATTTCAGACTTGGGTTCAAACTTTGGAAGCAGTTTTTTCGGGCTCTATGGTACCAAATGGGCTGAAATTTTGGAAAAAATGTAAGAATCGTTATACAAATCGAATTCAGTCACAAAATCTCCATTAAGTTTGATTCTTAGAAAAATCATGTTTTTTATTAAGGCTCATTTCAGACTTGGGTTCGAACTTTGGAAGCAGTTTTCTCAGGCTATATAGTACCAAAAGGAATAGAATTTCGGAGCAGTCATAAGAATCATGCTCCAAATCGAATTCAGTCACAAAATCTATATAAAGTTGGATTTTTTAAAAAATCATAATTTTTATGGACGCTAATTTCAGACTTAGGTTCGAACTTTGGAAGCAGTTTTCTCAAAATCTATGCTACCAAATGGGCTGAAATTTTAAAAAAGTGGTAAGAATCGTGGTACAAATCAAAATCAATCACAAAATCTCCATAAAGTTTGATTCTTAGAAAAATCATGTTTTTTATTAAGGCTCATTTCAGACTTGGGTTCGATCTTTGGAAGCAGTTTTCTCAGGCTCTATGGTACCAAATGGGCTAGAATTTCGGAACAGTTATAAGAATCATGCTCCAAATCGAATTCAGTCACAAAATCTATATAAAGTTGGATTTTTTAAAAAATCATGATTTTTATGGACGCTTATTTCAGACTTAGGTTCGAACTTTGGAAGCAGTTTTCTCAAAATCTATGGTACCAAATGGGCTGAAATATTGGAAAAGTTGTAAGAATCGTGGTTCAAATCAAAATCAATCACAAAATCTCCATAAAGTTTGATTCTTAGAAAAATCATGTTTTTTATTAAGGATCATTTCAGACTTGGGTTCGAACTTTGGAAGCAGTTTTTTCGGGCTCTATGGTACCAAAAGGGCTGAAATTTTGGAAAAAAGGTAAGAATCGTTATACAAATCGAATTCAATCACAAAATCTACATTAAGTTTGATTCTTAGAAAAATCATGTTTTTTATTAAGGCTCATTTCAGACTTGGGTTCGAACTTTGGAAGCAGTTTTCTCAGGCTCTATGGTACCACATGGGCTCGAATTTCGGAACAGTCATAAGAATCATGCTCCAAATCGAATTCAGTCACAAAATCTATATAAAGTTGGATTTTTTAAAAAATCATAATTTTTATGGACGCTAATTTCAGACTTAGGTTCGAACTTTGGAAGCAGTTTTCTCAAAATCTATGGTACCAAATGGGCTGAAATTTAAAAAAAGTGGTAAGAATCGTGGTACAAATCAAAATCAATCACAAAATCTCCATAAAGTTTGATTCTTAGAAAAATCATGTTTTTTATTAAGGCTCATTTCAGACTTGGGTTCGAACTTTGGAAGCAGTTTTTTCGGGCTCTATGGTACCAAATGGGCTGAAATTTTGGAAAAAAGGTAAGAATCGTTATACAAATCGAATTCAGTCACAAAATCTCCATTAAGTTTGATTCTTAGAAACATCATTTTTTTATTAAGGCTCATTTCAGACTTGGGTTCGATCTTTGGAAGCAGTTTTCTCAGGCTCTATGGTACCAAATGGGCTAGAATTTCGGAACAGTTATAAGAATCATGCTCCAAATCGAATTCAGTCACAAAATCTATATAAAGTTGGATTTTTTAAAAAATCATGATTTTTATGGACGCTAATTTCAGACTTAGGTTCGAACTTTGGAAGCAGTTTTCTCAAAATCTATGGTACCAAATGGGCTGAAATATTGGAAAAGTTGTAAGAATCGTGGTTCAAATCAAAATCAATCACAAAATCTCCATAAAGTTTGATTCTTAGAAAAATCATGTTTTTTATTAAGGCTCATTTCAGACTTGGGTTCGAACTTTGGAAGCAGTTTTTTCGGGCTCTATGGTACCAAATGGGCTGAAATTTTGGAAAAAAGGTAAGAATCGTGGTACAAATCAAAATCAGTCACAAAATCTCTATAAAGTTTGATTCTTAGAAAAATCATGTTTTTTATTAAGGCTTATTTCAGACTGGGGTTCGAACTTTGGAAGCAGTTTTCTCAGGCTCTATGGTACCACATGGGCTCGAATTTCGGAACAGTCACAAGAATCATGCTCCAAATCGAATTCAGTCACAAAATCTATATAAAGTTGGATTTTTTAAAAAATCATAATTTTTATGGACGCTAATTTCAGACTTAGGTTCGAACTTTGGAAGCAGTTTTCTCAAAATCTATGGTACCAAATGGGCTGAAATTTAAAAAAAGTGGTAAGAATCGTGGTACAAATCAAAATCAATCACAAAATCTCCATAAAGTTTGATTCTTAGAAAAATCATGTTTTTTATTAAGGCTCATTTCAGACTTGGGTTCGAACTTTGGAAGCAGTTTTTTCGGGCTCTATGGTACCAAATGGGCTGAAATTTTGGAAAAAAGGTAAGAATCGTTATACAAATCGAATTCAGTCACAAAATCTCCATTAAGTTTGATTCTTAGAAACATCATTTTTTTATTAAGGCTCATTTCAGACTTGGGTTCGATCTTTGGAAGCAGTTTTCTCAGGCTCTATGGTACCAAATGGGCTAGAATTTCGGAACAGTTATAAGAATCATGCTCCAAATCGAATTCAGTCACAAAATCTATATAAAGTTGGATTTTTTAAAAAATCATGATTTTTATGGACGCTAATTTCAGACTTAGGTTCGAACTTTGGAAGCAGTTTTCTCAAAATCTATGGTACCAAATGGGCTGAAATATTGGAAAAGTTGTAAGAATCGTGGTTCAAATCAAAATCAATCACAAAATCTCCATAAAGTTTGATTCTTAGAAAAATCATGTTTTTTATTAAGGCTCATTTCAGACTCTGGTTCGAACTTTGGAAGCAGTTTTTTCGGGCTCTATGGTACCAAATGGGCTGAAATTTTGGAAAAAAGGTAAGAATCGTTATACAAATCGAATTCAGTCACAAAATCTCCATTAAGTTTGATTCTTAGAAACATCATGTTTTTTATTAAGGCTCATTTCAGACTTGGGTTCGATCTTTGGAAGCAGTTTTCTCAGGCTCTATGGTACCAAATGGGCTAGAATTTCGGAAAAGTTATAAGAATCATGCTCCAAATCGAATTCAGTCACAAAATCTATATAAAGTTGGATTTTTTAAAAAATCATGATTTTTATGGACGCTAATTTCAGACTTAGGTTCGAACTTTGGAAGCAGTTTTCTCAAAATCTATGGTACCAAATGGGCTGAAATATTGGAAAAGTTGTAAGAATCGTGGTTCAAATCAAAATCAATCACAAAATCTCCATAAAGTTTGATTCTTAGAAAAATCATGTTTTTTATTAAGGCTCATTTCAGACTTGGGTTCGAACTTTGGAAGCAGTTTTTTCGGGATCTATGGTACCAAATGGGCTGAAATTTTGGAAAAAAGGTAAGAATCGTTATACAAATCGAATTCAGTCACAAAATCTCCATTAAGTTTGATTCTTAGAAACATCATTTTTTTATTAAGGCTCATTTCAGACTTGGGTTTGAACTTTGGAAGCAGTTTTCTCAGGCTCTATGGTACCAAATGGGCTCGAATTTCGGAACAGTCATAAGAATCATGCTCCAAATCGAATTCAGTCACAAAATCTATATAAAATTGGATTTTTTAAAAAATCATAATTTTTATGGACGCTAATTTCAGACTTAGGTTCGAACTTTGGAAGCAGTTTTCTCAAAATCTATGATACCAAATGGGCTGAAATTTTGGGAAAGTGGTAAGAATCGTGGTACAAATCAAAATCAGTCACAAAATCTCCATAAAGTTTGATTCTTAGAAAAATCATGTTTTTTATTAAGGCTCATTTCAGACTTGGGTTCGAACTTTGGAAGCAGTTTTCTCAGGCTCTATGGTACCAAATGGGCTCGAATTTCGGAACAGTCATAATAATCATGCTCCAAAACGAATTCAGTCAAAAAATCTATATAAAGTTGGATTTTTTAAAAAATCATAATTTTTATGGACGCTTATTTCAGACTTAGGTTCGAACTTTGCAAGCAGTTTTCTCAAAATCTATGGTACCAAATGGGCTGAAATTTTAAAAAAGTGGTAAGAATCGTGGTACAAATCAAAATCAATCACAAATTCTCAATAAAGTTTGATTCTTAGAAAAATCATGTTTTTTATTAAGGCTCATTTCAGACTTGGGTTCGAACTTTGGAAGCAGTTTTTTCGGGCTCTATGGTACCAAATGGGCTGAAATTTTAAAAAAGTGGTAAGAATCGTGGTACAAATCAAAATCAATCACAAATTCTCAATAAAGTTTGATTCTTAGAAAAATCATGTTTTTTATTAAGGCTCATTTCAGACTTGGGTTCGAACTTTGGAAGCAGTTTTCTCAGGCTCTATGGTACCAAATGGGCTAGAATTTCGGAACAGTCATAAGAATCATGCTCCAAATCGAATTCAGTCACAAAATCTATTTAAAGTTGGATTTTTTAAAAAATCATAATTTTTATGTACGCTAATTTCAGACTTAGGTTCGAAATTTGGAAGCAGTTTTCTCAAAATCTATGGTACCAAATGGGCTGAAATTTTGGGAAAGTTGTAAGAATCGTGGAGCAAATCAAAATCAGTCACAAAATCTCCAAAAAGTTTGATTCTTAGAAAAATCATGTTTTTTATTAAGGCTCAGTTCAGACTTGGGTTCGAACTTTGGAAGCAGTTTTTTCAGGCTCTATGGTATCAAATGGGCTGAAATTTTGGAAAAAAGGTACGAATCGTGGTACAAATCGAATTCAGTCAAAAAATCTCCATTAAGTTTGATTCTTAGAAAAATCATATTTTTTATTAAGGCTCATTTCAGACTTGGGTTCGAACTTTGGAAGCAGTTTTCTCATGCTCTATGGTACCAAATGGGCTGAAATTTTGGAAAAAAGGTACGAATCGTGGTACAAATCGAATTCAGTCACAAAATCTCCATTAAGTTTGATTCTTAGAAAAATCATGTTTTTTATTAAGGCTCATTTCAGACTTGTGTTCGAACTTTGGAAGCAGTTTTCTCAGGCTCTATGGTACCAAATGGACTAGAATTTCGGAACAGTCATAAGAATTGTGCACCAAATCGAATTCAGTCACAAAATCTATATAAAGTTGGATTTTTTAAAAAATCATGATTTTTATGGACGCTCATTTCAGACTTGGGTTCGAACTTTGGAAGCAGTTTTTTCGGGCTCTATGGTACCAAATGGGCTGAAATTTTGGAAAAAAGGTAAGAATCGTTATACAAATCGAATTCAGTCACAAAATCTCCATTAAATTTGATTCTTAGAAAGATCATTTTTTTTATTAAGGCTCATTTCAGACTTGGGTTCGAACTTTGGAAGCAGTTTTTTCGGGATCTATTATACCAAATGGGCTTAAATTTTGGAAAAAGGGTAAGAATCGTGGTACAAATCGAATTCAGTCACAAAATCTATATAAAGTTGGATTTTTTAAAAAATCATAATTTTTATGGACGCTAATTTCAGACTTAGGTTCGAACTTTGGTAGCAGTTTTCTCAAAATCTATGGTACCAAATGGGCTGAAATTTTGGAAAAGTGGTAAGAATCGTGGTTCAAATCAAAATCAATCACAAAATCTCCATAAAGTTTGATTCTTAGGAAAAACCTGTTTTTTATTAAGGCTCATTTCAGACTTGGGTTCGAACTTTGGAAGCAGTTTTTTCGGGCTCTATGGTACCAAATGGGCTGAAATTTTGGAAAAAAGGCAAGAATCGTTATACAAATCGAATTCAGTCACAAAATATCCATTAAGTTTGATTCTTAGAAACATCATGTTTTTTATTAAGGCTCATTTCAGACTTGGGTTCGAACTTTGGAAGCAGTTTTCTCAGGCTCTATGGTACCAAATGGGCTAGAATTTCGGAACAGTCATAAGAATCATGCTCCAAATCGAATTCAGTCACAAAATCTATATAAAGTTGGATTTTTTAAAAAATCATAATTTTTATGGACGCTAATATCAGACTTAGGTTCGAACTTTGGAAGCAGTTTTCTCAAAATCTATGGTACCAAATGTGCTGAAATTTTGGGAAAGTGGTAAGAATCGTGGAGCAAATCAAAATCAGTCACAAAATCTCCATAAAGTTTGATTCTTAGAAAAATCATGTTTTTTATTAAGGCTCATTTCAGACTTGGGTTCGAACTTTGGAAGCAGTTTTCTCATGCTCTATGGTACCAAATGGGCTGAAATTTTGGAAAAAAGGTACGAAGCGTGGAACAAATCGAATTCAGTCACAAAATCTCCATTAAGTTTGATTCTTAGAAAAATCATGTTTTTTATTAAGGCTCATTTCAGACTTGGGTTCGAACTTTGGAAGCAGTTTTCTCAGGCTCTATGGTACCAAATGGGCTCGAATTTCGGAACAGTCATAATAATCATGCTCCAAAACGAATTCAGTCAAAAAATCTATATAAAGTTGGATTTTTTAAAAAATCATAATTTTTATGGACGCTTATTTCAGACTTAGGTTCGAACTTTGCAAGCAGTTTTCTCAAAATCTATGGTACCAAATGGGCTGAAATTTTAAAAAAGTGGTAAGAATCGTGGTACAAATCAAAATCAATCACAAATTCTCAATAAAGTTTGATTCTTAGAAAAATCATGTTTTTTATTAAGGCTCATTTCAGACTTGGGTTCGAACTTTGGAAGCAGTTTTTTCGGGCTCTATGGTACCAAATGGGCTGAAATTTTAAAAAAGTGGTAAGAATCGTGGTACAAATCAAAATCAATCACAAATTCTCAATAAAGTTTGATTCTTAGAAAAATCATGTTTTTTATTAAGGCTCATTTCAGACTTGGGTTCGAACTTTGGAAGCAGTTTTCTCAGGCTCTATGGTACCAAATGGGCTAGAATTTCGGAACAGTCATAAGAATCATGCTCCAAATCGAATTCAGTCACAAAATCTATTTAAAGTTGGATTTTTTAAAAAATCATAATTTTTATGTACGCTAATTTCAGACTTAGGTTCGAAATTTGGAAGCAGTTTTCTCAAAATCTATGGTACCAAATGGGCTGAAATTTTGGGAAAGTTGTAAGAATCGTGGAGCAAATCAAAATCAGTCACAAAATCTCCAAAAAGTTTGATTCTTAGAAAAATCATGTTTTTTATTAAGGCTCAGTTCAGACTTGGGTTCGAACTTTGGAAGCAGTTTTTTCAGGCTCTATGGTATCAAATGGGCTGAAATTTTGGAAAAAAGGTACGAATCGTGGTACAAATCGAATTCAGTCAAAAAATCTCCATTAAGTTTGATTCTTAGAAAAATCATATTTTTTATTAAGGCTCATTTCAGACTTGGGTTCGAACTTTGGAAGCAGTTTTCTCATGCTCTATGGTACCAAATGGGCTGAAATTTTGGAAAAAAGGTACGAATCGTGGTACAAATCGAATTCAGTCACAAAATCTCCATTAAGTTTGATTCTTAGAAAAATCATGTTTTTTATTAAGGCTCATTTCAGACTTGTGTTCGAACTTTGGAAGCAGTTTTCTCAGGCTCTATGGTACCAAATGGACTAGAATTTCGGAACAGTCATAAGAATTGTGCACCAAATCGAATTCAGTCACAAAATCTATATAAAGTTGGATTTTTTAAAAAATCATGATTTTTATGGACGCTCATTTCAGACTTGGGTTCGAACTTTGGAAGCAGTTTTTTCGGGCTCTATGGTACCAAATGGGCTGAAATTTTGGAAAAAAGGTAAGAATCGTTATACAAATCGAATTCAGTCACAAAATCTCCATTAAATTTGATTCTTAGAAAGATCATTTTTTTTATTAAGGCTCATTTCAGACTTGGGTTCGAACTTTGGAAGCAGTTTTTTCGGGATCTATTATACCAAATGGGCTTAAATTTTGGAAAAAGGGTAAGAATCGTGGTACAAATCGAATTCAGTCACAAAATCTATATAAAGTTGGATTTTTTAAAAAATCATAATTTTTATGGACGCTAATTTCAGACTTAGGTTCGAACTTTGGTAGCAGTTTTCTCAAAATCTATGGTACCAAATGGGCTGAAATTTTGGAAAAGTGGTAAGAATCGTGGTTCAAATCAAAATCAATCACAAAATCTCCATAAAGTTTGATTCTTAGGAAAAACCTGTTTTTTATTAAGGCTCATTTCAGACTTGGGTTCGAACTTTGGAAGCAGTTTTTTCGGGCTCTATGGTACCAAATGGGCTGAAATTTTGGAAAAAAGGCAAGAATCGTTATACAAATCGAATTCAGTCACAAAATATCCATTAAGTTTGATTCTTAGAAACATCATGTTTTTTATTAAGGCTCATTTCAGACTTGGGTTCGAACTTTGGAAGCAGTTTTCTCAGGCTCTATGGTACCAAATGGGCTAGAATTTCGGAACAGTCATAAGAATCATGCTCCAAATCGAATTCAGTCACAAAATCTATATAAAGTTGGATTTTTTAAAAAATCATAATTTTTATGGACGCTAATATCAGACTTAGGTTCGAACTTTGGAAGCAGTTTTCTCAAAATCTATGGTACCAAATGTGCTGAAATTTTGGGAAAGTGGTAAGAATCGTGGAGCAAATCAAAATCAGTCACAAAATCTCCATAAAGTTTGATTCTTAGAAAAATCATGTTTTTTATTAAGGCTCATTTCAGACTTGGGTTCGAACTTTGGAAGCAGTTTTCTCATGCTCTATGGTACCAAATGGGCTGAAATTTTGGAAAAAAGGTACGAAGCGTGGAACAAATCGAATTCAGTCACAAAATCTCCATTAAGTTTGATTCTTAGAAAAATCATGTTTTTTATTAAGGCTCATTTCAGACTTGTGTTCGAACTTTGGAAGCAGTTTTCTCAGGCTCTATGGTACCAAATGGACTAGAATTTCGGAACAGTCATAAGAATTGTGCACCAAATCGAATTCAGTCACAAAATCTATATAAAGTTGGATTTTTTAAAAAATCATGATTTTTATGGACGCTCATTTCAGACTTGGGTTCGAACTTTGGAAGCAGTTTTTTCGGGCTCTATGGTACCAAATGGGCTGAAATTTTGGAAAAAAGGTAAGAATCGTTATACAAATCGAATTCAGTCACAAAATCTCCATTAAATTTGATTCTTAGAAAGATCATTTTTTTTATTAAGGCTCATTTCAGACTTGGGTTCGAACTTTGGAAGCAGTTTTTTCGGGATCTATTATACCAAATGGGCTTAAATTTTGGAAAAAGGGTAAGAATCGTGGTACAAATCGAATTCAGTCACAAAATCTATATAAAGTTGGATTTTTTAAAAAATCATAATTTTTATGGACGCTAATTTCAGACTTAGGTTCGAACTTTGGAAGCAGTTTTCTCAAAATCTATGGTACCAAATGGGCTGAAATTTTGGAAAAGTGGTAAGAATCGTGGTTCAAATCAAAATCAATCACAAAATCTCCATAAAGTTTGATTCTTAGGAAAAACCTGTTTTTTATTAAGGCTCATTTCAGACTTGGGTTCGAACTTTGGAAGCAGTTTTTTCGGGCTCTATGGTACCAAATGGGCTGAAATTTTGGAAAAAAGGCAAGAATCGTTATACAAATCGAATTCAGTCACAAAATATCCATTAAGTTTGATTCTTAGAAACATCATGTTTTTTATTAAGGCTCATTTCAGACTTGGGTTCGAACTTTGGAAGCAGTTTTCTCAGGCTCTATGGTACCAAATGGGCTAGAATTTCGGAACAGTCATAAGAATCATGCTCCAAATCGAATTCAGTCACAAAATCTATATAAAGTTGGATTTTTTAAAAAATCATAATTTTTATGGACGCTAATATCAGACTTAGGTTCGAACTTTGGAAGCAGTTTTCTCAAAATCTATGGTACCAAATGTGCTGAAATTTTGGGAAAGTGGTAAGAATCGTGGAGCAAATCAAAATCAGTCACAAAATCTCCATAAAGTTTGATTCTTAGAAAAATCATGTATTTTATTAAGGCTCAGTTCAGACTTGGGTTCGAACTTTGGAAGCAGTTTTTTCAGGCTCTATGGTACCAAATGGGCTGAAATTTTGGAAAAAATGTAAGAATCGTGGTACAAATCGAATTCAGTCACAAAATCTCCATTAAGTTTGATTCTTAGAAAAATCATGTTTTTTATTAAGGCTCATTTCAGACTTGGGTTCGAACTTTGGAAGCAGTTTTTTCGGGATCTATTATACCAAATGGGCTTCAATTTTGGAAAAAGGGTAAGAAGCGTTATACAAATCGAATTCAGTCACAAAATCTCCATTAAGTTTGATTCTTAGAAACATCGTGTTTTTTACTAAGGCTCATTTCAGACTTGGGTTCGAACTATGGAAGCAGTTTTTTCATGCTCTATGGTACCAAATGGGCTAGAATTTTGGAACATTCATAAGAATCATTCTCCAAATCGAATTGAGTCACAAAATCTCAATTAAGTTGTATTTTTAAAAAAATCATGATTTTTTTGGACGCTAATTTCAGACTTGGGTTCGATTTTTTGAAGCAGTTTTCTCAAAATCTATGGTTCCAAATGGGCTGAAATTTTGTGAAAGTGGTAAGAATCGTGGTACAAATCAAAATCAGTCACAAAATCTCCATAATGTTTGATTCTTAGAAAAATCATGTTTATTATTAAGGCTCATTTCAGACTTGGGTTCGAACTTTGGAAGCAGTTTTTTCATGCTCTATGGTACCAAATGGGCTGAAATTTTGGAAAAAAGGTAAAAATCGTTATACAAATCGAATTCAGTCACAAAATCTCCATTAAGTTTGATTCTTAGAAAAATCATGTTTTTTATTAAGGCTCATTTCAGACATGGGTTCGAACTTTGGAAGCAGTTTTTTCAAAATGTATGGTACCAAATGGGCTGAAATTTTGGGAAAGTGGTAAGAATCGTGGTACAAATCAAAATCAGTCACAAAATCTCCATAAAGTTTGATTCTTAGAAAAATCATGTTTTTTATTAAGGCTCATTTCAGACTTGGGTTCGAACTTTGGAAGCAGTTTTTTCGGGATCTATTATACCAAATGGGCTGAAATTTTGGAAAAAGGGTAAGAATCGTGGTACAAATCGAATTTAGTCACAAAATCTCCATTAAGTTTGATTCTTAGAAAAATCATGTTTTTTATTAAGGCTCATTTCAGACTTGGGTTCGAACTTCGGAAGCAGTTTTCTCAGGCTCTATGGTACCAAATTGGCTAGAATTTCGGAACAGTCATAATAATCATGCTCCAAATCGAATTCAGTCACAAAATCTATATAAAGTTGGATTTTTTAAAAAATCATATTTTTTATGGACGCTAATTTCAGACTTGGGTTCGACATTTGGAAGCAGTTTTCTCAAAATTTATGGTACCAAATGGGCTGAAATTTTGGGAAAGTGGTAAGAATCGTGGTACAAATCAAAATCAGTCACAAAATCTCCATAAAGTTTAATTCTTAGAAAAAACATGTTTTTTATTAAGGCTCATTTCAGACTTGGGTTCGAACTTTGGAAGCAGTTTTCTCATGCTCTATGGTACCAAATGGGCTAGAATTCTGGAACATTCATAAGAATCATGCTCCAAATCGAATTGAGTCACAAAATCTCCATTAAGTTGTATTTTAAAAAAAATCATGATTTTTTTGGACGCTAATTTCAGACTTGGGTTCGATTTTTTGAAGCAGTTTTCTCAAAATCTATGGTTCCAAATGGGCTGAAATTTTGGGAAAGTGGTAAGAATCGTGGTAAAAATCAAAATCAGTCACAAAATCTCCATAAAGTTTTATTCTTAGAAAAAAAATGTTTTTTTCATGGCTCATTTCAGACTTGGGTTCGAACTTTGGAAGCAGTTTTTTCAGGCTCTATGGTACCAAATGGGCTGAAATTTTGGAAAAAATGTACGAATCGTGGTACAAATCGAATTTAGTCACAAAATCTCCTTTAAATTTGATTCTTAGAAAAATCATGTTTTTTATTAAGGCTCATTTCAGACTTGGGTTCGAACTTTGGAAGCAGTTTTCTCAGGCTCTACGGTACCAAATGGGCTAGAATTTCGGAAGAGTCATAAGAATCATGCTCCAAATCGAATTCAGTCACAAAATCTATATAAAGTTGGATTTTTTAAAAAATCATAATTTTTATGGACGCTAATTTCAGACTTGGGTTCGACCTTTGGAAGCAGTTTTCTTAAAATTTATGGTACCAAATGGGCTGAAATTTTGGGAAAGTGGTAAGAATCGTGGTAAAAATCAAAATCAGTCACAAAATCTCCATAAAGTTTAATTCTTAGAAAAAACATGTTTTTTTCATGGCTCATTTCAGACTTGGGTTCGAACTTTGGAAGCAGTTTTTTCAGGCTCTATCGTACCAAATGGGCTGAAATTTTGGAAAAAAGGTACGAATCGTGGAACAAATCGAATTCAGTCACAAAATCTCCATTAAGTTTGATTCTTAGAAAAATCATGTTTTTTATTAAGGCTCATTTCAGACTTGGGTTCGAACTTTGGAAGCAGTTTTTTCAGGCTCTATGGTACCAAATGGGCTGAAATTTTGGAAAAAAGGTACGAATCGTGGTACAAATCGAATTCAGTCACAAAATCTCCATTAAGTTTGATTCTTAGAAAAATCATGTTTTTTATTAAGGCTCATTTCAGACTTGGGTTCGAACTTTGGAAGCAGTTTTTTCAGGCTCTATGGTACCAAATGGGCTGAAATTTTGGAAAAAAGGTAAAAATCGTTATACAAATCGAATTCAGTCACAAAATCTCCATTAAGTTTGATTCTTAGAAAAATCATGTTTTTTATTAAGGCTCATTTCAGACATGGGTTCGAATTTTGGAAACAGTTTTTTCAAAATCTATGGTACCAAATGGGCTGAAATTTTGGGAAAGTGGTAAGAATCGTGGTACAAATCAAAATCAGTCACAAAATCTCCATAAAGTTTGATTCTTAGAAAAATCATGTTTTTTATTAAGGCTCATTTCAGACTTGGGTTCGAACTTTGGAAGCAGTTTTTTCGGGATCTATTATACCAAATGGGCTGAAATTTTGGAATAAGGGTAAGAATCGTGGTACAAATCGAATTAAGTCACAAAATCTCCATTAAGTTTGATTCTTAGAAAAATCATGTTTTTATTAAGGCTCATTTCAGACTTGGGTTCGAACTTTGGAAGCAGTTTTTTCAGGCTCTATGGTACCAAATGGGCTGAAATTTTGGAAAAAAGGTAAAAATCGTTATACAAATCGAATTCAGTCACAAATTCTCCATTAAGTTTGATTCTTAGAAAAATCATGTTTTTTATTAAGGCTCATTTCAGACATGGGTTCGAACTTTGGAAGCAGTTTTTTCAAAATCTATGGTACCAAATGGGCTGAAATTTTGGGAAAGTGGTAAGAATCGTGGTACAAATCAAAATCAGTCACAAAATCTCCATAAAGTTTGATTCTTAGAAAAATCATGTTTTTTATTAAGGCTCATTTCAGACTTGGGTTCGAACTTTGGAAGCAGTTTTCTCAGGCTCTATGGTACCAAATGGGCTAGAATTTCGGAACAGTCATAAGAATCATGCTCCAAATCGAATTCAGTCACAAAATCTATATAAAGTTGGATTTTTAAAAAAATCATATTTTTTATGGACGCTAATTTCAGACTTGGGTACGACCTTTGGAAGCAGTTTTCTCAAAATTTATGGTACCAAATGGGCTGAAATTTTGGGAAAGTGGTAATAATCGTGGTACAAATCAAAATCAGTCACAAAATCTCCATAAAGTTTGATTCTTAGAAAAATCATGTTTTTTATTAAGGCTCATTTCAGACTTGGGTTCGAACTTTGGAAGCAGTTTTTTCAGGCTCTATGGTACCAAATGGGCTGAAATTTTGGAAAAAAGGTACGAATCGTGGAACAAATCGAATTCAGTCACAAAATCTCCATTAAGTTTGATTCTTAGAAAAATCATGTTTTTTATTAAGGCTCATTTCAGACTTGGGTTCGAACTTTGGAAGCAGTTTTTTCAGGCTCTATGGTACCAAATGGGCTGAAATTTTGGAAAAAGGGTAAGAATCGTGGTACAAATCGAATTTAGTCACAAAATCTCCATTAAGTTTGATTCTTAGAAAAATCATGTTTTTTCTTAAGGCTCATTTCAGACTTGGGTTCGAACTTTGGAAGCAGTTTTCTCAGGCTCTACGGTAAAAAATGGGCTAGAATTTCGGAAGAGTCATAAGAATCATGCTCCAAATCGAATTCAGTCACAAAATCTATATAAAGTTGGATTTTTTAAAAAATCATAATTTTTATGGACGCTAATTTCAGACTTGGGTTCGACCTTTGGAAGCAGTTTTCTTAAAATTTATGGTACCAAATGGGCTGAAATTTTGGGAAAAAGGTAAGAATCGTGGTAAAAATCAAAATCAGTCACAAAATCTCCATAAAGTTTAATTCTTAGAAAAAAAATGTTTTTTTCATGGCTCATTTCAGACTTGGGTTCGAACTTTGGAAGCAGTTTTTTCGGGATCTATTATACCAAATGGGCTGAAATTTTGGAATAAGGGTAAGAATCGTGGTACAAATCGAATTAAGTCACAAAATCTCCATTAAGTTTGATTCTTAGAAAAATCATGTTTTTATTAAGGCTCATTTCAGACTTGGGTTCGAACTTTGGAAGCAGTTTTTTCAGGCTCTATGGTACCAAATGGGCTGAAATTTTGGAAAAAAGGTAAAAATCGTTATACAAATCGAATTCAGTCACAAAATCTCCATTAAGTTTGATTCTTAGAAAAATCATGTTTTTTATTAAGGCTCATTTCAGACATGGGTTCGAACTTTGGAAGCAGTTTTTTCGGGATCTATTATACCAAATGGGCTGAAATTTTGGAAAAAGGGTAAGAATCGTGGTACAAATCGAATTTAGTCACAAAATCTCCATTAAGTTTGATTCTTAGAAAAATCATGTTTTTTCTTAAGGCTCATTTCAGACTTGGGTTCGAACTTTGGAAGCAGTTTTCTCAGGCTCTACGGTACCAAATTGGCTAGAATTTCGGAAGAGTCATAAGAATCATGCTCCAAATCGAATTCAGTCACAAAATCTATATAAAGTTGGATTTTTTAAAAAATCATAATTTTTATGGACGCTAATTTCAGACTTGGGTTCGACCTTTGGAAGCAGTTTTCTTAAAATTTATGGTACCAAATGGGCTGAAATTTTGGGAAAGTGGTAAGAATCGTGGTAAAAATCAAAATCAGTCACAAAATCTCCATAAAGTTTAATTCTTAGAAAAAAAATGTTTTTTTCATGGCTCATTTCAGACTTGGGTTCGAACTTTGGAAGCAGTTTTTTCAGGCTCTATGGTACCAAATGGGCTGAAATTTTGGAAAAAAGGTACGAATCGTGG
This sequence comes from Hesperophylax magnus, assembly GCA_026573805.1. NCBI lineage: Eukaryota > Metazoa > Arthropoda > Insecta > Trichoptera > Limnephilidae > Hesperophylax > Hesperophylax magnus. Next base: position 162,922 of record JAIUSX010000209.1, on the reverse strand, counting down.
TACAAATCGAATTCAGTCACAAAATCTCCATTAAGTTTGATTCTTAGAAAAATCATGTTTTTTATTAAGGCTCATTTCAGACTTGGGTTCGAACTTTAGAAGCAGTTTTTTCGGGCTTTATTTTACCAAATGGGCCTAAATTTTGGAAAAAAGGTACGAATCGTGGTACAAATCGAATTCAGTCACAAAATCTCCATTAAGTTTGATTCTTAGAAAAATCATGTTTTTTATTAAGGCTCATTTCAGACTTGGGTTCGAACTTTAGAAGCAGTTTTTTCGGGCTTTATTTTACCAAATGGGCCTAAATTTTGGAAAATGGGTAAGAATCGTGGACCAAATCGAATTCAGTCACAAAATCTCCATTAAGTTTGATTCTTAGAAACATCATTTTTTTTATTAAGGCTCATTTCAGACTTGGGTTTGAACTTTGGAAGCAGTTTTCTCAGGCTCTATGGTACCAAATGGGCTCGAATTTCGGAACAATCATAAGAATCATGCTCCAAATCGAATTCAGTCACAAAATCTAAATAAAATTGGATTTTTTAAAAAATCATAATTTTTATGGACGCTAATTTCAGACTTAGGTTCGAACTTTGGAAGCAGTTTTCTCAAAATCTATGATACCAAATGGGCTGAAATTTTGGGAAAGTGGTAAGAATCGTGGTACAAATCAAAATCAGTCACAAAATCTCCATAAAGTTTGATTCTTAGAAAAATCATGTTTTTTATTAAGGCTCATTTCAGACTTGGGTTCGAACTTTGGAAGCAGTTTTCTCAGGCTCTATGGTACCAAATGGGCTCGAATTTCGGAACAGTCATAAGAATCTTGCTCCAAATCGAATTCAGTCACAAAATCTATATAAAGTTGGATTTTTTAAAAAATCATAATTTTTATGGACGCTAATTTCAGACTTAGGTTCGAACTTTGCAAGCAGTTTTCTCAAAATCTATGGTACCAAATGGGCTGAAATTTTAAAAAAGTGGTAAGAATCGTGGTACAAATCAAAATCAATCACAAAATCTCCATAAAGTTTGATTCTTAGAAAAATCATGTTTTTTATTAAGGCTCATTTCAGACTTGGGTTCGAACTTTGGAAGCAGTTTTTTCGGGCTCTATGGTACCAAATGGGCTGAAATTTTGGAAAAAAGGTACGAATCGTGGTACAAATCGAATTCAGTCACAAAATCTCCATTAAGTTTGATTCTTAGAAACATCATTTTTTTTATTAAGGCTCATTTCAGACTTGGGTTTGAACTTTGGAAGCAGTTTTCTCAGGCTCTATGGTACCAAATGGGCTCGAATTTCGGAACAGTCATAAGAATCATGCTCCAAATCGAATTCAGTCACAAAATCTAAATAAAATTGGATTTTTTAAAAAATCATAATTTTTATGGACGCTAATTTCAGACTTAGGTTCGAACTTTGGAAGCAGTTTTCTCAAAATCTATGATACCAAATGGGCTGAAATTTTGGGAAAGTGGTAAGAATCGTGGTACAAATCAAAATCAGTCACAAAATCTCCATAAAGTTTGATTCTTAGAAAAATCATGTTTTTTATTAAGGCTCATTTCAGACTTGGGTTCGAACTTTGGAAGCAGTTTTCTCAGGCTCTATGGTACCAAATGGGCTCGAATTTCGGAACAGTCATAAGAATCATGCTCCAAATCGAATTCAGTCACAAAATCTATATAAAGTTGGATTTTTTAAAAAATCATAATTTTTATGGACGCTAATTTCAGACTTAGGTTCGAACTTTGCAAGCAGTTTTCTCAAAATCTATGGTACCAAATGGGCTGAAATTTTAAAAAAGTGGTAAGAATCGTGGTACAAATCAAAATCAATCACAAAATCTCCATAAAGTTTGATTCTTAGAAAAATCATGTTTTTTATTAAGGCTCATTTCAGACTTGGGTTCGAACTTTGGAAGCAGTTTTTTCGGGCTTTATTTTACCAAATGGGCCTAAATTTTGGAAAATGGGTAAGAATCGTGGACCAAATCGAATTCAGTCACAAAATCTCCATTAAGTTTGATTCTTCGAAACATCATTTTTTTTATTAAGGCTCATTTCAGACTTGGGTTTGAACTTTGGAAGCAGTTTTCTCAGGCTCTATGGTACCAAATGGGCTCGAATTTCGGAACAGTCATAAGAATCATGCTCCAAATCGAATTCAGTTACAAAATCTAAATAAAATTGGATTTTTTAAAAAATCATAATTTTTATGGACGCTAATTTCAGACTTAGGTTCGAACTTTGCAAGCAGTTTTCTCAAAATCTATGATACCAAATGGGCTGAAATTTTGGGAAAGTGGTAAGAATCGTGGTACAAATCAAAATCAGTCACAAAATCTCCATAAAGTTTGATTCTTAGGAAAATCATATTTTTTATTAAGGCTCATTTCAGACTTGGGTTCGAACTTTGGAAGCAGTTTTCTCAGGCTCTATGGTACCAAATGGGCTCGAATTTCGGAACAGTCATAAGAATCATGCTCCAAATCGAATTCAGTCACAAAATCTATATAAAGTTGGATTTTTTAAAAAATCATAATTTTTATGGACGCTAATTTCAGACTTAGGTTCGAACTTTGCAAGCAGTTTTCTCAAAATCTATGGTACCAAATGGGCTGAAATTTTAAAAAAGTGGTAAGAATCGTGGTACAAATCAAAATCAATCACAAAATCTCCATAAAGTTTGATTCTTAGAAAAATCATGTTTTTTATTAAGGCTCATTTCAGACTTGGGTTCGAACTTTGGAAGCAGTTTTTTCGGGCTCTATGGTACCAAATGGGCTGAAATTTTGGAAAAAAGGTAAGAATCGTTATACAAATCGAATTCAGTCACAAAATCTCCATTAAGTTTGATTCTTAGAAACATCATGTTTTTTATTAAGGCTCATTTCAGACTTGGGTTCGAACTTTGGAAGCAGTTTTTTCGGGATCTATTATACCAAATGGGCTGAAATTTTGGAAAAAGGGTAAGAATCGTGGTACAAATCGAATTCAGTCACAAAATCTCCATTAAGTTTGATTCTTAGAAAAATCATGTTTTTTATTAAGGCTCATTTCAGACTTGGGTTCGAACTTTGGAAGCAGTTTTCTCAGGCTCTATGGTACCAAATGGGCTTGAATTTCGGAACAGTCATACGAATCATGCACTAAATCGAATTCAGTCACAAAATCTATATAAAGTTGGATTTTTTAAAAAATCATAATTTTTATGGACGCTAATTTCAGACTTAGGTTTGAACTTTGGAAGCAGTTTTCTCAAAATCTATGATACCAAATGGGCTGAAATTTTGGGAAAGTGGTAAGAATCGTGGTACAAATCAAAATCAGTCACAAAATCTCCATAAAGTTTGATTCTTAGGAAAATCATGTTTTTTATTAAGGCTCATTTCAGACTTGGGTTTGAACTTTGGAAGCAGTTTTCTCAGGCTCTATGGTACCAAATGGGCTCGAATTTCGGAACAGTCATAAGAATCATGCTCCAAATCGAATTCAGTTACAAAATCTAAATAAAATTGGATTTTTTAAAAAATCATAATTTTTATGGACGCTAATTTCAGACTTAGGTTCGAACTTTGGAAGCAGTTTTCTCAAAATCTATGATACCAAATGGGCTGAAATTTTGGGAAAGTGGTAAGAATCGTGGTACAAATCAAAATCAGTCACATAATCTCCATAAAGTTTGATTCTTAGGAAAATCATGTTTTTTATTAAGGCTCATTTCAGACTTGGGTTCGAACTTTGGAAGCAGTTTTTTCGGGCTCTATGGTACCAAATGGGCTGAAATTTTGGAAAAAAGGTAAGAATCGTTATACAAATCGAATTCAGTCACAAAATCTCCATTAAGTTTGATTCTTAGAAACATCATGTTTTTTATTAAGGCTCATTTCAGACTTGGGTTCGAACTTTGGAAGCAGTTTTTTCGGGATCTATTATACCAAATGGGCTGAAATTTTGGAAAAAGGGTAAGAATCGTGGTACAAATCGAATTCAGTCACAAAATCTCCATTAAGTTTGATTCTTAGAAAAATCATGTTTTTTATTAAGGCTCATTTCAGACTTGGGTTCGAACTTTGGAAGCAGTTTTCTCAGGCTCTATGGTACCAAATGGGCTTGAATTTCGGAACAGTCATAAGAATCATGCTCCAAATCGAATTCAGTCACAAAATCTATATAGAGTTGGATTTTTAAAAAAATCATAATTTTTATGGACGCTAATTTCAGACTTGGGTTCGACCTTTGGAAGCAGTTTTCTCAAAATCTATGGTACCAAATGGGCTGAAATATTGGGAAAGTGGTAAGAATCGTGGTACAAATCAAAATCAGTCACAAAATCTCCATAAAGTTTGATTCTTAGAAAAATCATGTTTTTTATTAAGGCTCATTTCAGACTTGGGTTCGAACTTTGGGAGCAGTTTTCTCAGGCTCTTTGGTACCAAATGGGCTCGAATTTCGGAACAGTCATACGAATCATGCACTAAATCGAATTCAGTCACAAAATCTATATAAAGTTGGATTTTTTAAAAAATCATAATTTTTATGGACGCTAATTTCAGACTTAGGTTTGAACTTTGGAAGCAGTTTTCTCAAAATCTATGATACCAAATGGGCTGAAATTTTGGGAAAGTGGTAAGAATCGTGGTACAAATCAAAATCAGTCACAAAATCTCCATAAAGTTTGATTCTTAGGAAAATCATGTTTTTTATTAACGCTCATTTCAGACTTGGGTTTGAACTTTGGAAGCAGTTTTCTCAGGCTCTATGGTACCAAATGGGCTCGAATTTCGGAACAGTCATAAGAATCATGCTCCAAATCGAATTCAGTTACAAAATCTAAATAAAATTGGATTTTTTAAAAATTCATAATTTTTATGGACGCTAATTTCAGACTTAGGTTCGAACTTTGGAAGCAGTTTTCTCAAAATCTATGATACCAAATGGGCTGAAATTTTGGGAAAGTGGTAAGAATCGTGGTACAAATCAAAATCAGTCACAAAATCTCCATAAAGTTTGATTCTTAGGAAATTCATGTTTTTTATTAAGGCTCATTTCAGACTTGGGTTCGAACTTTGGAAGCAGTTTTCTCAGGCTCTATGGTACCAAATGGGCTCGAATTTCGGAACAGTCATAAGAATCATGCTCCAAATCGAATTCAGTCACAAAATCTATATAAAGTTGGATTTTTTAAAAAATCATAATTTTTATGGACGCTAATTTCAGACTTAGGTTCGAACTTTGCAAGCAGTTTTCTCAAAATCTATGGTACCAAATGGGCTGAAATTTTAAAAAAGTGGTAAGAATCGTGGTACAAATCAAAATCAATCACAAAATCTCCATAAAGTTTGATTCTTAGAAAAATCATGTTTTTTATTAAGGCTCATTTCAGACTTGGGTTCGAACTTTGGAAGCAGTTTTTTCGGGCTCTATGGTACCAAATGGGCTGAAATTTTGGAAAAAAGGTAAGAATCGTTATACAAATCGAATTCAGTCACAAAATCTCCATTAAGTTTGATTCTTAGAAAAATCATGTTTTTTATTAAGGCTCATTTCAGACTTGGGTTCGAACTTTGGAAGCAGTTTTCTCAGGCTCTATGGTACCAAATGGGCTTGAATTTCGGAACAGTCATAAGAATCTTGCTCCAAATCGAATTCAGTCACAAAATCTATATAGAGTTGGATTTTTAAAAAAATCATAATTTTTATGGACGCTAATTTCAGACTTGGGTTCGACCTTTGGAAGCAGTTTTCTCAAAATCTATGGTACCAAATGGGCTGAAATATTGGGAAAGTGGTAAGAATCGTGGTACAAATCAAAATCAGTCACAAAATCTCCATAAAGTTTGATTCTTAGAAAAATCATGTTTTTTATTAAGGCTCATTTCAGACTTGGGTTCGAACTTTGGGAGCAGTTTTCTCAGGCTCTTTGGTACCAAATGGGCTCGAATTTCGGAACAGTCATACGAATCATGCACTAAATCGAATTCAGTCACAAAATCTATATAAAGTTGGATTTTTTAAAAAATCATAATTTTTATGGACGCTAATTTCAGACTTAGGTTTGAACTTTGGAAGCAGTTTTCTCAAAATCTATGGTACCAAATGGGCTGAAATTTTGGAAAAAAGGTAAGAATCGTTATACAAATCGAATTCAGTCACAAAATCTCCATTAAGTTTGATTCTTAGAAACATCATGTTTTTTATTAAGGCTCATTTCAGACTTGGGTTCGAACTTTGGAAGCAGTTTTCTCAGGCTCTATGGTACCAAATGGGCTCGAATTTCGGAACAGTCATAAGAATCATGCTCCAAATCGAATTCAGTCACAAAATCTATATAAAGTTGGATTTTTTAAAAAATCATAATTTTTATGGACGCTAATTTCAGACTTAGGTTCGAACTTTGCAAGCAGTTTTCTCAAAATCTATGGTACCAAATGGGCTGAAATTTTAAAAAAGTGGTAAGAATCGTGGTACAAATCAAAATCAATCACAAAATCTCCATAAAGTTTGATTCTTAGAAAAATCATGTTTTTTATTAAGGCTCATTTCAGACTTGGGTTCGAACTTTGGAAGCAGTTTTTTCGGGCTCTATGGTACCAAATGGGCTGAAATTTTGGAAAAAAGGTAAGAATCGTTATACAAATCGAATTCAGTCACAAAATCTCCATTAAGTTTGATTCTTAGAAAAATCATGTTTTTTATTAAGGCTCATTTCAGACTTGGGTTCGAACTTTGGAAGCAGTTTTCTCAGGCTCTATGGTACCAAATGGGCTTGAATTTCGGAACAGTCATAAGAATCTTGCTCCAAATCGAATTCAGTCACAAAATCTATATAGAGTTGGATTTTTAAAAAAATCATAATTTTTATGGACGCTAATTTCAGACTTGGGTTCGACCTTTGGAAGCAGTTTTCTCAAAATCTATGGTACCAAATGGGCTGAAATATTGGGAAAGTGGTAAGAATCGTGGTACAAATCAAAATCAGTCACAAAATCTCCATAAAGTTTGATTCTTAGAAAAATCATGTTTTTTATTAAGGCTCATTTCAGACTTGGGTTCGAACTTTGGGAGCAGTTTTCTCAGGCTCTTTGGTACCAAATGGGCTCGAATTTCGGAACAGTCATACGAATCATGCACTAAATCGAATTCAGTCACAAAATCTATATAAAGTTGGATTTTTTAAAAAATCATAATTTTTATGGACGCTAATTTCAGACTTAGGTTTGAACTTTGGAAGCAGTTTTCTCAAAATCTATGGTACCAAATGGGCTGAAATTTTGGAAAAAAGGTAAGAATCGTTATACAAATCGAATTCAGTCACAAAATCTCCATTAAGTTTGATTCTTAGAAACATCATGTTTTTTATTAAGGCTCATTTCAGACTTGTGTTCGATCTTTGGAAGCAGTTTTCTCAGGCTCTATGGTACCAAATGGGCTCGAATTTCGGAACAGTCATAAGAATCATGCTCCAAATCGAATTCAGTCACAAAATCTAAATAAAGTTGGATTTTTTAAAAAAACATAATTTTTATGGACGCTAATTTCAGACTTAGGTTCGAACTTTGCAAGCAGTTTTCTGAAAATCTATGGTACCAAATGGGCTGAAATTTTGGAAAAGTTGTAAGAATCGTGGTTCAAATCAAAATCAATTACAAAATCTCCATAAAGTTTGATTCTTAGAAAAATCATGTTTTTTATTAAGGCTCATTTCAGACTTGGGTTCGAACTTTGGAAGCAGTTTTTTCGGGCTCTATGGTACCAAATGGGCTGAAATTTTGGAAAAAAGGTAAGAATCGTTATACAAATCGAATTCAGTCACAAAATCTCCATTAAGTTTGATTCTTAGAAACATCATTTTTTTTATTAAGGCTCATTTCAGACTTGGGTTTGAACTTTGGAAGCAGTTTTCTCAGGCTCTATGGTACCAAATGGGCTCGAATTTCGGAACAGTCATAAGAATCATGCTCCAAATCGAATTCATTCACAAAATCTATATAAAAATGGATTTTTTAAAAAATCATAATTTTTATGGACGCTAATTTCAGACTTAGGTTCGAACTTTGGAAGCAGTTTTCTCAAAATCTATGATACCAAATGGGCTGAAATTTTGAGAAAGTGGTAAGAATCGTGGTACAAATCAAAATCAGTCACAAAATCTCCATAAAGTTTGATTCTTAGAAAAATCATGTTTTTTATTAAGGCTCATTTCAGACTTGGGTTAGAACTTTGGAAGCAGTTTTCTCAGGCTCTATGGTACCAAATGGGCTCGAATTTCGGAACAGTCATAAGAATCATGCTCCAAATCGAATTCAGTTACAAAATCTATATAAAGTTGGATTTTTTAAAAAATCATAATTTTTATGGACGCTAATTTCAGACTTGGGTTCGACCTTTGGAAGCAGTTTTCTCAAAATCTATGGTACCAAATGGGCTGAAATTTTGGGAAAGTGGTAAGAATCGTGGTACAAATCAAAATCAGTCACAAAATCTCCATTAAGTTTGATTCTTAGAAAAATCATGTTTTTTATTAAGGCTCATTTCAGACTTGGGTTCGAACTTTGGAAGCAGTTTATTCGGGCTCTATGGTACCAAATGGGCTGAAATTTTGGAAAAAAGGTAAGAATCGTTATACAAATCGAATTCAGTCACAAAATCTCCATTAAGTTTGATTCTTAGAAACATCATGTTTTTTATTAAGGCTCATTTCACACTTGGGTTAGAACTTTGGAAGCAGTTTTCTCAGGCTCTATGGTACCAAATGGGCTCGAATTTCGGAACAGTCATAAGAATCATGCTCCAAATCGAATTCAGTTACAAAATCTATATAAAGTTGGATTTTTTAAAAAATCATAATTTTTATGGACGCTAATTTCAGACTTGGGTTCGACCTTTGGAAGCAGTTTTCTCAAAATCTATGGTACCAAATGGGCTGAAATTTTGGGAAAGTGGTAAGAATCGTGGTACAAATCAAAATCAGTCACAAAATCTCCATAAAGTTTGATTCTTAGAAAAATCATGTTTTTTATTAAGGCTCATTTCAGACTTGGGTTCGAACTTTGGAAGCAGTTTTTTCGGGCTCTATGGTACCAAATGGGCTGAAATTTTGGAAAAAAGGTAAGAATCGTTATACAAATCGAATTCAGTCACAAAATCTCCATAAAGTTTGATTCTTAGAAAAAACATGTTTTTTTCATGGCTCATTTCAGACTTGGGTTCGAACTTTGGAAGCAGTTTTTTCAGGCTCTATGGTACCAAATGGGCTGAAATTTTGGAAAAAAGGTACGAATCGTGGTACAAATCGAATTCAGTCACAAAATCTCCATTAAGTTTGATTCTTAGAAAAATCATGTTTTTTATTAAGGCTCATTTCAGACTTGGGTTCGAACTTTGGAAGCAGTTTTTTCAGGCTCTATGGTACCAAATGGGCTGAAATTTTGGAAAAAAGGTAAAAAACGTTATACAAATCGAATTCAGTCACAAAATCTCCATTAAGTTTGATTCTTAGAAAAATCATGTTTTTTATTAAGGCTCATTTCAGACATGGGTTCGAACTTTGGAAGCAGTTTTTTCAAAATCTATGTTACCAAATGGGCTGAAATTTTGGGAAAGTGGTAAGAATCGTGGTACAAATCAAAATCAGTCACAAAATCTCCATAAAGTTTGATTCTTAGAAAAATCATGTTTTTTATTAAGGCTCATTTCAGACTTGGGTTCGATTTTTGGAAGCAGTTTTTTCGGGATCTATTATACCAAATGGGCTGAAATTTTGGAATAAGGGTAAGAATCGTGGTACAAATCGAATTAAGTCACAAAATCTCCATTAAGTTTGATTCTTAGAAAAATCATGTTTTTATTAAGGCTCATTTCAGACTTGGGTTCGAACTTTGGAAGCAGTTTTTTCAGGCTCTATGGTACCAAATGGGCTGAAATTTTGGAAAAAAGGTAAAAATCGTTATACAAATCGAATTCAGTCCTAAAATCTCCATTAAGTTTGATTCTTAGAAAAATCATGTTTTTTATTAAGGCTCATTTCAGACATGGGTTCGAACTTTGGAAGCAGTTTTTTCAAAATCTATGGTACCAAATGGGCTGAAATTTTGGGAAAGTGGTAAGAATCGTGGTACAAATCAAAATCAGTCACAAAATCTCCATAAAGTTTGATTCTTAGAAAAATCATGTTTTTTATTAAGGCTCATTTCAGACTTGGGTTCGAACTTTGGAAGCAGTTTTCTCAGGCTCTATGGTACCAAATGGGCTAGAATTTCGGAACAGTCATAAGAATCATGCTCCAAATCGAATTCAGTCACAAAATCTATATAAAGTTGGATTTTTTATAAAATCATATTTTTTATGGACGCTAATTTCAGACTTGGGTTCGACCTTTGGAAGCAGTTTTCTCAAAATTTATGGTACCAAATGGGCTGAAATTTTGGGAAAGTGGTAAGAATCGTGGTACAAATCAAAATCAGTCACAAAATCTCCATAAAGTTTAATTCTTAGAAAAAACATGTTTTTTATTAAGGCTCATTTCAGACTTGGGTTCGAACTTTGGAAGCAGTTTTCTCATGCTCTATGGTACCAAATGGGCTAGAATTTTGGAACATTCATAAGAATCATGCTCCAAATCGAATTGAGTCACAAAATCTCCATTAAGTTGTATTTTTAAAAAAATCATGATTTTTTTGGACGCTAATTTCAGACTTGGGTTCGATTTTTTGAAGCAGTTTTCTCAAAATCTATGGTTCCAAATGGGCTGAAATTTTGGAAAAAAGGTAAAAAACGTTATACAAATCGAATTCAGTCACAAAATCTTCATTAAGTTTGATTCTTAGAAAAATCATGTTTTTTATTAAGGCTCATTTCAGACATGGGTTCGAACTTTGGAAGCAGTTTTTTCAAAATCTATGTTACCAAATGGGCTGAAATTTTGGGAAAGTGGTAAGAATCGTGGTACAAATCAAAATCAGTCTTAAAATCTCCATAAAGTTTGATTCTTAGAAAAATCATGTTTTTTATTAAGGCTCATTTCAGACTTGGGTTCGAACTTTGGAAGCAGTTTTTTCAGGCTCTATGGTACCAAATGGGCTGAAATTTTGGAAAAAAGGTACGAATCGTGGTACAAATCGAATTCAGTCACAAAATCTCCATTAAGTTTGATTCTTAGAAAAATCATGTTTTTTATTAAGGCTCATTTCAGACTTGGGTTCGAACTTTGGAAGCAGTTTTTTCAGGCTCTATGGTACCAAATGGGCTGAAATTTTGGAAAAAAGGTAAAAATCGTTATACAAATCGAATTCAATCACAAAATCTCCATTAAGTTTGATTCTTAGAAAAATCATGTTTTTTATTAAGGCTCATTTCAGACATGGGTTCGAACTTTGGAAGCAGTTTTTTCAAAATCTATGGTACCAAATGGGCTGAAATTTTGGGAAAGTGGTAAGAATCGTGGTACAAATCAAAATCAGTCACAAAATCTCCATAAAGTTTGATTCTTAGAAAAATCATGTTTTTTATTAAGGCTCATTTCAGACTTGGGTTCGAACTTTGGAAGCAGTTTTTTCAGGCTCTATGGTACCAAATGGGCTGAAATTTTGGAAAAAAGGTAAAAATCGTTATACAAATCGAATTCAGTCACAAAATCTCCATTAAGTTTGATTCTTAGAAAAATCATGTTTTTTATTAAGGCTCATTTCAGACATGGGTTCGAACTTTGGAAGCAGTTTTTTCAAAATCTATGGTACCAAATGGGCTGAAATTTTGGAAAAAAGGTAAAAATCGTTATACAAATCGAATTCAGTCACAAAATCTCCATTAAGTTTGATTCTTAGAAAAATCATGTTTTTTATTAAGGCTCATTTCAGACATGGGTTCGACCTTTGGAAGCAGTTTTCTTAAAATTTATGGTACCAAATGGGCTGAAATTTTGGGAAAGTGGTAAGAATCGTGGTAAAAATCAAAATCAGTCACAAAATCTCCATAAAGTTTAATTCTTAGAAAAAAAATGTTTTTTTCATGGCTCATTTCAAACTTGGGTTCGAACTTTGGAAGCAGTTTTTTCAGGCTCTATGGTACCAAATGGGCTGAAATTTTGGAAAAAAGGTACGAATCGTGGTACAAATCGAATTCAGTCACAAAATCTCCATTAAGTTTGATTCTTAGAAAAATCATGTTTTTTATTAAGGCTCATTTCAGACTTGGGTTCGAACTTTGGAAGTAGTTTTTTCGGGCTTTATTTTACCAAATGGGCCTAAATTTTGGAAAAAGGGTAAGAATCGTGGACCAAATCGAATTAAGTCACAAAATCTCCATTAAGTTTGATTCTTAGAAAAATCATGTTTTTTATTAAGGCTCATTTCAGACTTGGGGTCGAACTTTGGAAGCAGTTTTTTCAGGCTCTATGGTACCAAATGGGCTTCTATTTTGAAAAAAAAGGTAAGAATCGTTATACAAATCGAATTCAGTCACAAAATCTCCATTAAGTTTGATTCTTAGAAACATCATTTTTTTTATTAAGGCTCATTTCAGACTTGGGTTTGAACTTTGGAAGCAGTTTTCTCAGGCTCTATGGTACCAAATGAGCTCGAATTTCTGAACAGTCATAAGAATCATGCTCCAAATCGAATTCAGTCACAAAATCTATATAAAGTTGGATTTTTAAAAAAATCATAATTTTTATGGACGCTAATTTCAGACTTGGGTTCGACCTTTGGAAGCAGTTTTCTCAAAATCTATGGTACCAAATGGGCTGAAATATTGGGAAAGTGGTAAGAATCGTGGTACAAATCAAAATCAGTCACAAAATCTCCATAAAGTTTGATTCTTAGAAAAATCATGTTTTTTATTAAGGCTCATTTCAGACGTGGGTTCGAACTTTGGGAGCAGTTTTCTCAGGCTCTTTGGTACCAAATGGGCTCGAATTTCGGAACAGTCATAAGAATCATGCTCCAAATCGAATTCAGTCACAAAATCTATATAAAGTTGGATTTTTTTAAAAATCATATTTTTTATGGACGCTAATTTCAGACTTGGGTTCGACCTTTGGAAGCAGTTTTCTCAAAATTTATGGTACCAAATGGGCTGAAATTTTGGGAAAGTGGTAAGAATCGTGGTACAAATCAAAATCAGTCACAAAATCTCCATAAAGTTTAATTCTTAGAAAAAACATGTTTTTTCATGGCTCATTTCAGACTTGGGTTCGAAATTTGGAAGCTGTTTTCTCATGCTCTATGGTACCAAATGGGCTAGAATTTTGGAACATTCATAAGAATCATGCTCCAAATCGAATTCAGTCACAAAATCTCCATTAAGTTTGATTCTTAGAAACATCATGATTTTTTTGGACGCTTATTTCAGACTTGGGTTTGATTTTTTGAAGCAGTTTTCTCAAAATCTATGGTTCCAAATGGGCTGAAATTTTGTGAAAGTGGTAAGAATCGTGGTACAAATCAAAATCAGTCACAAAATCTCCATAATGTTTGATTCTTAGAAAAATCATGTTTATTATTAAGGCTCATTTCAGACTTGGGTTCGAACTTTGGAAGTAGTTTTTTCGGGCTTTATTTTACCAAATGGGCCTAAATTTTGGAAAAAGGGTAAGAATCGTGGACCAAATCGAATTAAGTCACAAAATCTCCATTAAGTTTGATTCTTAGAAAAATCATGTTTTTTATTAAGGCTCATTTCAGACTTGGGGTCGAACTTTGGAAGCAGTTTTTTCAGGCTCTATGGTACCAAATGGGCTTCTATTTTGGAAAAAAGGTAAGAATCGTTATACAAATCGAATTCAGTCACAAAATCTCCATTAAGTTTGATTCTTAGAAACATCATTTTTTTTATTAAGGCTCATTTCAGACTTGGGTTTGAACTTTGGAAGCAGTTTTCTCAGGCTCTATGGTACCAAATGAGCTCGAATTTCTGAACAGTCATAAGAATCATGCTCCAAATCGAATTCAGTCACAAAATCTATATAAAGTTGGATTTTTAAAAAAATCATAATTTTTATGGACGCTAATTTCAGACTTGGGTTCGACCTTTGGAAGCAGTTTTCTCAAAATCTATGGTACCAAATGGGCTGAAATATTGGGAAAGTGGTAAGAATCGTGGTACAAATCAAAATCAGTCACAAAATCTCCATAAAGTTTGATTCTTAGAAAAATCATGTTTTTTATTAAGGCTCATTTCAGACGTGGGTTCGAACTTTGGGAGCAGTTTTCTCAGGCTCTTTGGTACCAAATGGGCTCGAATTTCGGAACAGTCATAAGAATCATGCTCCAAATCGAATTCAGTTACAAAATCTATATAAAGTTGGATTTTTTAAAAAATCATTATTTTTATGGACGCTAATTTCAGACTTGGGTTCGATCTTTGGAAGCAGTTTTCTCAAAATCTATGGTACCAGATGGGCTGAAATTTTGGGAAAGTGGTAAGAATCGTGGTACAAATCAAAATCAGTCACAAAATCTCCATAAAGTTTGATTCTTAGAAAAATCATGTTTTTTATTAAGGCTCATTTCAGACTTGGGTTCGAACTTTGGAAGCAGTTTTTTCGGGATCTATTATACCAAATGGGCTGAAATTTTGGAAAAAGGGTAAGAATCGTGGTACAAATCGAATTAAGTCACAAAATCTCCATTAAGTTTGATTCTTAGAAAAATCATGTTTTTATTAAGGCTCATTTCAGACTTGGGTTCGAACTTTGGAAGCAGTTTTCTCAGGCTCTATGGTACCAAATGGGCTAGAATTTCGGAACAGTCATAAGAATCATGCTCCAAATCGAATTCAGTCACAAAATCTATATAAAGTTGGATTTTTTAAAAAATCATATTTTTTATCGACGCTAATTTCAGACTTGCGTTCGACCTTTGGAAGCAGTTTTCTCAAAATCTATGGTACCAAATGGGCTGAAATTTTGGGAAAGTGGTAAGAATCGTGGTACAAATCAAAATCAGTCACAAAATCTCCATAAAGTTTGATTCTTAGAAAAATCATGTTTTTTATTAAGGCTCATTTCAGACTTGGGTTCGAACTTTGGAAGCAGTTTTTTCGGGATCTATTATACCAAATGGGCTGAAATTTTGGAAAAAGGGTAAGAATCGTGGTACAAATCGAATTAAGTCACAAAATCTCCATTAAGTTTGATTCTTAGAAAAATCATGTTTTTATTAAGGCTCATTTCAGACTTGGGTTCGAACTTTGGAAGCAGTTTTCTCAGGCTCTATGGTACCAAATGGGCTAGAATTTCGGAACAGTCATAAGAATCATGCTCCAAATCGAATTCAGTCACAAAATCTATATAAAGTTGGATTTTTTTAAAAATCATATTTTTTATGGACGCTAATTTCAGACTTGGGTTCGACCTTTGGAAGCAGTTTTCTCAAAATTTATGGTACCAAATGGGCTGAAATTTTGGGAAAGTGGTAAGAATCGTGGTACAAATCAAAATCAGTCACAAAATCTCCATAAAGTTTAATTCTTAGAAAAAACATGTTTTTTCATGGCTCATTTCAGACTTGGGTTCGAACTTTGGAAGCTGTTTTCTCATGCTCTATGGTACCAAATGGGCTAGAATTTTGGAACATTCATAAGAATCATGCTCCAAATCGAATTGAGTCACAAAATCTCCATTAAGTTGTATTTTTAAAAAAATCATGATTTTTTTGGACGCTAATTTCAGACTTGGGTTTGATTTTTTGAAGCAGTTTTCTCAAAATCTATGGTTCCAAATGGGCTGAAATTTTGTGAAAGTGGTAAGAATCGTGGTACAAATCAAAATCAGTCACAAAATCTCCATAATGTTTGATTCTTAGAAAAATCATGTTTATTATTAAGGCTCATTTCAGACTTGGGTTCGAACTTTGGAAGCAGTTTTTTCAGGCTCTATGGTACCAAATGGGCTGAAATTTTGGAAAAAAGGTAAAAATCGTTATACAAATCGAATTAAGTCACAAAATCTCCATTAAGTTTGATTCTTAGAAAAATCATGTTTTTTATTAAGGCTCATTTCAGACATGGGTTCGAACTTTGGAAGCAGTTTTTTCAAAATCTATGGTACCAAATGGGCTGAAATTTTGGGAAAGTGGTAAGAATCGTGGTACAAATCAAAATCAGTCACAAATTCTCCATAAAGTTTGATTCTTAGAATAATCATGTTTTTTATTAAGGCTCATTTCAGACTTGGGTTCGAACTTTGGAAGCAGTTTTTTCGGGATCTATTATACCAAATGGGCTGAAATTTTGGAAAAAGGGTAAGAATCGTTGTACAAATCGAATTTAGTCACAAAATATCCATTAAGTTTGATTCTTAGAAAAATCATGTTTTTTATTAAGGCTCATTTCAGACTTGGGTTCGAACTTTGGAAGCAGTTTTCTCAGGCTCTACGGTACCAAATGGGCTAGAATTTCGGAAGAGTCATAAGAATCATGCTCCAAATCGAATTCAGTCACAAAATCTATATAAAGTTGGATTTTTTAAAAAATCATAATTTTTATGGACGCTAATTTCAGACTTGGGTTCGACCTTTGGAAGCAGTTTTCTTAAAATTTATGGTACCAAATGGGCTGAAATTTTGGGAAAGTGGTAAGAATCGTGGTAAAAATCAAAATCAGTCACAAAATCTCCATAAAGTTTAATTCTTAGAAAAAACATGTTTTTTTTATGGCTCATTTCAGACTTGGGTTCGAACTTTGAAAGCAGTTTTTTCAGGCTCTATGGTACCAAATGGGCTGAAATTTTGGAAAAAAGGTACGAATCGTGGTACAAATCGAATTCAGTCACAAAATCTCCATTAAGTTTGATTCTTAGAAAAATCATGTTTTTTATTAAGGCTCATTTCAGACTTGGGTTCGAACTTTGGAAGCAGTTTTTTCGGGCTCTATTTTACCAAATGGGCCTAAATTTTGGAAAAAGGGTAAGAATCGTGGACCAAGTCGAATTCAGTCACAAAATCTCCATTAAGTTTGATTCTTAGAAAAATCATGTTTTTTATTAAGGCTCATTTCAGACTTGGGGTCGAACTTTGGAAGCAGTTTTTTCAGGCTCTATGGTACCAAATGGGCTTCTATTTTGGAAAAAAGGTAAGAATCGTTATACAAATCGAATTCAGTCACAAAATCTCCATAAAGTTTGATTCTTAGAAAAATCATGTTTTTTATTAAGGCTCATTTCAGACGTGGGTTCGAACTTTGGGAGCAGTTTTCTCAGGCTCTTTGGTACCAAATGGGCTCGAATTTCGGAACAGTCATAAGAATCATGCTCCAAATCGAATTCAGTTACAAAATCTATATAAAGTTGGATTTTTTAAAAAATCATTATTTTTATGGACGCTAATTTCAGACTTGGGTTCGATCTTTGGAAGCAGTTTTCTCAAAATCTATGGTACCAGATGGGCTGAAATTTTGGGAAAGTGGTAAGAATCGTGGTACAAATCAAAATCAGTCACAAAATCTCCATAAAGTTTGATTCTTAGAAAAATTATGTTTTTTATTAAGGCTCATTTCAGACTTGGGTTCGAACTTTGGAAGCAGTTTTTTCGGGATCTATTATACCAAATGGGCTGAAATTTTGGAAAAAGGGTAAGAATCGTGGTACAAATCGAATTAAGTCACAAAATCTCCATTAAGTTTGATTCTTAGAAAAATCATGTTTTTATTAAGGCTCATTTCAGACTTGGGTTCGAACTTTGGAAGCAGTTTTCTCAGGCTCTATGGTACCAAATGGGCTAGAATTTCGGAACAGTCATAAGAATCATGCTCCAAATCGAATTCAGTCACAAAATCTATATAAAGTTGGATTTTTTAAAAAATCATATTTTTTATGGACGCTAATTTCAGACTTGGGTTCGACCTTTGGAAGCAGTTTTCTCAAAATCTATGGTACCAAATGGGCTGAAATTTTGGGAAAGTGGTAAGAATCGTGGTACAAATCAAAATCAGTCACAAAATCTCCATAAAGTTTGATTCTTAGAAAAATCATGTTTTTTATTAAGGCTCATTTCAGACTTGGGTTCGAACTTTGGAAGCAGTTTTTTCGGGATCTATTATACCAAATGGGCTGAAATTTTGGAAAAAGGGTAAGAATCGTGGTACAAATCGAATTAAGTCACAAAATCTCCATTAAGTTTGATTCTTAGAAAAATCATGTTTTTATTAAGGCTCATTTCAGACTTGGGTTCGAACTTTGGAAGCAGTTTTCTCAGGCTCTATGGTACCAAATGGGCTAGAATTTCGGAACAGTCATAAGAATCATGCTCCAAATCGAATTCAGTCACAAAATCTATATAAAGTTGGATTTTTTTAAAAATCATATTTTTTATGGACGCTAATTTCAGACTTGGGTTCGACCTTTGGAAGCAGTTTTCTCAAAATTTATGGTACCAAATGGGCTGAAATTTTGGGAAAGTGGTAAGAATCGTGGTACAAATCAAAATCAGTCACAAAATCTCCATAAAGTTTAATTCTTAGAAAAAACATGTTTTTTCATGGCTCATTTCAGACTTGGGTTCGAACTTTGGAAGCTGTTTTCTCATGCTCTATGGTACCAAATGGGCTAGAATTTTGGAGCATTCATAAGAATCATGCTCCAAATCGAATTGAGTCACAAAATTTCCATTAAGTTGTATTTTTAAAAAAATCATGATTTTTTTGGACGCTAATTTCAGACTTGGGTTTGATTTTTTGAAGCAGTTTTCTCAAAATCTATGGTTCCAAATGGGCTGAAATTTTGTGAAAGTGGTAAGAATCGTGGTACAAATCAAAATCAGTCACAAAATCTCCATAATGTTTGATTCTTAGAAAAATCATGTTTATTATTAAGGCTCATTTCAGACTTGGGTTCGAACTTTGGAAGCAGTTTTTTCAGGCTCTATGGTACCAAATGGGCTGAAATTTTGGAAAAAAGGTAAAAATCGTTATACAAATCGAATTAAGTCACAAAATCTCCATTAAGTTTGATTCTTAGAAAAATCATGGTTTTTATTAAGGCTCATTTCAGACATGGGTTCGAACTTTGGAAGCAGTTTTTTCAAAATCTATGGTACCAAATGGGCTGAAATTTTGGGAAAGTGGTAAGAATCGTGGTACAAATCAAAATCAGTCACAAATTCTCCATAAAGTTTGATTCTTAGAAAAATCATGTTTTTTATTAAGGCTCATTTCAGACTTGGGTTCGAACTTTGGAAGCAGTTTTTTCGGGCTCTATGGTACCAAATGGGCTGAAATTTTGGAAAAAGGGTAAGAATCGTTATACAAATCGAATTCAGTCACAAAATATCCATTAAGTTTGATTCTTAGAAAAATCATGTTTTTTATTAAGGCTCATTTCAGACTTGGGTTCGAACTTTGGAAGCAGTTTTCTCAGGCTCTACGGTACCAAATGGGCTAGAATTTCGGAAGAGTCATAAGAATCATGCTCCAAATCGAATTCAGTCACAAAATCTATATAAAGTTGGATTTTTTAAAAAATCATAATTTTTATGGACGCTAATTTCAGACTTGGGTTCGACCTTTGGAAGCAGTTTTCTTAAAATTTATGGTACCAAATGGGCTGAAATTTTGGGAAAGTGGTAAGAATCGTGGTAAAAATCAAAATCAGTCACAAAATCTCCATAAAGTTTAATTCTTAGAAAAAACATGTTTTTTTTATGGCTCATTTCAGACTTGGGTTCGAACTTTGGAAGCAGTTTTTTCAGGCTCTATGGTACCAAATAGGCTGAAATTTTGGAAAAAAGGTACGAATCGTGGTACAAATCGAATTCAGTCACAAAATCTCCATTAAGTTTGATTCTTAGAAAAATCATGTTTTTTATTAAGGCTCATTTCAGACTTGGGTTCGAACTTTGGAAGCAGTTTTTTCGGGCTCTATGGTACCAAATGGGCTGAAATTTTGGGAAAGTGGTAAGAATCGTGGTAAAAATCAAAATCAGTCACAAAATCTCCATAAAGTTTAATTCTTAGAAAAAACATGTTTTTTTTATGGCTCATTTCAGACTTGGGTTCGAACTTTGGAAGCAGTTTTTTCAGGCTCTATGGTACCAAATAGGCTGAAATTTTGGAAAAAAGGTACGAATCGTGGTACAAATCGAATTCAGTCACAAAATCTCCATTAAGTTTGATTCTTAGAAAAATCATGTTTTTTATTAAGGCTCATTTCAGACTTGGGTTCGAACTTTGGAAGCAGTTTTTTCGGGCTCTATTTTACCAAATGGGCCTAAATTTTGGAAAAAGGGTAAGAATCGTGGACCAAGTCGAATTCAGTCACAAAATCTCCATTAAGTTTGATTCTTAGAAAAATCATGTTTTTTATTAAGGCTCATTTCAGACTTGGGGTCGAACTTTGGAAGCAGTTTTTTCAGGCTCTATGGTACCAAATGGGCTTCTATTTTGGAAAAAAGGTAAGAATCGTTATACAAATCGAATTCAGTCACAAAATCTCCATTAAGTTTGATTCTTAGAAACATCATTTTTTTTATTAAGGCTCATTTCAGACTTGGGTTTGAACTTTGGAAGCAGTTTTCTCAGGCTCTATGGTACCAAATGGGCTCGAATTTCGGAACAGTCATAAGAATCATGCTCCAAATCGAATTCAGTCACAAAATCTATATAAAGTTGGATTTTTTTAAAAATCATATTTTTTATGGACGCTAATTTCAGACTTGGGTTCGACCTTTGGAAGCAGTTTTCTCAAAATTTATGGTACCAAATGGGCTGAAATTTTGGGAAAGTGGTAAGAATCGTGGTACAAATCAAAATCAGTCACAAAATCTCCATAAAGTTTAATTCTTAGAAAAAACATGTTTTTTCATGGCTCATTTCAGACTTGGGTTCGAACTTTGGAAGCTGTTTTCTCATGCTCTATGGTACCAAATGGGCTAGAATTTTGGAGCATTCATAAGAATCATGCTCCAAATCGAATTGAGTCACAAAATTTCCATTAAGTTGTATTTTTAAAAAAATCATGATTTTTTTGGACGCTAATTTCAGACTTGGGTTTGATTTTTTGAAGCAGTTTTCTCAAAATCTATGGTTCCAAATGGGCTGAAATTTTGTGAAAGTGGTAAGAATCGTGGTACAAATCAAAATCAGTCACAAAATCTCCATAATGTTTGATTCTTAGAAAAATCATGTTTATTATTAAGGCTCATTTCAGACTTGGGTTCGAACTTTGGAAGCAGTTTTTTCAGGCTCTATGGTACCAAATGGGCTGAAATTTTGGAAAAAAGGTAAAAATCGTTATACAAATCGAATTAAGTCACAAAATCTCCATTAAGTTTGATTCTTAGAAAAATCATGTTTTTTATTAAGGCTCATTTCAGACATGGGTTCGAACTTTGGAAGCAGTTTTTTCAAAATCTATGGTACCAAATGGGCTGAAATTTTGGGAAAGTGGTAAGAATCGTGGTACAAATCAAAATCAGTCACAAATTCTCCATAAAGTTTGATTCTTAGAAAAATCATGTTTTTTATTAAGGCTCATTTCAGACTTGGGTTCGAACTTTGGAAGCAGTTTTTTCGGGCTCTATGGTACCAAATGGGCTGAAATTTTGGAAAAAGGGTAAGAATCGTTATACAAATCGAATTCAGTCACAAAATATCCATTAAGTTTGATTCTTCGAAAAAT
Organism: Hesperophylax magnus; assembly: GCA_026573805.1. Lineage (NCBI taxonomy): Eukaryota > Metazoa > Arthropoda > Insecta > Trichoptera > Limnephilidae > Hesperophylax > Hesperophylax magnus. The sequence goes on along the minus strand of JAIUSX010000209.1, from coordinate 141,306 downwards.
CATGTTTTTTATTAAGGCTCATTTCAGACTTGGGTTCGAACTTTGGAAGCAGTTTTCTCAGGCTCTACGGTACCAAATGGGCTAGAATTTCGGAAGAGTCATAAGAATCATGCTCCAAATCGAATTCAGTCACAAAATCTATATAAAGTTGGATTTTTTAAAAAATCATAATTTTTATGGACGCTAATTTCAGACTTGGGTTCGACCTTTGGAAGCAGTTTTCTTAAAATTTATGGTATCAAATGGGCTGAAATTTTGGGAAAGTGGTAAGAATCGTGGTAAAAATCAAAATCAGTCACAAAATCTCCATAAAGTTTAATTCTTAGAAAAAACATGTTTTTTTTATGGCTCATTTCAGACTTGGGTTCGAACTTTGGAAGCAGTTTTTTCAGGCTCTATGGTACCAAATAGGCTGAAATTTTGGAAAAAAGGTACGAATCGTGGTACAAATCGAATTCAGTCACAAAATCTCCATTAAGTTTGATTCTTAGAAAAATCATGTTTTTTATTAAGGCTCATTTCAGACTTGGGTTCGAACTTTGGAAGCAGTTTTTTCGGGCTCTATTTTACCAAATGGGCCTAAATTTTGGAAAAAGGGTAAGAATCGTGGACCAAGTCGAATTCAGTCACAAAATCTCCATTAAGTTTGATTCTTAGAAAAATCATGTTTTTTATTAAGGCTCATTTCAGACTTGGGGTCGAACTTTGGAAGCAGTTTTTTCAGGCTCTATGGTACCAAATGGGCTTCTATTTTGGAAAAAAGGTAAGAATCGTTATACAAATCGAATTCAGTCACAAAATCTCCATTAAGTTTGATTCTTAGAAACATCATTTTTTTTATTAAGGCTCATTTCAGACTTGGGTTTGAACTTTGGAAGCAGTTTTCTCAGGCTCTATGGTACCAAATGGGCTCGAATTTCGGAACAGTCATAAGAATCATGCTCCAAATCGAATTCAGTCACAAAATCTAAATAAAATTGGATTTTTTAAAAAATCATAATTTTTATGGACGCTAATTTCAGACTTAGGTTCGAACTTTGGAAGCAGTTTTCTCAAAATCTATGGTACCAAATGGGCTGAAATTTTGGGAAAGTGGTAAGAATCGTGGTACAAATCAAAATCAGTCACAAAATCTCCATAAAGTTTGATTCTTAGAAAAATCATGTTTTTTATTAAGGCTCATTTCAGACTTGGGTTCGAACTTTGGAAGCAGTTTTCTCAGGCTCTATGGTACCAAATGGGCTCGAATTTCGGAACAGTCATAAGAATCATGCTCCAAATCGAATTCAGTCACAAAATCTGTATAAAGTTGGATTTTTTAAAAAATCATAATTTTTACGGACGCTAATTTCAGACTTAGGTTCGAACTTTGGATGCAGTTTTCTCAAAATCTATGGTACCAAATGGGCTGAAATTTTGGAAAAGTGGTAAGAATCGTGGTTCAAATCAAAATCAATCACAAAATCTCCATAAAGTTTGATTCTTAGAAAAATCATGTTTTTTATTAAGGCTCATTTCAGACTTGGGTTCGAACTTTGGAAGCAGTTTTTTCGGGCTCTATGGTACCAAATGGGCTGAAATTTTGGAAAAGTGGTAAGAATCGTGGTTCAAATCAAAATCAATCACAAAATCTCCATAAAGTTTGATTCTTAGAAAAATCATGTTTTTTATTAAGGCTCATTTCAGACTTGGGTTCGAACTTTGGAAGCAGTTTTTTCGGGATCTATTATACCAAATGGGCTTAAATTTTGGAAAAAGGGTAAGAATCGTGGTACAAATCGAATTCAGTCACAAAATCTATATAAAGTTGGATTTTTTAAAAAATCATAATTTTTATGGACGCTAATTTCAGACTTAGGTTCGAACTTTGGAAGCAGTTTTCTCAAAATCTATGGTACCAAATGGGCTGAAATTTTGGGAAAGTGGTAAGAATCGTGGTACAAATCAAAATCAGTCACAAAATCTCCATAAAGTTTGATTCTTAGAAAAATCATGTTTTTTCATGGCTCATTTCAGACTTGGGTTCGAACTTTGGAAGCAGTTTTCTCATGCTCTATGGTACCAAATGGGCTAGAATTTTGGAACATTCATAAGAATCATGCTCCAAATCGAATTGAGTCACAAAATCTCCATTAAGTTGTATTTTTAAAAAAATCATGATTTTTTTGGACGCTAATTTCAGACTTGGGTTCGATTTTTTGAAGCAGTTTTCTCAAAATCTATGGTTCCAAATGGGCTGAAATTTTGTGAAAGTGGTAAGAATCGTGGTACAAATCAAAATCAGTCACAAAATCTCCATAATGTTTGATTCTTAGAAAAATCATGTTTATTATTAAGGCTCATTTCAGACTTGGGTTCGAACTTTGGAAGCAGTTTTTTCAGGCTCTATAGTACCAAATGGGCTGAAATTTTGGAAAAAAGGTAAAAATCGTTATACAAATCGAATTCAGTCACAAAATCTCCATTAATTTTGATTCTTAGAAAAATCATGTTTTTTATTAAGGCTCATTTCAGACATGGGTTCGAACTTTGGAAGCAGTTTTTTCAAAATCTATGGTACCAAATGGGCTGAAATTTTGGGAAAGTGGTAAGAATCGTGGTACAAATCAAAATCAGTCACAAAATCTCCATAAAGTTTAATTCTTAGAAAAAACATGTTTTTTTCATGGCTCATTTCAGACTTGGGTTCGAACTTTGGAAGCAGTTTTTTCAGGCTCTATGGTACCAAATGGGCTGAAATTTTGGAAAAAAGGTAAGTATCGTTATACAAATCGAATTCAGTCACAAAATCTCCATTAATTTTGATTCTTAGAAAAATCATGTTTTTTATTAAGGCTCATTTCAGACATGGGTTCGAACTTTGGAAGCAGTTTTTTCAAAATCTATGGTACCAAATGGGCTGAAATTTTGGGAAAGTGGTAAGAATCGTGGTACAAATCAAAATCAGTCACAAAATCTCCATAAAGTTTAATTCTTAGAAAAAACATGTTTTTTTCATGGCTCATTTCAGACTTGGGTTCGAACTTTGGAAGCAGTTTTCTCAGGCTCTATGGTACCAAATGGGCTAGAATTTCGGAACAGTTATAAGAATCATGCTCCAAATCGAATTCAGTCACAAAATCTATATAAAGTTGGATTTTTTAAAAAATCATCATTTTTATGGACGCTAATTTCAGACTTAGGTTCGAACTTTGGAAGCAGTTTTCTCAAAATCTATGGTACCAAATGGGCTGAAATTTTGGGAAAAAGGTAAGAATCGTTATACAAACCGAATTCAGTCACAAAATCTCCATTAAATTTGATTCTTAGAAACATCATTTTTTTTATTAAGGCTCATTTCAGACTTGGGTTCGAACTTTGGAAGCAGTTTTCTCAGGCTCTATGGTACCAAATGGGCTCGAATTTCGGAACAGTCATAAGAATCATGCTCCAAATCGAATTCAGTCACAAAATCTATATAAAGTTGGATTTTTTAAAAAATCATAATTTTTATGGACGCTAATTTCAGACTTAGGTTCGAACTTTGCAAGCAGTTTTCTCAAAATCTATGGTACCAAATGGGCTGAAATTTTAAAAAAGTGGTAAGAATCGTGGTACAAATCAAAATCAATCACAAAATCTCCATAAAGTTTGATTCTTAGAAAAATCATGTTTTTTATTAAGGCTCATTTCAGACTTGGGTTCGAACTTTGGAAGCAGTTTTTTCAGGCTCTATGGTACCAAATGGGCTGAAATTTTGGAAAAAAGGTAAGAATCGTTATACAAATCGAATTCAGTCACAAAATCTCCATTAAGTTTGATTCTTAGAAACATCATGTTTTTTATTAAGGCTCATTTCAGACTTGGGTTCGAACTTTGGAAGCAGTTTTCTCAGGCTCTATGGTACCAAATGGGCTAGAATTTCGGAACAGTTATAAGAATCATGCTCCAAATCGAATTCAGTCACAAAATCTGTATAAAGTTGGATTTTTTAAAAAATCATAATTTTTATGGACGCTAATTTCAGACTTAGGTTCGAACTTTGGAAGCAGTTTTCTCAAAATCTATGATACCAAATGGGCTGAAATTTTGGAAAAGTGGTAAGAATCGTGGTACAAATAAAAATCAGTAACAAAATCTCCATAAAGTTTGATTCTTAGAAAAATCATGTTTTTTATTAAGGCTCATTTCAGACTAGGGTTCGAACTTTGGAAGCAGTTTTCTCAGGCTCTATGGTACCAAATGGGCTCGAATTTCGGAACAGTCATAAGAATCATGCTCCAAATCGAATTCAGTCACAAAATCTATATAAAGTTGGATTTTTTAAAAAATCATAATTTTTATGGACGCTAATTTCAGACTTAGGTTCGAACTTTGCAAGCAGTTTTCTCAAAATCTATGGTACCAAATGGGCTGAAATTTTAAAAAAGTGGTAAGAATCGTGGTACAAATCAAAATCAATCACAAAATCTCCATAAAGTTTGATTCTTAGAAAAATCATGTTTTTTATTAAGGCTCATTTCAGACTTGGGTTCGAACTTTGGAAGCAGTTTTTTCGGGATCTATGGTACCAAATGGGCTGAAATTTTGGAAAAAAGGTAAGAATCGTTATACAAATCGAATTCAGTCACAAAATCTCCATTAAGTTTGATTCTTAGAACTATCATGTTTTTTATTAAGGCTCATTTCACACTTGGGTTAGAACTTTGGAAGCAGTTTTCTCAGGCTCTATGGTACCAAATGGGCTAGAATTTCGGAACAGTCATAAGAATCATACTCCAAATCGAATTCAGTCACAAAATCTGTATAAAGTTGGATTTTTTAAAAAATCATAATTTTTACGGACGCTAATTTCAGACTTAGGTTCGAACTTTGGATGCAGTTTTCTCAAAATCTATGGTACCAAATGGGCTGAAATTTTGGAAAAGTGGTAAGAATCGTGGTTCAAATCAAAATCAATCACAAAATCTCCATAAAGTTTGATTCTTAGAAAAATCATGTTTTTTATTAAGGCTCATTTCAGACTTGGGTTCGAACTTTGGAAGCAGTTTTTTCGGGCTCTATTTTACCAAATGGGCCTAAATTTTGGAAAAAGGGTAAGAATCGTGGACCAAGTCGAATTCAGTCACAAAATCTCCATTAAGTTTGATTCTTAGAAAAATCATGTTTTTTATTAAGGCTCATTTCAGACTTGGGGTCGAACTTTGGAAGCAGTTTTTTCAGGCTCTATGGTACCAAATGGGCTTCTATTTTGGAAAAAAGGTAAGAATCGTTATACAAATCGAATTCAGTCACAAAATCTCCATAAAGTTTGATTCTTAGAAAAATCATGTTTTTTATTAAGGCTCATTTCAGACGTGGGTTCGAACTTTGGGAGCAGTTTTCTCAGGCTCTTTGATACCAAATGGGCTCGAATTTCGGAACAGTCATAAGAATCATGCTCCAAATCGAATTCAGTTACAAAATCTATATAAAGTTGGATTTTTTAAAAAATCATTATTTTTATGGACGCTAATTTCAGACTTGGGTTCGATCTTTGGAAGCAGTTTTCTCAAAATCTATGGTACCAGATGGGCTGAAATTTTGGGAAAGTGGTAAGAATCGTGGTACAAATCAAAATCAGTCACAAAATCTCCATAAAGTTTGATTCTTAGAAAAATCATGTTTTTTATTAAGGCTCATTTCAGACTTGGGTTCGAACTTTGGAAGCAGTTTTTTCGGGATCTATTATACCAAATGGGCTGAAATTTTGGAAAAAGGGTAAGAATCGTGGTACAAATCGAATTAAGTCACAAAATCTCCATTAAGTTTGATTCTTAGAAAAATCATGTTTTTATTAAGGCTCATTTCAGACTTGGGTTCGAACTTTGGAAGCAGTTTTCTCAGGCTCTATGGTACCAAATGGGCTAGAATTTCGGAACAGTCATAAGAATCATGCTCCAAATCGAATTCAGTCACAAAATCTATATAAAGTTGGATTTTTTAAAAAATCATATTTTTTATGGACGCTAATTTCAGACTTGGGTTCGACCTTTGGAAGCAGTTTTCTCAAAATCTATGGTACCAAATGGGCTGAAATTTTGGGAAAGTGGTAAGAATCGTGGTACAAATCAAAATCAGTCACAAAATCTCCATAAAGTTTGATTCTTAGAAAAATCATGTTTTTTATTAAGGCTCATTTCAGACTTGGGTTCGAACTTTGGAAGCAGTTTTTTCGGGATCTATTATACCAAATGGGCTGAAATTTTGGAAAAAGGGTAAGAATCGTGGTACAAATCGAATTAAGTCACAAAATCTCCATTAAGTTTGATTCTTAGAAAAATCATGTTTTTATTAAGGCTCATTTCAGACTTGGGTTCGAACTTTGGAAGCAGTTTTCTCAGGCTCTATGGTACCAAATGGGCTAGAATTTCGGAACAGTCATAAGAATCATGCTCCAAATCGAATTCAGTCACAAAATCTATATAAAGTTGGATTTTTTTAAAAATCATATTTTTTATGGACGCTAATTTCAGACTTGGGTTCGACCTTTGGAAGCAGTTTTCTCAAAATTTATGGTACCAAATGGGCTGAAATTTTGGGAAAGTGGTAAGAATCGTGGTACAAATCAAAATCAGTCACAAAATCTCCATAAAGTTTAATTCTTAGAAAAAACATGTTTTTTCATGGCTCATTTCAGACTTGGGTTCGAACTTTGGAAGCTGTTTTCTCATGCTCTATGGTACCAAATGGGCTAGAATTTTGGAGCATTCATAAGAATCATGCTCCAAATCGAATTGAGTCACAAAATTTCCATTAAGTTGTATTTTTAAAAAAATCATGATTTTTTTGGACGCTAATTTCAGACTTGGGTTTGATTTTTTGAAGCAGTTTTCTCAAAATCTATGGTTCCAAATGGGCTGAAATTTTGTGAAAGTGGTAAGAATCGTGGTACAAATCAAAATCAGTCACAAAATCTCCATAATGTTTGATTCTTAGAAAAATCATGTTTATTATTAAGGCTCATTTCAGACTTGGGTTCGAACTTTGGAAGCAGTTTTTTCAGGCTCTATGGTACCAAATGGGCTGAAATTTTGGAAAAAAGGTAAAAATCGTTATACAAATCGAATTAAGTCACAAAATCTCCATTAAGTTTGATTCTTAGAAAAATCATGTTTTTTATTAAGGCTCATTTCAGACATGGGTTCGAACTTTGGAAGCAGTTTTTTCAAAATCTATGGTACCAAATGGGCTGAAATTTTGGGAAAGTGGTAAGAATCGTGGTACAAATCAAAATCAGTCACAAATTCTCCATAAAGTTTGATTCTTAGAAAAATCATGTTTTTTATTAAGGCTCATTTCAGACTTGGGTTCGAACTTTGGAAGCAGTTTTTTCGGGCTTTATGGTACCAAATGGGCTGAAATTTTGGAAAAAGGGTAAGAATCGTTATACAAATCGAATTCAGTAACAAAATATCCATTAAGTTTGATTCTTAGAAAAATCATGTTTTTTATTAAGGCTCATTTCAGACTTGGGTTCGAACTTTGGAAGCAGTTTTCTCAGGCTCTACGGTACCAAATGGGCTAGAATTTCGGAAGAGTCATAAGAATCATGCTCCAAATCGAATTCAGTCACAAAATCTATATAAAGTTGGATTTTTTAAAAAATCATAATTTTTATGGACGCTAATTTCAGACTTGGGTTCGACCTTTGGAAGCAGTTTTCTTAAAATTTATGGTACCAAATGGGCTGAAATTTTGGGAAAGTGGTAAGAATCGTGGTAAAAATCAAAATCAGTCACAAAATCTCCATAAAGTTTAATTCTTAGAAAAAACATGTTTTTTTTATGGCTCATTTCAGACTTGGGTTCGAACTTTGGAAGCAGTTTTTTCAGGCTCTATGGTACCAAATAGGCTGAAATTTTGGAAAAAAGGTACGAATCGTGGTACAAATCGAATTCAGTCACAAAATCTCCATTAAGTTTGATTCTTAGAAAAATCATGTTTTTTATTAAGGCTCATTTCAGACTTGGGTTCGAACTTTGGAAGCAGTTTTTTCGGGCTCTATTTTACCAAATGGGCCTAAATTTTGGAAAAAGGGTAAGAATCGTGGACCAAGTCGAATTCAGTCACAAAATCTCCATTAAGTTTGATTCTTAGAAAAATCATGTTTTTTATTAAGGCTCATTTCAGACTTGGGGTCGAACTTTGGAAGCAGTTTTTTCAGGCTCTATGGTACCAAATGGGCTTCTATTTTGGAAAAAAGGTAAGAATCGTTATACAAATCGAATTCAGTCACAAAATCTCCATTAAGTTTGATTCTTAGAAACATCATTTTTTTTATTAAGGCTCATTTCAGACTTGGGTTTGAACTTTGGAAGCAGTTTTCTCAGGCTCTATGGTACCAAATGGGCTCGAATTTCGGAACAGTCATAAGAATCATGCTCCAAATCGAATTCAGTCACAAAATCTAAATAAAATTGGATTTTTTAAAAAATCATAATTTTTATGGACGCTAATTTCAGACTTAGGTTCGAACTTTGGAAGCAGTTTTCTCAAAATCTATGTTACCAAATGGGCTGAAATTTTGGGAAAGTGGTAAGAATCGTGGTACAAATCAAAATCAGTCACAAAATCTCCATAAAGTTTGATTCTTAGAAAAATCATGTTTTTTATTAAGGCTCATTTCAGACTTGGGTTCGAACTTTGGAAGCAGTTTTCTCAGGCTCTATGGTACCAAATGGGCTCGAATTTCGGAACAGTCATAAGAATCATGCTCCAAATCGAATTCAGTCACAAAATCTGTATAAAGTTGGATTTTTTAAAAAATCATAATTTTTACGGACGCTAATTTCAGACTTAGGTTCGAACTTTGGATGCAGTTTTCTCAAAATCTATGGTACCAAATGGGCTGAAATTTTGGAAAAGTGGTAAGAATCGTGGTTCAAATCAAAATCAATCACAAAATCTCCATAAAGTTTGATTCTTAGAAAAATCATGTTTTTTATTAAGGCTCATTTCAGACTTGGGTTCGAACTTTGGAAGCAGTTTTTTCGGGCTCTATGGTACCAAATGGGCTGAAATTTTGGAAAAGTGGTAAGAATCGTGGTTCAAATCAAAATCAATCACAAAATCTCCATAAAGTTTGATTCTTAGAAAAATCATGTTTTTTATTAAGGCTCATTTCAGACTTGGGTTCGAACTTTGGAAGCAGTTTTTTCGGGATCTATTATACCAAATGGGCTTAAATTTTGGAAAAAGGGTAAGAATCGTGGTACAAATCGAATTCAGTCACAAAATCTATATAAAGTTGGATTTTTTAAAAAATCATAATTTTTATGGACGCTAATTTCAGACTTAGGTTCGAACTTTGGAAGCAGTTTTCTCAAAATCTATGGTACCAAATGGGCTGAAATTTTGGGAAAGTGGTAAGAATCGTGGTACAAATCAAAATCAGTCACAAAATCTCCATAAAGTTTGATTCTTAGAAAAATCATGTTTTTTCATGGCTCATTTCAGACTTGGGTTCGAACTTTGGAAGCAGTTTTCTCATGCTCTATGGTACCAAATGGGCTAGAATTTTGGAACATTCATAAGAATCATGCTCCAAATCGAATTGAGTCACAAAATCTCCATTAAGTTGTATTTTTAAAAAAATCATGATTTTTTTGGACGCTAATTTCAGACTTGGGTTCGATTTTTTGAAGCAGTTTTCTCAAAATCTATGGTTCCAAATGGGCTGAAATTTTGTGAAAGTGGTAAGAATCGTGGTACAAATCAAAATCAGTCACAAAATCTCCATAATGTTTGATTCTTAGAAAAATCATGTTTATTATTAAGGCTCATTTCAGACTTGGGTTCGAACTTTGGAAGCAGTTTTTTCAGGCTCTATAGTACCAAATGGGCTGAAATTTTGGAAAAAAGGTAAAAATCGTTATACAAATCGAATTCAGTCACAAAATCTCCATTAATTTTGATTCTTAGAAAAATCATGTTTTTTATTAAGGCTCATTTCAGACATGGGTTCGAACTTTGGAAGCAGTTTTTTCAAAATCTATGGTACCAAATGGGCTGAAATTTTGGGAAAGTGGTAAGAATCGTGGTACAAATCAAAATCAGTCACAAAATCTCCATAAAGTTTAATTCTTAGAAAAAACATGTTTTTTTCATGGCTCATTTCAGACTTGGGTTCGAACTTTGGAAGCAGTTTTTTCAGGCTCTATGGTACCAAATGGGCTGAAATTTTGGAAAAAAGGTAAGAATCGTTATACAAATCGAATTCAGTCACAAAATCTCCATTAAGTTTGATTCTTAGAAACATCATGTTTTTTATTAAGGCTCATTTCAGACTTGGGTTCGAACTTTGGAAGCAGTTTTCTCAGGCTCTATGGTACCAAATGGGCTAGAATTTCGGAACAGTTATAAGAATCATGCTCCAAATCGAATTCAGTCACAAAATCTATATAAAGTTGGATTTTTTAAAAAATCATCATTTTTATGGACGCTAATTTCAGACTTAGGTTCGAACTTTGCAAGCAGTTTTCTCAAAATCTATGGTACCAAATGGGCTGAAATTTTAAAAAAGTGGTAAGAATCGTGGTACAAATCAAAATCAATCACAAAATCTCCATAAAGTTTGATTCTTAGAAAAATCATGTTTTTTATTAAGGCTCATTTCAGACTTGGGTTCGAACTTTGGAAGCAGTTTTTTCAGGCTCTATGGTACCAAATGGGCTGAAATTTTGGAAAAAAGGTAAGAATCGTTATACAAATCGAATTCAGTCACAAAATCTCCATTAAGTTTGATTCTTAGAAACATCATGTTTTTTATTAAGGCTCATTTCAGACTTGGGTTCGAACTTTGGAAGCAGTTTTCTCAGGCTCTATGGTACCAAATGGGCTAGAATTTCGGAACAGTTATAAGAATCATGCTCCAAATCGAATTCAGTCACAAAATCTATATAAAGTTGGATTTTTTAAAAAATCATCATTTTTATGGACGCTAATTTCAGACTTAGGTTCGAACTTTGGATGCAGTTTTCTCAAAATCTATGGTACCAAATGGGCTGAAATTTTGGAAAAGTGGTAAGAATCGTGGTTCAAATCAAAATCAATCACAAAATCTCCATAAAGTTTGATTCTTAGAAAAATCATGTTTTTTATTAAGGCTCATTTCACACTTGGGTTAGAACTTTGGAAGCAGTTTTCTCAGGCTCTATGGTACCAAATGGGCTAGAATTTCGGAACAGTCATAAGAATCATGCTCCAAATCGCATTCAGTCACAAAATCTATATAAAGTTGGATTTTTTAAAAAATCATAATTTTTATGGACGCTAATTTCAGACTTGGGTTCGACCTTTGGAAGCAGTTTTCTCAAAATCTATGGTACCAAATGGGCTGAAATATTGGGAAAGTGGTAAGAATCGTGGTACAAATCAAAATCAGTCACAAAATCTCCATAAAGTTTGATTCTTAGAAAAATCATGTTTTTTATTAAGGCTCATTTCAGTATGGGGTTCGAATTTTGGAAGCAGTTTTCTCAGGCTCTATGGTACCAAATGGGCTCGAATTTCGGAACAGTCATAAGAATCATGCTCCAAATCGAATTCAGTTACAAAATCTATATAAAGTTGGATTTTTTAAAAAATCATAATTTTTATGGACGCTAATTTCAGACGTAGGTTCGAACTTTGGATGCAGTTTTCTCAAAATCTATGGTACCAGATGGGCTGAAATTTTGGGAAAGTGGTAAGAATCGTGGTACAAATCAAAATCAGTCACAAAATCTCCATAAAGTTTGATTCTTAGAAAAATCATGTTTTTTATTAAGGCTCATTTCAGACTTGGGTTCGAACTTTGGAAGCAGTTTTTTCGGGATCTATTATACCAAATGGGCTGAAATTTTGGAAAAAGGGTAAGAATCGTGTTACAAATCGAATTAAGTCACAAAATCTCCATTAAGTTTGATTCTTAGAAAAATCATGTTTTTATTAAGGCTCATTTCAGACTTGGGTTCGAACTTTGGAAGCAGTTTTCTCAGGCTCTATGGTACCAAATGGGCTAGAATTTCGGAACAGTCATAAGAATCATGCTCCAAATCGAATTCAGTCACAAAATCTATATAAAGTTGGATTTTTTAAAAAATCATATTTTTTATGGACGCTAATTTCAGACTTGGGTTCGACCTTTGGAAGCAGTTTTCTCAAAATCTATGGTACCAAATGGGCTGAAATTTTGGGAAAGTGGTAAGAATCGTGGTACAAATCAAAATCAGTCACAAAATCTCCATAAAGTTTGATTCTTAGAAAAATCATGTTTTTTATTAAGGCTCATTTCAGACTTGGGTTCGAACTTTGGAAGCAGTTTTTTCGGGATCTATTATACCAAATGGGCTGAAATTTTGGAAAAAGGGTAAGAATCGTGGTACAAATCGAATTAAGTCACAAAATCTCCATTAAGTTTGATTCTTAGAAAAATCATGTTTTTATTAAGGCTCATTTCAGACTTGGGTTCGAACTTTGGAAGCAGTTTTCTCAGGCTCTATGGTACCAAATGGGCTAGAATTTCGGAACAGTCATAAGAATCATGCTCCAAATCGAATTCAGTCACAAAATCTATATAAAGTTGGATTTTTTTAAAAATCATATTTTTTATGGACGCTAATTTCAGACTTGGGTTCGACCTTTGGAAGCAGTTTTCTCAAAATTTATGGTACCAAATGGGCTGAAATTTTGGGAAAGTGGTAAGAATCGTGGTACAAATCAAAATCAGTCACAAAATCTCCATAAAGTTTAATTCTTAGAAAAAACATGTTTTTTCATGGCTCATTTCAGACTTGGGTTCGAACTTTGGAAGCTGTTTTCTCATGCTCTATGGTACCAAATGGGCTAGAATTTTGGAGCATTCATAAGAATCATGCTCCAAATCGAATTGAGTCACAAAATTTCCATTAAGTTGTATTTTTAAAAAAATCATGATTTTTTTGGACGCTAATTTCAGACTTGGGTTTGATTTTTTGAAGCAGTTTTCTCAAAATCTATGGTTCCAAATGGGCTGAAATTTTGTGAAAGTGGTAAGAATCGTGGTACAAATCAAAATCAGTCACAAAATCTCCATAATGTTTGATTCTTAGAAAAATCATGTTTATTATTAAGGCTCATTTCAGACTTGGGTTCGAACTTTGGAAGCAGTTTTTTCAGGCTCTATGGTACCAAATGGGCTGAAATTTTGGAAAAAAGGTAAAAATCGTTATACAAATCGAATTAAGTCACAAAATCTCCATTAAGTTTGATTCTTAGAAAAATCATGTTTTTTATTAAGGCTCATTTCAGACATGGGTTCGAACTTTGGAAGCAGTTTTTTCAAAATCTATGGTACCAAATGGGCTGAAATTTTGGGAAAGTGGTAAGAATCGTGGTACAAATCAAAATCAGTCACAAATTCTCCATAAAGTTTGATTCTTAGAAAAATCATGTTTTTTATTAAGGCTCATTTCAGACTTGGGTTCGAACTTTGGAAGCAGTTTTTTCGGGCTCTATGGTACCAAATGGGCTGAAATTTTGGAAAAAGGGTAAGAATCGTTATACAAATCGAATTCAGTCACAAAATATCCATTAAGTTTGATTCTTAGAAAAATCATGTTTTTTATTAAGGCTCATTTCAGACTTGGGTTCGAACTTAGGAAGCAGTTTTCTCAGGCTCTACGGTACCAAATGGGCTAGAATTTCGGAAGAGTCATAAGAATCATGCTCCAAATCGAATTCAGTCACAAAATCTATATAAAGTTGGATTTTTTAAAAAATCATAATTTTTATGGACGCTAATTTCAGACTTGGGTTCGACCTTTGGAAGCAGTTTTCTTAAAATTTATGGTACCAAATGGGCTGAAATTTTGGGAAAGTGGTAAGAATCGTGGTAAAAATCAAAATCAGTCACAAAATCTCCATAAAGTTTAATTCTTAGAAAAAACATGTTTTTTTTATGGCTCATTTCAGACTTGGGTTCGAACTTTGGAAGCAGTTTTTTCAGGCTCTATGGTACCAAATAGGCTGAAATTTTGGAAAAAAGGTACGAATCGTGGTACAAATCGAATTCAGTCACAAAATCTCCATTAAGTTTGATTCTTAGAAAAATCATGTTTTTTATTAAGGCTCATTTCAGACTTGGGTTCGAACTTTGGAAGCAGTTTTTTCGGGCTCTATGGTACCAAATGGGCTGAAATTTTGGAAAAGTGGTAAGAATCGTGGTTCAAATCAAAATCAATCACAAAATCTCCATAAAGTTTGATTCTTAGAAAAATCATGTTTTTTATTAAGGCTCATTTCAGACTTGGGTTCGAACTTTGGAAGCAGTTTTTTCGGGATCTATTATACCAAATGGGCTTAAATTTTGGAAAAAGGGTAAGAATCGTGGTACAAATCGAATTCAGTCACAAAATCTATATAAAGTTGGATTTTTTAAAAAATCATAATTTTTATGGACGCTAATTTCAGACTTAGGTTCGAACTTTGGAAGCAGTTTTCTCAAAATCTATGGTACCAAATGGGCTGAAATTTTGGGAAAGTGGTAAGAATCGTGGTACAAATCAAAATCAGTCACAAAATCTCCATAACGTTTGATTCTTAGAAAAATCATGTTTTTTCATGGCTCATTTCAGACTTGGGTTCGAACTTTGGAAGCAGTTTTCTCATGCTCTATGGTACCAAATGGGCTAGAATTTTGGAACATTCATAAGAATCATGCTCCAAATCGAATTGAGTCACAAAATCTCCATTAAGTTGTATTTTTAAAAAAATCATGATTTTTTTGGACGCTAATTTCAGACTTGGGTTCGATTTTTTGAAGCAGTTTTCTCAAAATCTATGGTTCCAAATGGGCTGAAATTTTGTGAAAGTGGTAAGAATCGTGGTACAAATCAAAATCAGTCACAAAATCTCCATAATGTTTGATTCTTAGAAAAATCATGTTTATTATTAAGGCTCATTTCAGACTTGGGTTCGAACTTTGGAAGCAGTTTTTTCAGGCTCTATAGTACCAAATGGGCTGAAATTTTGGAAAAAAGGTAAAAATCGTTATACAAATCGAATTCAGTCACAAAATCTCCATTAATTTTGATTCTTAGAAAAATCATGTTTTTTATTAAGGCTCATTTCAGACATGGGTTCGAACTTTGGAAGCAGTTTTTTCAAAATCTATGGTACCAAATGGGCTGAAATTTTGGGAAAGTGGTAAGAATCGTGGTACAAATCAAAATCAGTCACAAAATCTCCATAAAGTTTAATTCTTAGAAAAAACATGTTTTTTTCATGGCTCATTTCAGACTTGGGTTCGAACTTTGGAAGCAGTTTTTTCAGGCTCTATGGTACCAAATGGGCTGAAATTTTGGAAAAAAGGTAAGAATCGTTATACAAATCGAATTCAGTCACAAAATCTCCATTAAGTTTGATTCTTAGAAACATCATGTTTTTTATTAAGGCTCATTTCAGACTTGGGTTCGAACTTTGGAAGCAGTTTTCTCAGGCTCTATGGTACCAAATGGGCTAGAATTTCGGAACAGTTATAAGAATCATGCTCCAAATCGAATTCAGTCACAAAATCTGTATAAAGTTGGATTTTTTAAAAAATCATAATTTTTATGGACGCTAATTTCAGACTTAGGTTCGAACTTTGGAAGCAGTTTTCTCAAAATCTATGATACCAAATGGGCTGAAATTTTGGAAAAGTGGTAAGAATCGTGGTACAAATAAAAATCAGTAACAAAATCTCCATAAAGTTTGATTCTTAGAAAAATCATGTTTTTTATTAAGGCTCATTTCAGACTTGGGTTCGAACTTTGGAAGCAGTTTTCTCAGGCTCTATGGTACCAAATGGGCTCGAATTTCGGAACAGTCATAAGAATCATGCTCCAAATCGAATTCAGTCACAAAATCTATATAAAGTTGGATTTTTTAAAAAATCATAATTTTTATGGACGCTAATTTCAGACTTAGGTTCGAACTTTGCAAGCAGTTTTCTCAAAATCTATGGTACCAAATGGGCTGAAATTTTAAAAAAGTGGTAAGAATCGTGGTACAAATCAAAATCAATCACAAAATCTCCATAAAGTTTGATTCTTAGAAAAATCATGTTTTTTATTAAGGCTCATTTCAGACTTGGGTTCGAACTTTGGAAGCAGTTTTTTCGGGATCTATGGTACCAAATGGGCTGAAATTTTGGAAAAAAGGTAAGAATCGTTATACAAATCGAATTCAGTCACAAAATCTCCATTAAGTTTGATTCTTAGAACTATCATGTTTTTTATTAAGGCTCATTTCACACTTGGGTTAGAACTTTGGAAGCAGTTTTCTCAGGCTCTATGGTACCAAATGGGCTAGAATTTCGGAACAGTCATAAGAATCATACTCCAAATCGAATTCAGTCACAAAATCTGTATAAAGTTGGATTTTTTAAAAAATCATAATTTTTACGGACGCTAATTTCAGACTTAGGTTCGAACTTTGGATGCAGTTTTCTCAAAATCTATGGTACCAAATGGGCTGAAATTTTGGAAAAGTGGTAAGAATCGTGGTTCAAATCAAAATCAATCACAAAATCTCCATAAAGTTTGATTCTTAGAAAAATCATGTTTTTTATTAAGGCTCATTTCACACTTGGGTTAGAACTTTGGAAGCAGTTTTCTCAGGCTCTATGGTACCAAATGGGCTAGAATTTCGGAACAGTCATAAGAATCATGCTCCAAATCGCATTCAGTCACAAAATCTATATAAAGTTGGATTTTTTTAAAAATCATAATTTTTATGGACGCTAATTTCAGACTTGGGTTCGACCTTTGGAAGCAGTTTTCTCAAAATCTATGGTACCAAATGGGCTGAAATATTGGGAAAGTGGTAAGAATCGTGGTACAAATCAAAATCAGTCACAAAATCTCCATAAAGTTTGATTCTTAGAAAAATCATGTTTTTTATTAAGGCTCATTTCAGTATGGGGTTCGAATTTTGGAAGCAGTTTTCTCAGGCTCTATGGTACCAAATGGGCTCGAATTTCGGAACAGTCATAAGAATCATGCTCCAAATCGAATTCAGTTAAAAAATCTATATAAAGTTGGATTTTTTAAAAAATCATAATTTTTATGGACGCTAATTTCAGACTTAGGTTCGAACTTTGGATGCAGTTTTCTCAAAATCTATGGTACCAAATGGGCTGAAATTTTGGAAAAGTGGTAAGAATCGTGGTTCAAATCAAAATCAATCACAAAATCTCCATAAAGTTTGATTCTTAGAAAAATCATGTTTTTTATTAAGGCTCATTTCAGACTTGGGTTCGAACTTTGGAAGCAGTTTTTTCGGGCTCTATGGTACCAAATGGGCTGAAATTTTGGAAAAAAGGTAAGAATCGTTAAACAAATCGAATTCAGTCACAAAATCTCCATTAAGTTTGATTCTTAGAAACATCATGTTTTTTATTAAGGCTCATTTCACACTTGGGTTAGAACTTTGGAAGCAGTTTTCTCAGGCTCTATGGTACCAAATGGGCTGAAATTTTGGAAAAAAGGTAAGAATCGTTAAACAAATCGAATTCAGTCACAAAATCTCCATTAAGTTTGATTCTTAGAAACATCATGTTTTTTATTAAGGCTCATTTCACACTTGGGTTCGAACTTTGGAAGCAGTTTTCTCAGGCTCTATGGTACCAAATTGGCTCGAATTTCGGAACAGTCATAAGAATCATGCTCCAAATCGAATTCAGTCACAAAATCTATATAAAGTTGTTTTTTTTAAAAAATCATAATTTTTATGGACGCTAATTTCAGACTTAGGTTCGAACTTTGGAAGCAGTTTTCTCAAAATCTATGGTACCAAATGGGCTGAAATTTTGGGAAAGTGGTAAGAATCGTTATACAAATCGAATTCAGTCACAAAATCTCCATTAAGTTTGATTCTTAGAACTATCATGTTTTTTATTAAGGCTCATTTCACACTTGGGTTAGAACTTTGGAAGCAGTTTTCTCAGGCTCTATGGTACCAAATGGGCTAGAATTTTGGAACATTCATAAGAATCATGCTCCAAATCGAATTGAGTCACAAAATCTCCATTAAGTTGTATTTTTAAAAAAATCATGATTTTTTTGGACGCTAATTTCAGACTTGGGTTCGATTTTTTGAAGCAGTTTTCTCAAAATCTATGGTTCCAAATGGGCTGAAATTTTGTGAAAGTGGTAAGAATCGTGGTACAAATCAAAATCAGTCACAAAATCTCCATAATGTTTGATTCTTAGAAAAATCATGTTTATTATTAAGGCTCATTTCAGACTTGGGTTCGAACTTTGGAAGCAGTTTTTTCAGGCTCTATAGTACCAAATGGGCTGAAATTTTGGAAAAAAGGGTAAGAATCGTTATACAAATCGAATTCAGTCACAAAATCTCCATTAATTTTGATTCTTAGAAAAATCATGTTTTTTATTAAGGCTCATTTCAGACATGGGTTCGAACTTTGGAAGCAGTTTTTTCAAAATCTATGGTACCAAATGGGCTGAAATTTTGGGAAAGTGGTAAGAATCGTGGTACAAATCAAAATCAGTCACAAAATCTCCATAAAGTTTGATTCTTAGAAAAATCATGTTTTTTATTAAGGCTCATTTCAGACTTGGGTTCGAACTTTGGAAGCAGTTTTTTCGGGATCTATTATACCAAATGGGCTGAAATTTTGGAAAAAGGGTAAGAATCGTTGTACAAATCGAATTTAGTCACAAAATCTCCATTAAGTTTGATTCTTAGAAAAATCATGTTTTTTATTAAGGCTCATTTCAGACTTGGGTTGGAACTTTGGAAGCAGTTTTCTCAGGCTCTACGGTACCAAATGGGCTAGAATTTCGGAAGAGTCATAAGAATCATGCTCCAAATCGAATTCAGTCACAAAATCTATATAAAGTTGGATTTTTTAAAAAATCATAATTTTTATGGACGCTAATTTCAGACTTGGGTTCGATCTTTGGAAGCAGTTTTCTTAAAATTTATGGTACCAAATGGGCTGAAATTTTGGGAAAGTGGTAAGAATCGTGGTAAAAATCAAAATCAGTCACAAAATCTCCATAAAGTTTAATTCTTAGAAAAAACATGTTTTTTTCATGGCTCATTTCAGACTTGGGTTCGAACTTTGGAAGCAGTTTTTTCGGGCTCTATGGTACCAAATGGGCTGAAATTTTGGAAAAAAGGTAAGAATCGTTATACAAATCGAATTCAATCACAAAATCTACATTAAGTTTGATTCTTAGAAAAATCATGTTTTTTTATTAAGGCTCATTTCAGACTTGGGTTCGAACTTTGGAAGCAGTTTTTTCGGGCTCTATGGTACCAAATGGGCTGAAATTTTGGAAAAAAGGTAAGAATCGTTATACAAATCGAATTCAATCACAAAATCTACATTTAGTTTGATTCTTAGAAACATCATTTTTTTATTAAGGCTCATTTCAGACTTGGGTTTGAACTTTGGAAGCAGTTTTCTCAGGCTCTATGGTACCAAATGGGCTCGAATTTCGGAACAGTCATAAGAATCATGCTCCAAATCGAATTCAGTCACAAAATCTATATAAAATTGGATTTTTGAAAAAATCATAATTTTTATGGACGCTAATTTCAGACTTAGGTTCGAACTTTGGAAGCAGTTTTCTCAAAATCTATGGTACCAAATGGGCTGAAATTTTGGGAAAAAGGTAAGAATCGTTATACAAATCGAATTCAGTCACAAAATCTCCATTAAATTTGATTCTTAGAAACATCATTTTTTTTATTAAGGCTCATTTCAGACTTGGGTTCGATCTTTGGAAGCAGTTTTCTCAGGCTCTATGGTACCAAATGGGCTCGAATTTCGGAACAGTCATAAGAATCATGCTCCAAATCGAATTCAGTTACAAAATCTATATAAAGTTGGATTTTTTAAAAAATCATAATTTTTATGGACGCTAATTTCAGACTTGGGTTCGACCTTTGGAAGCAGTTTTCTCAAAATCTATGGTACCAAATGGGCTGAAATTTTGGGAAAGTGGTAAGAATCGTGGTACAAATCAAAATCAGTAACAAAATCTCCATAAAGTTTGATTCTTAGAAAAATCATGTTTTTTATTAAGGCTCATTTCAGATTTGGGTTCGAACTTTGGAAGCAGTTTTCCTCAGGCTCTATGGTACCAAATGGGCTCGAATTTCGGAACAGTCATAAGAATCATGCTCCAAATCGAATTCAGTCACAAAATCTGTATAAAGTTGGATTTTTTAAAAAATCATAATTTTTACGGACGCTAATTTCAGACTTAGGTTCGAACTTTGGATGCAGTTTTCTCAAAATCGATGGTACCAAATGGGCTGAAATTTTGGAAAAGTGGTAAGAATCGTGGTTCAAATCAAAATCAATCACAAAATCTCCATAAAGTTTGATTCTTAGAAAAATCATGTTTTTTATTAAGGCTCATTTCAGACATGGGTTCGAACTTTGGAAGCAGTTTTTTCGGGCTCTATGGTACCAAATGGGCTGAAATTTTGGAAAAAAGGTAAGAATCGTTATACAAATCGAATTCAGTCACAAAATCTCCATTAAGTTTGATTCTTAGAACTATCATGTTTTTTATTAAGGCTCATTTCACACTTGGGTTAGAACTTTGGAAGCAGTTTTCTCAGGCTCTATGGTACCAAATGGGCTAGAATTTCGGAACAGTCATAAGAATCATACTCCAAATCGAATTCAGTCACAAAATCTGTATAAAGTTGGATTTTTTAAAAAATCATAATTTTTACGGACGCTAATTTCAGACTTAGGTTCGAACTTTGGATGCAGTTTTCTCAAAATCTATGGTACCAAATGGGCTGAAATTTTGGAAAAGTGGTAAGAATCGTGGTTCAAATCAAAATCAATCACAAAATCTCCATAAAGTTTGATTCTTAGAAAAATCATGTTTTTTATTAAGGCTCATTTCACACTTGGGTTAGAACTTTGGAAGCAGTTTTCTCAGGCTCTATGGTACCAAATGGGCTAGAATTTCGGAACAGTCATAAGAATCATGCTCCAAATCGCATTCAGTCACAAAATCTATATAAAGTTGGATTTTTTAAAAAATCATAATTTTTATGGACGCTAATTTCAGACTTGGGTTCGACCTTTGGAAGCAGTTTTCTCAAAATCTATGGTACCAAATGGGCTGAAATATTGGGAAAGTGGTAAGAATCGTGGTACAAATCAAAATCAGTCACAAAATCTCCATAAAGTTTGATTCTTAGAAAAATCATGTTTTTTATTAAGGCTCATTTCAGTATGGGGTTCGAATTTTGGAAGCAGTTTTCTCAGGCTCTATGGTACCAAATGGGCTCGAATTTCGGAACAGTCATAAGAATCATGCTCCAAATCGAATTCAGTTACAAAATCTATATAAAGTTTGATTCTTAGAAAAATCATGTTTTTTATTAAGGCTCATTTCAGACTTGGGTTCGAACTTTGGAAGCAGTTTTTTCGGGCTCTATGGTACCAAATGGGCTGAAATTTTGGAAAAAAGGTAAGAATCGTTAAACAAATCGAATTCAGTCACAAAATCTCCATTAAGTTTGATTCTTAGAAACATCATGTTTTTTATTAAGGCTCATTTCACACTTGGGTTAGAACTTTGGAAGCAGTTTTCTCAGGCTCTATGGTACCAAATGGGCTAGAATTTCGGAACAGTCATAAGAATCATGCTCCAAATCGCATTCAGTCACAAAATCTATATAAAGTTGGATTTTTTAAAAAATCATAATTTTTATGGACGCTAATTTCAGACTTGGGTTCGACCTTTGGAAGCAGTTTTCTCAAAATCTATGGTACCAATTGGGCTGAAATATTGGGAAAGTGGTAAGAATCGTGGTACAAATCAAAATCAGTCACAAAATCTCCATAAAGTTTGATTCTTAGAAAAATCATGTTTTTTATTAAGGCTCATTTCAGACTTGGGTTCGAACTTTGGAAGCAGTTTTCTCAGGCTCTATGGTACCAAATGGGCTCGAATTTCGGAACAGTCATAAGAATCATGCTCCAAATCGAATTCAGTCACAAAATCTGTATAAAGTTGGATTTTTTAAAAAATCATAATTTATATGGACGCTAATTTCAGACTTAGGTTCGAACTTTGGATGGAGTTTTCTCAAAATCTATGGAACCAAATGTGCTGAAATTTTGGAAAAGTGGTAAGAATCGTGGTTCAAATCAAAATCAATCACAAAATCTCCATAAAGTTTGATTCTTAGAAAAATCATGTTTTTTATTAAGGCTCATTTCAGACATGGGTTCGAACTTTGGAAGCAGTTTTTCGGGCTCTATGGTACCAAATGGGCTGAAATTTTGGAAAAAAGGTAAGAATCGTTATACAAATCGAATTCAGTCACAAAATCTCCATTAAGTTTGATTCTTAGAACTATCATGTTTTTTATTAAGGCTCATTTCACACTTGGGTTAGAACTTTGGAAGCAGTTTTCTCAGGCTCTATGGTACCAAATGGGCTAGAATTTCGGAACAGTCATAAGAATCATACTCCAAATCGAATTCAGTCACAAAATCTGTATAAAGTTGGATTTTTTAAAAAATCATAATTTTTACGGACGCTAATTTCAGACTTAGGTTCGAACTTTGGATGCAGTTTTCTCAAAATCTATGGTACCAAATGGGCTGAAATTTTGGAAAAGTGGTAAGAATCGTGGTTCAAATCAAAATCAATCACAAAATCTCCATAAAGTTTGATTCTTAGAAAAATCATGTTTTTTATTAAGGCTCATTTCACACTTGGGTTAGAACTTTGGAAGCAGTTTTCTCAGGCTCTATGGTACCAAATGGGCTAGAATTTCGGAACAGTCATAAGAATCATGCTCCAAATCGCATTCAGTCACAAAATCTACATAAAGTTGGATTTTTTAAAAAATCATAATTTTTATGGACGCTAATTTCAGACTTAGGTTCGAACTTTGGATGCAGTTTTCTCAAAATCTATGGTACCAAATGGGCTGAAATTTTGGAAAAGTGGTAAGAATCGTGGTTCAAATCAAAATCAATCACAAAATCTCCATAAAGTTTGATTCTTAGAAAAATCATGTTTTTTATTAAGGCTCATTTCAGACTTGGGTTCGAACTTTGGAAGCAGTTTTTTCGGGCTCTATGGTACCAAATGGGCTGAAATTTTGGAAAAAAGGTAAGAATCGTTAAACAAATCGAATTCAGTCACAAAATCTCCATTAAGTTTGATTCTTAGAAACATCATGTTTTTTATTAAGGCTCATTTCACACTTGGGTTAGAACTTTGGAAGCAGTTTTCTCAGGCTCTATGGTACCAAATGGGCTAGAATTTCGGAACAGTCATAAGAATCATGCTCCAAATCGCATTCAGTCACAAAATCTATATAAAGTTGGATTTTTTAAAAAATCATAATTTTTATGGACGCTAATTTCAGACTTGGGTTCGACCTTTGGAAGCAGTTTTCTCAAAATCTATGGTACCAATTGGGCTGAAATATTGGGAAAGTGGTAAGAATCGTGGTACAAATCAAAATCAGTCACAAAATCTCCATAAAGTTTGATTCTTAGAAAAATCATGTTTTTTATTAAGGCTCATTTCAGACTTGGGTTCGAACTTTGGAAGCAGTTTTCTCAGGCTCTATGGTACCAAATGGGCTCGAATTTCGGAACAGTCATAAGAATCATGCTCCAAATCGAATTCAGTCACAAAATCTGTATAAAGTTGGATTTTTTAAAAAATCATAATTTATATGGACGCTAATTTCAGACTTAGGTTCGAACTTTGGATGGAGTTTTCTCAAAATCTATGGAACCAAATGTGCTGAAATTTTGGAAAAGTGGTAAGAATCGTGGTTCAAATCAAAATCAATCACAAAATCTCCATAAAGTTTGATTCTTAGAAAAATCATGTTTTTTATTAAGGCTCATTTCAGACTTGGGTTCGAACTTTGGAAGCAGTTTTTTCGGGCTCTATGGTACCAAATGGGCTGAAATTTTGGAAAAAAGGTAAGAATCGTTATACAAATCGAATTCAGTCACAAAATCTCCATTAAGTTTGATTCTTAGAAACATCATGTTTTTTATTAAGGCTCATTTCACACTTGGGTTAGAACTTTGGAAGCAGTTTTCTCAGGCTCTATGGTACCAAATGGGCTAGAATTTCGGAACAGTCATAAGAATCATGCTCCAAATCGCATTCAGTCACAAAATCTATATAAAGTTGGATTTTTTAAAAAATCATAATTTTTATGGACGCTAATTTCAGACTTGGGTTCGACCTTTGGAAGCAGTTTTCTCAAAATCTATGGTACCAAATGGGCTGAAATATTGGGAAAGTGGTAAGAATCGTGGTACAAATCAAAATCAGTCACAAAATCTCCATAAAGTTTGATTCTTAGAAAAATCATGTTTTTTATTAAGGCTCATTTCAGACTTGGGTTCGAACTTTGGAAGCAGTTTTCTCAGGCTCTATGGTACCAAATTGGCTCGAATTTCGGAACAGTCATAAGAATCATGCTCCAAATCGAATTCAGTCACAAAATCTATATAAAGTTGTTTTTTTTAAAAAATCATAATTTTTATGGACGCTAATTTCAGACTTAGGTTCGAACTTTGGAAGCAGTTTTCTCAAAATCTATGGTACCAAATGGGCTGAAATTTTGGGAAAGTGGTAAGAATCGTTATACAAATCGAATTCAGTCACAAAATCTCCATTAAGTTTGATTCTTAGAACTATCATGTTTTTTATTAAGGCTCATTTCACACTTGGGTTAGAACTTTGGAAGCAGTTTTCTCAGGCTCTATGGTACCAAATGGGCTAGAATTTTGGAACATTCATAAGAATCATGCTCCAAATCGAATTGAGTCACAAAATCTCCATTAAGTTGTATTTTTAAAAAAATCATGATTTTTTTGGACGCTAATTTCAGACTTGGGTTCGATTTTTTGAAGCAGTTTTCTCAAAATCTATGGTTCCAAATGGGCTGAAATTTTGTGAAAGTGGTAAGAATCGTGGTACAAATCAAAATCAGTCACAAAATCTCCATAATGTTTGATTCTTAGAAAAATCATGTTTATTATTAAGGCTCATTTCAGACTTGGGTTCGAACTTTGGAAGCAGTTTTTTCAGGCTCTATAGTACCAAATGGGCTGAAATTTTGGAAAAAAGGTAAAAATCGTTATACAAATCGAATTCAGTCACAAAATCTCCATTAACTTTGATTCTTAGAAAAATCATGTTTTTTATTAAGGCTCATTTCAGACATGGGTTCGAACTTTGGAAGCAGTTTTTTCAAAATCTATGGTACCAAATGGGCTGAAATTTTGGGAAAGTGGTAAGAATCGTGGTACAAATCAAAATCAGTCACAAAATCTCCATAAAGTTTGATTCTTAGAAAAATCATGTTTTTTATTAAGGCTCATTTCAGACTTGGGTTCGAACTTTGGAAGCAGTTTTTTCGGGATCTATTATACCAAATGGGCTGAAATTTTGGAAAAAGGGTAAGAATCGTTGTACAAATCGAATTTAGTCACAAAATCTCCATTAAGTTTGATTCTTAGAAAAATCATGTTTTTTATTAAGGCTCATTTCAGACTTGGGTTGGAACTTTGGAAGCAGTTTTCTCAGGCTCTACGGTACCAAATGGTCTAGAATTTCGAAAGAGTCATAAGAATCATGCTCCAAATCGAATTCAGTCACAAAATCTATATAAAGTTGGATTTTTTAAAAAATCATAATTTTTATGGACGCTAATTTCAGACTTGGGTTCGATCTTTGGAAGCAGTTTTCTTAAAATTTATGGTACCAAATGGGCTGAAATTTTGGGAAAGTGGTAAGAATCGTGGTAAAAATCAAAATCAGTCACAAAATCTCCATAAAGTTTAATTCTTAGAAAAAACATGTTTTTTTCATGGCTCATTTCAGACTTGGGTTCGAACTTTGGAAGCAGTTTTTTCAGGCTCTATGGTACCAAATGGGCTGAAATTTTGGAAAAAAGGTACGAATCGTGGTACAAATCGAATTCAGTCACAAAATCTCCATTAAGTTTGATTCTTAGAAAAATCATGTTTTTTATTAAGGCTCATTTCAGACTTGGGTTCGAACTTTGGAAGCAGTTTTCTCAGGCTCTATGGTACCAAATGGGCTCGAATTTCGGAACAGTCATAAGAATCATGCTCCAAATCGAATTCAGTCACAAAATCTATATAAAGTTGGATTTTTTAAAAAATCATAATTTTTACGGACGCTAATTTCAGACTTAGGTTCGAACTTTGGATGCAGTTTTCTCAAAATCTATGGTACCAAATGGGCTGAAATTTTGGAAAAGTGGTAAGAATCGTGGTTCAAATCAAAATCAATCACAAAATCTCCATAAAGTTTGATTCTTAGAAAAATCATGTTTTTTATTAAGGCTCATTTCACACTTGGGTTAGAACTTTGGAAGCAGTTTTCTCAGGCTCTATGGTACCAAATGGGCTAGAATTTCGGAACAGTCATAAGAATCATGCTCCAAATCGCATTCAGTCACAAAATCTATATAAAGTTGGATTTTTTAAAAAATCATAATTTTTATGGACGCTAATTTCAGACTTGGGTTCGACCTTTGGAAGCAGTTTTCTCAAAATCTATGGTACCAAATGGGCTGAAATATTGGGAAAGTGGTAAGAATCGTGGTACAAATCAAAATCAGTCACAAAATCTCCATAAAGTTTGATTCTTAGAAAAATCATGTTTTTTATTAAGGCTCATTTCAGTATGGGGTTCGAATTTTGGAAGCAGTTTTCTCAGGCTCTATGGTACCAAATGGGCTCGAATTTCGGAACAGTCATAAGAATCATGCTCCAAATCGAATTCAGTTACAAAATCTATATAAAGTTTGATTCTTAGAAAAATCATGTTTTTTATTAAGGCTCATTTCAGACTTGGGTTCGAACTTTGGAAGCAGTTTTTTCGGGCTCTATGGTACCAAATGGGCTGAAATTTTGGAAAAAAGGTAAGAATCGTTAAACAAATCGAATTCAGTCACAAAATCTCCATTAAGTTTGATTCTTAGAAACATCATGTTTTTTATTAAGGCTCATTTCACACTTGGGTTAGAACTTTGGAAGCAGTTTTCTCAGGCTCTATGGTACCAAATGGGCTAGAATTTCGGAACAGTCATAAGAATCATGCTCCAAATCGCATTCAGTCACAAAATCTATATAAAGTTGGATTTTTTAAAAAATCATAATTTTTATGGACGCTAATTTCAGACTTGGGTTCGACCTTTGGAAGCAGTTTTCTCAAAATCTATGGTACCAATTGGGCTGAAATATTGGGAAAGTGGTAAGAATCGTGGTACAAATCAAAATCAGTCACAAAATCTCCATAAAGTTTGATTCTTAGAAAAATCATGTTTTTTATTAAGGCTCATTTCAGACTTGGGTTCGAACTTTGGAAGCAGTTTTCTCAGGCTCTATGGTACCAAATGGGCTCGAATTTCGGAACAGTCATAAGAATCATGCTCCAAATCGAATTCAGTCACAAAATCTGTATAAAGTTGGATTTTTTAAAAAATCATAATTTATATGGACGCTAATTTCAGACTTAGGTTCGAACTTTGGATGGAGTTTTCTCAAAATCTATGGAACCAAATGTGCTGAAATTTTGGAAAAGTGGTAAGAATCGTGGTTCAAATCAAAATCAATCTTAAAATCTCCATAAAGTTTGATTCTTAGAAAAATCATGTTTTTTATTAAGGCTCATTTCAGACATGGGTTCGAACTTTGGAAGCAGTTTTTTCGGGCTCTATGGTACCAAATGGGCTGAAATTTTGGAAAAAAGGTAAGAATCGTTATACAAATCGAATTCAGTCACAAAATCTCCATTAAGTTTGATTCTTAGAACTATCATGTTTTTTATTAAGGCTCATTTCACACTTGGGTTAGAACTTTGGAAGCAGTTTTCTCAGGCTCTATGGTACCAAATGGGCTAGAATTTCGGAACAGTCATAAGAATCATACTCCAAATCGAATTCAGTCACAAAATCTGTATAAAGTTGGATTTTTTAAAAAATCATAATTTTTACGGACGCTAATTTCAGACTTAGGTTCGAACTTTGGATGCAGTTTTCTCAAAATCTATGGTACCAAATGGGCTGAAATTTTGGAAAAGTGGTAAGAATCGTGGTTCAAATCAAAATCAATCACAAAATCTCCATAAAGTTTGATTCTTAGAAAAATCATGTTTTTTATTAAGGCTCATTTCACACTTGGGTTAGAACTTTGGAAGCAGTTTTCTCAGGCTCTATGGTACCAAATGGGCTAGAATTTCGGAACAGTCATAAGAATCATGCTCCAAATCGCATTCAGTCACAAAATCTACATAAAGTTGGATTTTTTAAAAAATCATAATTTTTATGGACGCTAATTTCAGACTTGGGTTCGACCTTTGGAAGCAGTTTTCTCAAAATCTATGGTACCAAATGGGCTGAAATATTGGGAAAGTGGTAAGAATCGTGGTACAAATCAAAATCAGTCACAAAATCTCCATAAAGTTTGATTCTTAGAAAAATCATGTTTTTTATTAAGGCTCATTTCAGTATGGGGTTCGAATTTTGGAAGCAGTTTTCTCAGGCTCTATGGTACCAAATGGGCTCGAATTTCGGAACAGTCATAAGAATCATGCTCCAAATCGAATTCAGTTACAAAATCTATATAAAGTTGGATTTTTTAAAAAATCATAATTTTTATGGACGCTAATTTCAGACTTAGGTTCGAACTTTGGATGCAGTTTTCTCAAAATCTATGGTACCAAATGGGCTGAAATTTTGGAAAAGTGGTAAGAATCGTGGTTCAAATCAAAATCAATCACAAAATCTCCATAAAGTTTGATTCTTAGAAAAATCATGTTTTTTATTAAGGCTCATTTCAGACTTGGGTTCGAACTTTGGAAGCAGTTTTTTCGGGCTCTATGGTACCAAATGGGCTGAAATTTTGGAAAAAAGGTAAGAATCGTTAAACAAATCGAATTCAGTCACAAAATCTCCATTAAGTTTGATTCTTAGAAACATCATGTTTTTTATTAAGGCTCATTTCACACTTGGGTTAGAACTTTGGAAGCAGTTTTCTCAGGCTCTATGGTACCAAATGGGCTCGAATTTCGGAACAGTCATAAGAATCATGCTCCAAATCGAATTCAGTCACAAAATCTGTATAAAGTTGGATTTTTTAAAAAATCATAATTTATATGGACGCTAATTTCAGACTTAGGTTCGAACTTTGGATGGAGTTTTCTCAAAATCTATGGAACCAAATGTGCTGAAATTTTGGAAAAGTGGTAAGAATCGTGGTTCAAATCAAAATCAATCACAAAATCTCCATAAAGTTTGATTCTTAGAAAAATCATGTTTTTTATTAAGGCTCATTTCAGACTTGGGTTCGAACTTTGGAAGCAGTTTTTTCGGGCTCTATGGTACCAAATGGGCTGAAATTTTGGAAAAAAGGTAAGAATCGTTATACAAATCGAATTCAGTCACAAAATCTCCATTAAGTTTGATTCTTAGAAACATCATGTTTTTTATTAAGGCTCATTTCACACTTGGGTTAGAACTTTGGAAGCAGTTTTCTCAGGCTCTATGGTACCAAATGGGCTAGAATTTCGGAACAGTCATAAGAATCATGCTCCAAATCGCATTCAGTCACAAAATCTATATAAAGTTGGATTTTTTAAAAAATCATAATTTTTATGGACGCTAATTTCAGACTTGGGTTCGACCTTTGGAAGCAGTTTTCTCAAAATCTATGGTACCAAATGGGCTGAAATATTGGGAAAGTGGTAAGAATCGTGGTACAAATCAAAATCAGTCACAAAATCTCCATAAAGTTTGATTCTTAGAAAAATCATGTTTTTTATTAAGGCTCATTTCAGACTTGGGTTCGAACTTTGGAAGCAGTTTTCTCAGGCTCTATGGTACCAAATTGGCTCGAATTTCGGAACAGTCATAAGAATCATGCTCCAAATCGAATTCAGTCACAAAATCTATATAAAGTTGTTTTTTTTAAAAAATCATAATTTTTATGGACGCTAATTTCAGACTTGGGTTCGAACTTTGGAAGCAGTTTTTTCACGCTCTATAGTACCAAATGGGCTGAAATTTTGGAAAAAAGGTAAAAATCGTTATACAAATCGAATTCAGTCACAAAATCTCCATTAACTTTGATTCTTAGAAAAATCATGTTTTTTATTAAGGCTCATTTCAGACATGGGTTCGAACTTTGGAAGCAGTTTTTTCAAAATCTATGGTACCAAATGGGCTGAAATTTTGGGAAAGTGGTAAGAATCGTGGTACAAATCAAAATCAGTCACAAAATCTCCATAAAGTTTGATTCTTAGAAAAATCATGTTTTTTATTAAGGCTCATTTCAGACTTGGGTTCGAACTTTGGAAGCAGTTTTTTCGGGATCTATTATACCAAATGGGCTGAAATTTTGGAAAAAGGGTAAGAATCGTTGTACAAATCGAATTTAGTCACAAAATCTCCATTAAGTTTGATTCTTAGAAAAATCATGTTTTTTATTAAGGCTCATTTCAGACTTGGGTTGGAACTTTGGAAGCAGTTTTCTCAGGCTCTACGGTACCAAATGGGCTAGAATTTCGAAAGAGTCATAAGAATCATGCTCCAAATCGAATTCAGTCACAAAATCTATATAAAGTTGGATTTTTTAAAAAATCATAATTTTTATGGACGCTAATTTCAGACTTGGGTTCGATCTTTGGAAGCAGTTTTCTTAAAATTTATGGTACCAAATGGGCTGAAATTTTGGGAAAGTGGTAAGAATCGTGGTAAAAATCAAAATCAGTCACAAAATCTCCATAAAGTTTAATTCTTAGAAAAAACATGTTTTTTTCATGGCTCATTTCAGACTTGGGTTCGAACTTTGGAAGCAGTTTTTTCAGGCTCTATGGTACCAAATGGGCTGAAATTTTGGAAAAAAGGTACGAATCGTGGTACAAATCGAATTCTGTCACAAAATCTCCATTAAGTTTGATTCTTAGAAAAATCATGTTTTTTATTAAGGCTCATTTCAGACTTGGGTTCGAACTTTGGAAGCAGTTTTCTCAGGCTCTATGGTACCAAATGGGCTCGAATTTCGGAACAGTCATAAGAATCATGCTCCAAATCGAATTCAGTCACAAAATCTATATAAAGTTGGATTTTTTAAAAAATCATAATTTTTATGGACGCTAATTTCAGACTTAGGTTCGAACTTTGCAAGCAGTTTTCTCAAAATCTATGGTACCAAATGGGCTGAAATTTTAAAAAAGTGGTAAGAATCGTGGTACAAATCAAAATCAATCACAAAATCTCCATAAAGTTTGATTCTTAGAAAAATCATGTTTTTTATTAAGGCTCATTTCAGACTTGGGTTCGAACTTTGGAAGCAGTTTTTTCGGGCTCTATGGTACCAAATGGGCTGAAATTTTGGAAAAAAGGTAAGAATCGTTATACAAATCGAATTCAATCACAAAATCTACATTAAGTTTGATTCTTAGAAAAATCATGTTTTTTATTAAGGCTCATTTCAGACTTGGGTTCGAACTTTGGAAGCAGTTTTTTCGGGCTCTATGGTACCAAATGGGCTGAAATTTTGGAAAAAAGGTAAGAATCGTTATACAAATCGAATTCAATCACAAAATCTACATTAAGTTTGATTCTTAGAAACATCATTTTTTTATTAAGGCTCATTTCAGACTTGGGTTTGAACTTTGGAAGCAGTTTTCTCAGGCTCTATGGTACCAAATGGGCTCGAATTTCGGAACAGTCATAAGAATCATGCTCCAAATCGAATTCAGTCACAAAATCTATATAAAATTGGATTTTTTAAAAAATCATAATTTTTATGGACGCTAATTTCAGACTTAGGTTCGAACTTTGGAAGCAGTTTTCTCAAAATCTATGGTACCAAATGGGCTGAAATTTTGGGAAAAAGGTAAGAATCGTTATACAAATCGAATTCAGTCACAAAATCTCCATTAAATTTGATTCTTAGAAACATCATTTTTTTTATTAAGGCTCATTTCAGACTTGGGTTCGAACTTTGGAAGCAGTTTTCTCAGGCTCTATGGTACCAAATGGGCTCGAATTTCGGAACAGTCATAAGAATCATGCTCCAAATCGAATTCAGTCACAAAATCTATATAAAGTTGGATTTTTTAAAAAATCATAATTTTTATGGACGCTAATTTCAGACTTGGGTTCGACCTTTGGAAGCAGTTTTCTCAAAATCTATGGTACCAAATGGGCTGAAATATTGGGAAAGTGGTAAGAATCGTGGTACAAATCAAAATCAGTCACGAAATCTCCATAAAGTTTGATTCTTAGAAAAATCATGTTTTTTATTAAGGCTCATTTCAGACATGGGTTCGATCTTTGGAAGCAGTTTTCTCAGGCTCTATGGTACCAAATGGGCTCGAATTTCGGAACAGTCATAAGAATCATGCTCCAAATCGAATTCAGTTACAAAATCTATATAAAGTTGGATTTTTTAAAAAATCATAATTTTTATGGACGCTAATTTCAGACTTGGGTTCGACCTTTGGAAGCAGTGCTCTCAAAATCTATGGTACCAAATGGGCTGAAATTTTGGGAAAGTGGTAAGAATCGTGGTACAAATCAAAATCAGTAACAAAATCTCCATAAAGTTTGATTCTTAGAAAAATCATGTTTTTTATTAAGGCTCATTTCAGATTTGGGTTCGAACTTTGGAAGCAGTTTTCCTCAGGCTCTATGGTACCAAATGGGCTCGAATTTCGGAACAGTCATAAGAATCATGCTCCAAATCGAATTCAGTCACAAAATCTGTATAAAGTTGGATTTTTTAAAAAATCATAATTTTTACGGACGCTAATTTCAGACTTAGGTTCGAACTTTGGATGCAGTTTTCTCAAAATCTATGGTACCAAATGGGCTGAAATTTTGGAAAAGTGGTAAGAATCGTGGTTCAAATCAAAATCAATCACAAAATCTCCATAAAGTTTGATTCTTAGAAAAATCATGTTTTTTATTAAGGCTCATTTCAGACATGGGTTCGAACTTTGGAAGCAGTTTTTTCGGGCTCTATGGTACCAAATGGGCTGAAATTTTGGAAAAAAGGTAAGAATCGTTATACAAATCGAATTCAGTCACAAAATCTCCATTAAGTTTGATTCTTAGAACTATCATGTTTTTTATTAAGGCTCATTTCACACTTGGGTTAGAACTTTGGAAGCAGTTTTCTCAGGCTCTATGGTACCAAATGGGCTAGAATTTCGGAACAGTCATAAGAATCATACTCCAAATCGAATTAAGTCACAAAATCTGTATAAAGTTGGATTTTTTAAAAAATCATAATTTTTACGGACGCTAATTTCAGACTTAGGTTCGAACTTTGGATGCAGTTTTCTCAAAATCTATGGTACCAAATGGGCTGAAATTTTGGAAAAGTGGTAAGAATCGTGGTTCAAATCAAAATCAATCACAAAATCTCCATAAAGTTTGATTCTTAGAAAAATCATGTTTTTTATTAAGGCTCATTTCACACTTGGGTTAGAACTTTGGAAGCAGTTTTCTCAGGCTCTATGGTACCAAATGGGCTAGAATTTCGGAACAGTCATAAGAATCATGCTCCAAATCGCATTCAGTCACAAAATCTATATAAAGTTGGATTTTTTAAAAAATCATAATTTTTATGGACGCTAATTTCAGACTTGGGTTCGACCTTTGGAAGAGGTTTTCTCAAAATCTATGGTACCAAATGGGCTGAAATATTGGGAAAGTGGTAAGAATCGTGGTACAAATCAAAATCAGTCACAAAATCTCCATAAAGTTTGATTCTTAGAAAAATCATGTTTTTTATTAAGGCTCATTTCAGTATGGGGTTCGAACTTTGGAAGCAGTTTTCTCAGGCTCTATGGTACCAAATGGGCTCGAATTTCGGAACAGTCATAAGAATCATGCTCCAAATCGAATTCAGTTACAAAATCTATATAAAGTTGGATTTTTTAAAAAATCATAATTTTTATGGACGCTAATTTCAGACTTGGGTTCGACCTTTGGAAGCAGTTTTCTCAAAATCTATGGTACCAAATGGGCTGAAATTTTGGGAAAGTGGTAAGAATCGTGGTACAAATCAAAATCAGTCACAAAATCTCCATAAAGTTTGATTCTTAGAAAAATCATGTTTTTTATTAAGGCTCATTTCAGACTTGGGTTCGAACTTTGGAAGCAGTTTTCCTCAGGCTCTATGGTACCAAATGGGCTCGAATTTCGGAACAGTCATAAGAATCATGCTCCAAATCGAATTCAGTCACAAAATCTGTATAAAGTTGGATTTTTTAAAAAATCATAATTTTTACGGACGCTAATTTCAGACTTAGGTTCGAACTTTGGATGCAGTTTTCTCAAAATCTATGGTACCAAATGGGCTGAAATTTTGGAAAAGTGGTAAGAATCGTGGTTCAAATCAAAATCAATCACAAAATCTCCATAAAGTTTGATTCTTAGAAAAATCATGTTTTTTTTTAAGGCTCATTTCAGACTTGGGTTCGAACTTTGGAAGCAGTTTTTTCGGGCTCTATGGTACCAAATGGGCTGAAATTTTGGAAAAAAGGTAAGAATCGTTATACAAATCGAATTCAGTCACAAAATCTCCATTAAGTTTGATTCTTAGAAACATCATGTTTTTTATTAAGGCTCATTTCACACTTGGGTTAGAACTTTGGAAGCAGTTTTCTCAGGCTCTATGGTACCAAATGGGCTAGAATTTCGGAACAGTCATAAGAATCATGCTCCAAATCGCATTCAGTCACAAAATCTATATAAAGTTGGATTTTTTAAAAAATCATAATTTTTATGGACGCTAATTTCAGAATTGGGTTCGACCTTTGGAAGCAGTTTTCTCAAAATCTATGGTACCAAATGGGCTGAAATATTGGGAAAGTGGTAAGAATCGTGGTACAAATCAAAATCAGTCACAAAATCTCCATAAAGTTTGATTCTTAGAAAAATCATGTTTTTTATTAAGGCTCATTTCAGTATGGGGTTCGAACTTTGGAAGCAGTTTTCTCAGGCTCTATGGTACCAAATGGGCTCGAATTTCGGAACAGTCATAAGAATCATGCTCCAAATCGAATTCAGTTACAAAATCTATATAAAGTTGGATTTTTTAAAAAATCATAATTTTTATGGACGCTAATTTCAGACTTGGGTTCGACCTTTGGAAGCAGTTTTCTCAAAATCTATGGTACCAAATGGGCTGAAATTTTGGGAAAGTGGTAAGAATCGTGGTACAAATCAAAATCAGTCACAAAATCTCCATAAAGTTTGATTCTTAGAAAAATCATGTTTTTTATTAAGGCTCATTTCAGACTTGGGTTCGAACTTTGGAAGCAGTTTTCCTCAGGCTCTATGGTACCAAATGGGCTCGAATTTCGGAACAGTCATAAGAATCATGCTCCAAATCGAATTCAGTCACAAAATCTGTATAAAGTTGGATTTTTTAAAAAATCATAATTTTTACGGACGCTAATTTCAGACTTAGGTTCGAACTTTGGATGCCGTTTTCTCAAAATCTATGGTACCAAATGGGCTGAAATTTTGGAAAAAAGGTAAGAATCGTTATACAAATCGAATTCAGTCACAAAATCTCCATTAAGTTTGATTCTTAGAAACATCATGTTTTTTATTAAGGCTCATTTCACACTTGGGTTCGACCTTTGGAAGCAGTTTTCTCAAAATCTATGGTACCAAATGGGCTGAAATATTGGGAAAGTGGTAAGAATCGTGGTACAAATCAAAATCAGTCACGAAATCTCCATAAAGTTTGATTCTTAGAAAAATCATGTTTTTTATTAAGGCTCATTTCAGACATGGGTTCGATCTTTGGAAGCAGTTTTCTCAGGCTCTATGGTACCAAATGGGCTCGAATTTCGGAACAGTCATAAGAATCATGCTCCAAATCGAATTCAGTTACAAAATCTATATAAAGTTGGATTTTTTAAAAAATCATAATTTTTATGGACGCTAATTTCAGACTTGGGTTCGACCTTTGGAAGCAGTGCTCTCAAAATCTATGGTACCAAATGGGCTGAAATTTTGGGAAAGTGGTAAGAATCGTGGTACAAATCAAAATCAGTAACAAAATCTCCATAAAGTTTGATTCTTAGAAAAATCATGTTTTTTATTAAGGCTCATTTCAGATTTGGGTTCGAACTTTGGAAGCAGTTTTCCTCAGGCTCTATGGTACCAAATGGGCTCGAATTTCGGAACAGTCATAAGAATCATGCTCCAAATCGAATTCAGTCACAAAATCTGTATAAAGTTGGATTTTTTAAAAAATCATAATTTTTATGGACGCTAATTTCAGACTTGGGTTCGATCTTTGGAAGCAGTTTTCTTAAAATTTATGGTACCAAATGGGCTGAAATTTTGGGAAAGTGGTAAGAATCGTGGTAAAAATCAAAATCAGTCACAAAATCTCCATAAAGTTTAATTCTTAGAAAAAACATGTTTTTTTCATGGCTCATTTCAGACTTGGGTTCGAACTTTGGAAGCAGTTTTTTCAGGCTCTATGGTACCAAATGGGCTGAAATTTTGGAAAAATGGTACGAATCGTGGTACAAATCGAATTCAGTCACAAAATCTCCATTAAGTTTGATTCTTAGAAAAATCATGTTTTTTATTAAGGCTCATTTCAGACTTGGGTTCGAACTTTGGAAGCAGTTTTCTCAGGCTCTATGGTACCAAATGGGCTCGAATTTCGGAACAGTCATAAGAATCATGCTCCAAATCGAATTCAGTCACAAAATCTATATAAAGTTGGATTTTTTAAAAAATCATAATTTTTATGGACGCTAATTTCAGACTTAGGTTCGAACTTTGCAAGCAGTTTTCTCAAAATCTATGGTACCAAATGGGCTGAAATTTTGGGAAAGTGGTAAGAATCGTGGTACAAATCAAAATCAGTAACAAAATCTCCATAAAGTTTGATTCTTAGAAAAATCATGTTTTTTATTAAGGCTCATTTCAGATTTGGGTTCGAACTTTGGAAGCAGTTTTCCTCAGGCTCTATGGTACCAAATGGGCTCGAATTTCGGAACAGTCATAAGAATCATGCTCCAAATCGAATTCAGTCACAAAATCTGTATAAAGTTGGATTTTTTAAAAAATCATAATTTTTACGGACGCTAATTTCAGACTTAGGTTCGAACTTTGGATGCAGTTTTCTCAAAATCTATGGTACCAAATGGGCTGAAATTTTGGAAAAGTGGTAAGAATCGTGGTTCAAATCAAAATCAATCACAAAATCTCCATAAAGTTTGATTCTTAGAAAAATCATGTTTTTTATTAAGGCTCATTTCAGACATGGGTTCGAACTTTGGAAGCAGTTTTTTCGGGCTCTATGGTACCAAATGGGCTGAAATTTTGGAAAAAAGGTAAGAATCGTTATACAAATCGAATTCAGTCACAAAATCTCCATTAAGTTTGATTCTTAGAACTATCATGTTTTTTATTAAGGCTCATTTCACACTTGGGTTAGAACTTTGGAAGCAGTTTTCTCAGGCTCTATGGTACCAAATGGGCTAGAATTTCGGAACAGTCATAAGAATCATACTCCAAATCGAATTAAGTCACAAAATCTGTATAAAGTTGGATTTTTTAAAAAATCATAATTTTTACGGACGCTAATTTCAGACTTAGGTTCGAACTTTGGATGCAGTTTTCTCAAAATCTATGGTACCAAATGGGCTGAAATTTTGGAAAAGTGGTAAGAATCGTGGTTCAAATCAAAATCAATCACAAAATCTCCATAAAGTTTGATTCTTAGAAAAATCATGTTTTTTATTAAGGCTCATTTCACACTTGGGTTAGAACTTTGGAAGCAGTTTTCTCAGGCTCTATGGTACCAAATGGGCTAGAATTTCGGAACAGTCATAAGAATCATGCTCCAAATCGCATTCAGTCACAAAATCTATATAAAGTTGGATTTTTTAAAAAATCATAATTTTTATGGACGCTAATTTCAGACTTGGGTTCGACCTTTGGAAGCAGTTTTCTCAAAATCTATGGTACCAAATGGGCTGAAATATTGGGAAAGTGGTAAGAATCGTGGTACAAATCAAAATCAGTCACAAAATCTCCATAAAGTTTGATTCTTAGAAAAATCATGTTTTTTATTAAGGCTCATTTCAGTATGGGGTTCGAACTTTGGAAGCAGTTTTCTCAGGCTCTATGGTACCAAATGGGCTCGAATTTCGGAACAGTCATAAGAATCATGCTCCAAATCGAATTCAGTTACAAAATCTATATAAAGTTGGATTTTTTAAAAAATCATAATTTTTATGGACGCTAATTTCAGACTTGGGTTCGACCTTTGGAAGCAGTTTTCTCAAAATCTATGGTACCAAATGGGCTGAAATTTTGGGAAAGTGGTAAGAATCGTGGTACAAATCAAAATCAGTCACAAAATCTCCATAAAGTTTGATTCTTAGAAAAATCATGTTTTTTATTAAGGCTCATTTCAGACTTGGGTTCGAACTTTGGAAGCAGTTTTCCTCAGGCTCTATGGTACCAAATGGGCTCGAATTTCGGAACAGTCATAAGAATCATGCTCCAAATCGAATTCAGTCACAAAATCTGTATAAAGTTGGATTTTTTAAAAAATCATAATTTTTACGGACGCTAATTTCAGACTTAGGTTCGAACTTTGGATGCAGTTTTCTCAAAATCTATGGTACCAAATGGGCTGAAATTTTGGAAAAGTGGTAAGAATCGTGGTTCAAATCAAAATCAATCACAAAATCTCCATAAAGTTTGATTCTTAGAAAAATCATGTTTTTTTTTAAGGCTCATTTCAGACTTGGGTTCGAACTTTGGAAGCAGTTTTTTCGGGCTCTATGGTACCAAATGGGCTGAAATTTTGGAAAAAAGGTAAGAATCGTTATACAAATCGAATTCAGTCACAAAATCTCCATTAAGTTTGATTCTTAGAAACATCATGTTTTTTATTAAGGCTCATTTCACACTTGGGTTAGAACTTTGGAAGCAGTTTTCTCAGGCTCTATGGTACCAAATGGGCTAGAATTTCGGAACAGTCATAAGAATCATGCTCCAAATCGCATTCAGTCACAAAATCTATATAAAGTTGGATTTTTTAAAAAATCATAATTTTTATGGACGCTAATTTCAGAATTGGGTTCGACCTTTGGAAGCAGTTTTCTCAAAATCTATGGTACCAAATGGGCTGAAATATTGGGAAAGTGGTAAGAATCGTGGTACAAATCAAAATCAGTCACAAAATCTCCATAAAGTTTGATTCTTAGAAAAATCATGTTTTTTATTAAGGCTCATTTCAGTATGGGGTTCGAACTTTGGAAGCAGTTATCTCAGGCTCTATGGTACCAAATGGGCTCGAATTTCGGAACAGTCATAAGAATCATGCTCCAAATCGAATTCAGTTACAAAATCTATATAAAGTTGGATTTTATAAAAAATCATAATTTTTATGGACGCTAATTTCAGACTTGGGTTCGACCTTTGGAAGCAGTTTTCTCAAAATCTATGGTACCAAATGGGCTGAAATTTTGGGAAAGTGGTAAGAATCGTGGTACAAATCAAAATCAGTCACAAAATCTCCATAAAGTTTGATTCTTAGAAAAATCATGTTTTTTATTAAGGCTCATTTCAGACTTGGGTTCGAACTTTGGAAGCAGTTTTCCTCAGGCTCTATGGTACCAAATGGGCTCGAATTTCGGAACAGTCATAAGAATCATGCTCCAAATCGAATTCAGTCACAAAATCTGTATAAAGTTGGATTTTTTAAAAAATCATAATTTTTACGGACGCTAATTTCAGACTTAGGTTCGAACTTTGGATGCCGTTTTCTCAAAATCTATGGTACCAAATGGGCTGAAATTTTGGAAAAAAGGTAAGAATCGTTATACAAATCGAATTCAGTCACAAAATCTCCATTAAGTTTGATTCTTAGAAACATCATGTTTTTTATTAAGGCTCATTTCACACTTGGGTTAGAACTTTGGAAGCAGTTTTCTCAGGCTCTATGGTACCAAATGGGCTAGAATTTCGGAACAGTCATAAGAATCATGCTCCAAATCGCATTCAGTCACAAAATCTATATAAAGTTGGATTTTTTAAAAAATCATAATTTTTATGGACGCTAATTTCAGACTTGGGTTCGACCTTTGGAAGCAGTTTTCTCAAAATCTATGGTACCAATTGGGCTGAAATATTGGGAAAGTGGTAAGAATCGTGGTACAAATCAAAATCAGTCACAAAATCTCCATAAAGTTTGATTCTTAGAAAAATCATGTTTTTTATTAAGGCTCATTTCAGACTTGGGTTCGAACTTTGGAAGCAGTTTTCTCAGGCTCTATGGTACCAAATGGGCTCGAATTTCGGAACAGTCATAAGAATCATGCTCCAAATCGAATTCAGTCACAAAATCTGTATAAAGTTGGATTTTTTTAAAAAATCATAATTTATATGGACGCTAATTTCAGACTTAGGTTCGAACTTTGGATGCAGTTTTCTCAAAATCTATCGTACCAAATGTGCTGAAATTTTGGAAAAGTGGTAAGAATCGTGGTTCAAATCAAAATCAATCACAAAATCTCCATAAAGTTTGATTCTTAGAAAAATCATGTTTTTTATTAAGGCTCATTTCAGACTTGGGTTCGAACTTTGGAAGCAGTTTTCTCAGGCTCTATGGTACCAAATTGGCTCGAATTTCGGAACAGTCATAAGAATCATGCTCCAAATCGAATTCAGTCACAAAATCTATATAAAGTTGTTTTTTTTAAAAAATCATAATTTTTATGGACGCTAATTTCAGACTTAGGTTCGAACTTTGGAAGCAGTTTTCTCAAAATCTATGGTACCAAATGGGCTGAAATTTTGGGAAAGTGGTAAGAATCGTTATACAAATCGAATTCAGTCACAAAATCTCCATTAAGTTTGATTCTTAGAACTATCATGTTTTTTATTAAGGCTCATTTCACA
Organism: Hesperophylax magnus; assembly: GCA_026573805.1. Taxonomy (NCBI): domain Eukaryota; kingdom Metazoa; phylum Arthropoda; class Insecta; order Trichoptera; family Limnephilidae; genus Hesperophylax; species Hesperophylax magnus. The sequence continues at coordinate 100,293 of JAIUSX010000209.1, read as the reverse complement.
CTTGGGTTAGAACTTTGGAAGCAGTTTTCTCAGGCTCTATGGTACCAAATGGGCTCGAATTTCGGAACAGTCATAAGAATCATGCTCCAAATCGAATTCAGTTACAAAATCTATATAAAGTTGGATTTTTTAAAAAATCATAATTTTTATGGACGCTAATTTCAGACTAAGGTTCGAACTTTGGAAGCAGTTTTCTCAAAATCTATGGTACCAAATGGGCTGAAATTTTGGAAAAGTGGTAAGAATCGTGGTACAAATCAAAATCAATCACAAAATCTCCATAAAGTTTGATTCTTAGAAAAATCATTTTTTTTATAAAGGCTCATTTTAGACTTGGGTTCGAACTTTGGAAGCAGTTTTTTCGGGCTCTATGGTACCAAATGGGCTGAAATTTTGGAAAAAAGGTAAGAATCGTTATACAAATCGAATTCAGTCACAAAATCTCCATTAAGTTTGATTCTTAGAAACATCGTGTTTTTTATTAAGGCTCATTTCAGACTTGGGTTCGAACTTTGGAAGCAGTTTTCTCAGGCTCTATGGTACCAATTGGGCTCGAATTTCGGAACAGTCATAAGAATCATGCTCCAAATCGAATTCAGACACAAAATCTGTATAAAGTTGGATTTTTTAAAAAATCATAATTTTTACGGACGCTAATTTCAGACTTAGGTTCGAACTTTGGATGCAGTTTTCTCAAAATCTATGGTACCAAATGGGCTGAAATTTTGGAAAAGTGGTAAGAATCGTGGTTCAAATCAAAATCAATCACAAAATCTCCATAAAGTTTGATTCTTAGAAAAATCATGTTTTTTATAAAGGCTCATTTCAGACTTGGGTTCGAACTTTGGAAGCAGTTTTCTCAGGCTCTATGGTACCAAATGGGCTCGAATTTCGGAACAGTCATAAGAATCATGCTCCAAATCGAATTCAGTTACAAAATCTATATGAAGTTGGATTTTATAAAAAATCATTATTTTTATGGACGCTAATTTCAGACTTGGGTTCGACCTTTGGAAGCAGTTTTCTCAAAATCTATGGTACCAAATGGGCTGAAATTTTGGGAATGTGGTAAGAATCGTGGTACAAATCAAAATCAGTCACAAAATCTCCATAAAGTTTGATTCTTAGAAAAATCATGTTTTTTATTAAGGCTCATTTCAGACTTGGGTTCGAACTTTGGAAGCAGTTTTCTCAGGCTCTATGGTACCAAATGGGCTCGAATTTCGGAACAGTCATAAGAATCATGCTCCAAATCGAATTCAGTCACAAAATCTGTATAAAGTTGGATTTTTTAAAAAATCATAATTTATATGGACGCTAATTTCAGACTTAGGTTCGAACTTTGGATGCAGTTTTCTCAAAATCTATGGAACCAAATGGGCTGAAATTTTGGAAAAGTGGTAAGAATCGTGGTACAAATCAAAATCAATCACAAAATCTCCATAAAGTTTGATTCTTAGAAAAATCATTTTTTTTATAAAGGCTCATTTTAGACTTGGGTTCGAACTTTGGAAGCAGTTTTTTCGGGCTCTATGGTACCAAATGGGCTGAAATTTTGGAAAAAAGGTAAGAATCGTTATACAAATCGAATTCATCACAAAATCTCCATTAAGTTTGATTCTTAGAAAAATCATGTTTTTTATTAAGGCTCATTTCAGACTTGGGTTCGAACTTTGGAAGCAGTTTTCTCAGGCTCTATGGTACCAAATGGGCTCGAATTTCGGAACAGTCATAAGAATCATGCTCCAAATCGAATTCAGTCACAAAATCTGTATAAAGTTGGATTTTTTAAAAAATCATAATTTATATGGACGCTAATTTCAGACTTAGGTTCGAACTTTGGATGCAGTTTTCTCAAAATCTATCGTACCAAATGTGCTGAAATTTTGGAAAAGTGGTAAGAATCGTGGTTCAAATCAAAATCAATCACAAAATCTCCATTAAGTTTGATTCTTAGAAACATCATGTTTTTTATTAAGGCTCATTTCACACTTGGGTTAGAACTTTGGAAGCAGTTTTCTCAGGCTCTATGGTACCAAATGGGCTAGAATTTCGGAACAGTCATAAGAATCATGCTCCAAATCGCATTCAGTCACAAAATCTATATAAAGTTGGATTTTTTAAAAAATCATAATTTTTATGGACGCTAATTTCAGACTTGGGTTCGACCTTTGGAAGCAGTTTTCTCAAAATCTATGGTACCAAATGGGCTGAAATATTGGGAAAGTGGTAAGAATCGTGGTACAAATCAAAATCAGTCACAAAATCTCCATAAAGTTTGATTCTTAGAAAAATCATGTTTTTTATTAAGGCTCATTTCAGACTTGGGTTCGAACTTTGGAAGCAGTTTTCTCAGGCTCTATGGTACCAAATTGGCTCGAATTTCGGAACAGTCATAAGAATCATGCTCCAAATCGAATTCAGTCACAAAATCTATATAAAGTTGTTTTTTTTAAAAAATCATAATTTTTATGGACGCTAATTTCAGACTTAGGTTCGAACTTTGGAAGCAGTTTTCTCAAAATCTATGGTACCAAATGGGCTGAAATTTTGGGAAAGTGGTAAGAATCGTTATACAAATCGAATTCAGTCACAAAATCTCCATTAAGTTTGATTCTTAGAACTATCATGTTTTTTATTAAGGCTCATTTCACACTTGGGTTAGAACTTTGGAAGCAGTTTTCTCAGGCTCTATGGTACCAAATAGGCTCGAATTTCGGAACAGTCATAAGAATCATGCTCCAAATCGAATTCAGTTACAAAATCTATATAAAGTTGGATTTTTTAAAAAATCATAATTTTTATGGACGCTAATTTCAGACTAAGGTTCGAACTTTGGAAGCAGTTTTCTCAAAATCTATGGTACCAAATGGGCTGAAATTTTGGAAAAGTGGTAAGAATCGTGGTACAAATCAAAATCAATCACAAAATCTCCATAAAGTTTGATTCTTAGAAAAATCATTTTTTTTATAAAGGCTCATTTTAGACTTGGGTTCGAACTTTGGAAGCAGTTTTTTCGGGCTCTATGGTACCAAATGGGCTGAAATTTTGGAAAAAAGGTAAGAATCGTTATACAAATCGAATTCAGTCACAAAATCTCCATTAAGTTTGATTCTTAGAAACATCGTGTTTTTTATTAAGGCTCATTTCAGACTTGGGTTCGAACTTTGGAAGCAGTTTTCTCAGGCTCTATGGTACCAAATGGGCTCGAATTTCGGAACAGTCATAAGAATCATGCTCCAAATCGAATTCAGACACAAAATCTGTATAAAGTTGGATTTTTTAAAAAATCATAATTTTTACGGACGCTAATTTCAGACTTAGGTTCGAACTTTGGATGCAGTTTTCTCAAAATCTATGGTACCAAATGGGCTGAAATTTTGGAAAAGTGGTAAGAATCGTGGTTCAAATCAAAATCAATCACAAAATCTCCATAAAGTTTGATTCTTAGAAAAATCATGTTTTTTATAAAGGCTCATTTCAGACTTGGGTTCGAACTTTGGAAGCAGTTTTCTCAGGCTCTATGGTACCAAATGGGCTCGAATTTCGGAACAGTCATAAGAATCATGCTCCAAATCGAATTCAGTTACAAAATCTATATGAAGTTGGATTTTATAAAAAATCATTATTTTTATGGACGCTAATTTCAGACTTGGGTTCGACCTTTGGAAGCAGTTTTCTCAAAATCTATGGTACCAAATGGGCTGAAATTTTGGGAATGTGGTAAGAATCGTGGTACAAATCAAAATCAGTCACAAAATCTCCATAAAGTTTGATTCTTAGAAAAATCATGTTTTTTATTAAGGCTCATTTCAGACTTGGGTTCGAACTTTGGAAGCAGTTTTCTCAGGCTCTATGGTACCAAATGGGCTCGAATTTCGGAACAGTCATAAGAATCATGCTCCAAATCGAATTCAGTCACAAAATCTGTATAAAGTTGGATTTTTTAAAAAATCATAATTTATATGGACGCTAATTTCAGACTTAGGTTCGAACTTTGGATGCAGTTTTCTCAAAATCTATGGAACCAAATGGGCTGAAATTTTGGAAAAGTGGTAAGAATCGTGGTACAAATCAAAATCAATCACAAAATCTCCATAAAGTTTGATTCTTAGAAAAATCATTTTTTTTATAAAGGCTCATTTTAGACTTGGGTTCGAACTTTGGAAGCAGTTTTTTCGGGCTCTATGGTACCAAATGGGCTGAAATTTTGGAAAAAAGGTAAGAATCGTTATACAAATCGAATTCATCACAAAATCTCCATTAAGTTTGATTCTTAGAAAAATCATGTTTTTTATTAAGGCTCATTTCAGACTTGGGTTCGAACTTTGGAAGCAGTTTTCTCAGGCTCTATGGTACCAAATGGGCTCGAATTTCGGAACAGTCATAAGAATCATGCTCCAAATCGAATTCAGTCACAAAATCTGTATAAAGTTGGATTTTTTAAAAAATCATAATTTTTACGGACGCTAATTTCAGACTTAGGTTCGAACTTTGGATGCAGTTTTCTCAAAATCTATGGTACCAAATGGGCTGAAATTTTGGAAAAGTGGTAAGAATCGTGGTTCAAATCAAAATCAATCACAAAATCTCCATAAAGTTTGATTCTTAGAAAAATCATGTTTTTTATTAAGGCTCATTTCAGACTTGGGTTCGAACTTTGGAAGCAGTTTTCTCAGGCTCTATGGTACCAAATGGGCTCGAATTTCGGAACAGTCATAAGAATCATGCTCCAAATCGAATTCAGTTACAAAATCTATATAAAGTTGGATTTTATAAAAAATCATTATTTTTATGGACGCTAATTTCAGACTTGGGTTCGACCTTTGGAAGCAGTTTTCTCAAAATCTATGGTTCCAAATGGGCTGAAATTTTGGGAATGTGGTAAGAATCGTGGTACAAATCAAAATCAGTCACAAAATCTCCATAAAGTTTGATTCTTAGAAAAATCATGTTTTTTATTAAGGCTCATTTCAGACTTGGGTTCGAACTTTGGAAGCAGTTTTCTCAGGCTCTATGGTACCAAATGGGCTCGAATTTCGGAACAGTCATAAGAATCATGCTCCAAATCGAATTCAGTCACAAAATCTGTATAAAGTTGGATTTTTTAAAAAATCATAATTTTTACGGACGCTAATTTCAGACTTAGGTTCGAACTTTGGATGCAGTTTTCTCAAAATCTATGGTACCAAATGGGCTGAAATTTTGGGAATGTGGTAAGAATCGTGGTACAAATCAAAATCAGTCACAAAATCTCCATAAAGTTTGATTCTTAGAAAAATCATGTTTTTTATTAAGGCTCATTTCAGACTTGGGTTCGAACTTTGGAAGCAGTTTTCTCAGGCTCTATGGTACCAAATGGGCTCGAATTTCGGAACAGTCATAAGAATCATGCTCCAAATCGAATTCAGTCACAAAATCTGTATAAAGTTGGATTTTTTTAAAAATCATAATTTATATGGACGCTAATTTCAGACTTAGGTTCGAACTTTGGATGCAGTTTTCTCAAAATCTATGGTATCAAATGGGCTGAAATTTTGGAAAAGTGGTAAGAATCGTGGTACAAATCAAAATCAATCACAAAATCTCCATAAAGTTTGATTCTTAGAAAAATCATTTTTTTTATAAAGGCTCATTTTAGACTTGGGTTCGAACTTTGGAAGCAGTTTTTCGGGCTCTATGGTACCAAATGGGCTGAAATTTTGGAAAAAAGGTAAGAATCGTTATACAAATCGAATTCATCACAAAATCTCCATTAAGTTTGATTCTTAGAAACATCATGTTTTTTATTAAGGCTCATTTCAGACTTGGGTTCCAACTTTGGAAGCAGTTTTCTCAGGCTCTATGGTACCAAATGGGCTAGAATTTCGGAACAGTCATAAGAATCATGCTCCAAATCGCATTCAGTCACAAAATCTATATAAAGTTGGATTTTTTAGAAAATCATAATTTTTATGGACGCTTATTTCAGACTTAGGTTCGAACTTTGGAAGCAGTTTTCTCAAAATCTATGGTACCAAATGGGCTGAAATTTTGGGAATGTGGTAAGAATCGTGGTACAAATCAAAATCTGTCACAAAATCTCCATAAAGTTTGTTTCTTAGAAAAATCATGTTTTTTATTAAGGCTCATTTCAGACTTGGGTTCGAACTTTGGAAGCAGTTTTCTCAGGCTCTATGGTACCAAATGGGCTAGAATTTCGGAACAGTCATAAGAATCATGCTCCAAATCGCATTCAGTCACAAAATCTATGTAAAGTTGGATTTTTTAAAAAATCATAATTTTTATGGACGCTTATTTCAGACTTAGGTTCGAACTTTGGAAGCAGTTTTCTCAAAATCTATGGTACCAAATGGGCTGAAATTTTAAGAAAGTGGTAAGAATCGTGGAGCAAATCAAAATCAGTCATAAAATCTCCAAAAAGTTTGATTCTTAGAAAAATCATGTTTTTTATTAAGGCTCAGTTCAGACATGGGTTCGAACTTTGGAAGCAGTTTTTTCAGGCTCTATGGTACTAAATGGGCTGAAATTTTGGAAAAAAGGTAAGTATCGTGGTACAAATCGAATTCAGTCACAAAATCTCCATTAAGTTTGATTCTTAGAAAAATCATGTTTTTTATTAAGGCTCATTTCAGACTTGGGTTCGAACTTTGGAAGCAGTTTTTTCGGGATCTATTATACCAAATTGGCTGAAATTTTGGAAAAAGGGTAAAAATCGTGGTACAAATCGAATTCAGTCACCAAATCTCTATTAAGTTTGATTCTTAGAAAAATCATGTTTTTTATTAAGGCTTATTTTAGACTTGGGTTCGAACTTTGGAAGCAGTTTTCTCAGGCTCTATGGTACCAAATGGGCTAGAATTTCGGAACAGTCATAAGAATCATGCTCCAAATCGAATTCAGTTACAAAATCTATATAAAGTTGGATTTTTAAAAAAATCATAATTTTTATGGACGCTAATTTCAGACTTAGGTTCGAACTTTGGAAGCAGTTTTCTCAAAATCTATGGTACCAAATGGGCTGAAATTTTGGAAAAGTGGTAAGAATCGTGGTACAAATCAAAATCAATCACAAAATCTCCATAAAGTTTGATTCTTAGAAAAATCATGTTTTTTATTAAGGCTCATTTCAGACTTGGGTTCGAACTTTGGAAGCAGTTTTCTCAGGCTCTATGGTACCAAATTGGCTCGAATTTCGGAACAGTCATAAGAATCATGCTCCAAATCGAATTCAGTCACAAAATCTATATAAAGTTGTTTTTTTTAAAAAATCATAATTTTTATGGACGCTAATTTCAGACTTAGGTTCGAACTTTGGAAGCAGTTTTCTCAAAATCTATGGTACCAAATGGGCTGAAATTTTGGGAAAGTGGTAAGAATCGTTATACAAATCGAATTCAGTCACAAAATCTCCATTAAGTTTGATTCTTAGAACTATCATGTTTTTTATTAAGGCTCATTTCACACTTGGGTTAGAACTTTGGAAGCAGTTTTCTCAGGCTCTATGGTACCAAATGGGCTAGAATTTTGGAACATTCATAAGAATCATGCTCCAAATCGAATTGAGTCACAAAATCTCCATTAAGTTGTATTTTTAAAAAAATCATGATTTTTTTGGACGCTAATTTCAGACTTGGGTTCGATTTTTTGAAGCAGTTTTCTCAAAATCTATGGTTCCAAATGGGCTGAAATTTTGTGAAAGTGGTAAGAATCGTGGTACAAATCAAAATCAGTCACAAAATCTCCATAATGTTTGATTCTTAGAAAAATCATGTTTATTATTAAGGCTCATTTCAGACTTGGGTTCGAACTTTGGAAGCAGTTTTTTCAGGCTCTATAGTACCAAATGGGCTGAAATTTTGGAAAAAAGGTAAAAATCGTTATACAAATCGAATTCAGTCACAAAATCTCCATTAACTTTGATTCTTAGAAAAATCATGTTTTTTATTAAGGCTCATTTCAGACATGGGTTCGAACTTTGGAAGCAGTTTTTTCAAAATCTATGGTACCAAATGGGCTGAAATTTTGGGAAAGTGGTAAGAATCGTGGTACAAATCAAAATCAGTCACAAAATCTCCATAAAGTTTGATTCTTAGAAAAATCATGTTTTTTATTAAGGCTCATTTCAGACTTGGGTTCGAACTTTGGAAGCAGTTTTTTCGGGATCTATTATACCAAATGGGCTGAAATTTTGGAAAAAGGGTAAGAATCGTTGTACAAATCGAATTTAGTCACAAAATCTCCATTAAGTTTGATTCTTAGAAAAATCATGTTTTTTATTAAGGCTCATTTCAGACTTGGGTTGGAACTTTGGAAGCAGTTTTCTCAGGCTCTACGGTACCAAATGGGCTAGAATTTCGGAAGAGTCATAAGAATCATGCTCCAAATCGAATTCAGTCACAAAATCTATATAAAGTTGGATTTTTTAAAAAATCATAATTTTTATGGACGCTAATTTCAGACTTGGGTTCGATCTTTGGAAGCAGTTTTCTTAAAATTTATGGTACCAAATGGGCTGAAATTTTGGGAAAGTGGTAAGAATCGTGGTAAAAATCAAAATCAGTCACAAAATCTCCATAAAGTTTAATTCTTAGAAAAAACATGTTTTTTTCATGGCTCATTTCAGACTTGGGTTCGAACTTTGGAAGCAGTTTTTTCAGGCTCTATGGTACCAAATGGGCTGAAATTTTGGAAAAAAGGTACGAATCGTGGTACAAATCGAATTCAGTCACAAAATCTCCATTAAGTTTGATTCTTAGAAAAATCATGTTTTTTATTAAGGCTCATTTCAGACTTGGGTTCGAACTTTGGAAGCAGTTTTCTCAGGCTCTATGGTACCAAATGGGCTCGAATTTCGGAACAGTCATAAGAATCATGCTCCAAATCGAATTCAGTCACAAAATCTATATAAAGTTGGATTTTTTAAAAAATCATAATTTTTATGGACGCTAATTTCAGACTTAGGTTCGAACTTTGCAAGCAGTTTTCTCAAAATCTATGGTACCAAATGGGCTGAAATTTTAAAAAAGTGGTAAGAATCGTGGTACAAATCAAAATCAATCACAAAATCTCCATAAAGTTTGATTCTTAGAAAAATCATGTTTTTTATTAAGGCTCATTTCAGACTTGGGTTCGAACTTTGGAAGCAGTTTTTTCGGGCTCTATGGTACCAAATGGGCTGAAATTTTGGAAAAAAGGTAAGAATCGTTATACAAATCGAATTCAATCACAAAATCTACATTAAGTTTGATTCTTAGAAAAATCATGTTTTTTATTAAGGCTCATTTCAGACTTGGGTTCGAACTTTGGAAGCAGTTTTTTCGGGCTCTATGGTACCAAATGGGCTGAAATTTTGGAAAAAAGGTAAGAATCGTTATACAAATCGAATTCAATCACAAAATCTACATTAAGTTTGATTCTTAGAAACATCATTTTTTTATTAAGGCTCATTTCAGACTTGGGTTTGAACTTTGGAAGCAGTTTTCTCAGGCTCTATGGTACCAAATGGGCTCGAATTTCGGAACAGTCATAAGAATCATGCTCCAAATCGAATTCAGTCACAAAATCTATATAAAATTGGATTTTTTAAAAAATCATAATTTTTATGGACGCTAATTTCAGACTTAGGTTCAAACTTTGGAAGCAGTTTTCTCAAAATCTATGGTACCAAATGGGCTGAAATTTTGGGAAAAAGGTAAGAATCGTTATACAAATCGAATTCAGTCACAAAATCTCCATTAAATTTGATTCTTAGAAACATCATTTTTTTTATTAAGGCTCATTTCAGACTTGGGTTCGAACTTTGGAAGCAGTTTTCTCAGGCTCTATGGTACCAAATGGGCTCGAATTTCGGAACAGTCATAAGAATCATGCTCCAAATCGAATTCAGTCACAAAATCTATATAAAGTTGGATTTTTTAAAAAATCATAATTTTTATGGACGCTAATTTCAGACTTGGGTTCGACCTTTGGAAGCAGTTTTCTCAAAATCTATGGTACCAAATGGGCTGAAATATTGGGAAAGTGGTAAGAATCGTGGTACAAATCAAAATCAGTCACGAAATCTCCATAAAGTTTGATTCTTAGAAAAATCATGTTTTTTATTAAGGCTCATTTCAGACATGGGTTCGATCTTTGGAAGCAGTTTTCTCAGGCTCTATGGTACCAAATGGGCTCGAATTTCGGAACAGTCATAAGAATCATGCTCCAAATCGAATTCAGTTACAAAATCTATATAAAGTTGGATTTTTTAAAAAATCATAATTTTTATGGACGCTAATTTCAGACTTGGGTTCGACCTTTGGAAGCAGTGCTCTCAAAATCTATGGTACCAAATGGGCTGAAATTTTGGGAAAGTGGTAAGAATCGTGGTACAAATCAAAATCAGTAACAAAATCTCCATAAAGTTTGATTCTTAGAAAAATCATGTTTTTTATTAAGGCTCATTTCAGATTTGGGTTCGAACTTTGGAAGCAGTTTTCCTCAGGCTCTATGGTACCAAATGGGCTCGAATTTCGGAACAGTCATAAGAATCATGCTCCAAATCGAATTCAGTCACAAAATCTGTATAAAGTTGGATTTTTTAAAAAATCATAATTTTTACGGACGCTAATTTCAGACTTAGGTTCGAACTTTGGATGCAGTTTTCTCAAAATCTATGGTACCAAATGGGCTGAAATTTTGGAAAAGTGGTAAGAATCGTGGTTCAAATCAAAATCAATCACAAAATCTCCATAAAGTTTGATTCTTAGAAAAATCATGTTTTTTATTAAGGCTCATTTCAGACATGGGTTCGAACTTTGGAAGCAGTTTTTTCGGGCTCTATGGTACCAAATGGGCTGAAATTTTGGAAAAAAGGTAAGAATCGTTATACAAATCGAATTCAGTCACAAAATCTCCATTAAGTTTGATTCTTAGAACTATCATGTTTTTTATTAAGGCTCATTTCACACTTGGGTTAGAACTTTGGAAGCAGTTTTCTCAGGCTCTATGGTACCAAATGGGCTAGAATTTCGGAACAGTCATAAGAATCATACTCCAAATCGAATTAAGTCACAAAATCTGTATAAAGTTGGATTTTTTAAAAAATCATAATTTTTACGGACGCTAATTTCAGACTTAGGTTCGAACTTTGGATGCAGTTTTCTCAAAATCTATGGTACCAAATGGGCTGAAATTTTGGAAAAGTGGTAAGAATCGTGGTTCAAATCAAAATCAATCACAAAATCTCCATAAAGTTTGATTCTTAGAAAAATCATGTTTTTTATTAAGGCTCATTTCACACTTGGGTTAGAACTTTGGAAGCAGTTTTCTCAGGCTCTATGGTACCAAATGGGCTAGAATTTCGGAACAGTCATAAGAATCATGCTCCAAATCGCATTCAGTCACAAAATCTATATAAAGTTGGATTTTTTAAAAAATCATAATTTTTATGGACGCTAATTTCAGACTTGGGTTCGACCTTTGGAAGCAGTTTTCTCAAAATCTATGGTACCAAATGGGCTGAAATATTGGGAAAGTGGTAAGAATCGTGGTACAAATCAAAATCAGTCACAAAATCTCCATAAAGTTTGATTCTTAGAAAAATCATGTTTTTTATTAAGGCTCATTTCAGTATGGGGTTCGAACTTTGGAAGCAGTTTTCTCAGGCTCTATGGTACCAAATGGGCTCGAATTTCGGAACAGTCATAAGAATCATGCTCCAAATCGAATTCAGTTACAAAATCTATATAAAGTTGGATTTTTTAAAAAATCATAATTTTTATGGACGCTAATTTCAGACTTGGGTTCGACCTTTGGAAGCAGTTTTCTCAAAATCTATGGTACCAAATGGGCTGAAATTTTGGGAAAGTGGTAAGAATCGTGGTACAAATCAAAATCAGTCACAAAATCTCCATAAAGTTTGATTCTTAGAAAAATCATGTTTTTTATTAAGGCTCATTTCAGACTTGGGTTCGAACTTTGGAAGCAGTTTTCCTCAGGCTCTATGGTACCAAATGGGCTCGAATTTCGGAACAGTCATAAGAATCATGCTCCAAATCGAATTCAGTCACAAAATCTGTATAAAGTTGGATTTTTTAAAAAATCATAATTTTTACGGACGCTAATTTCAGACTTAGGTTCGAACTTTGGATGCAGTTTTCTCAAAATCTATGGTACCAAATGGGCTGAAATTTTGGAAAAGTGGTAAGAATCGTGGTTCAAATCAAAATCAATCACAAAATCTCCATAAAGTTTGATTCTTAGAAAAATCATGTTTTTTATTAAGGCTCATTTCAGACTTGGGTTCGAACTTTGGAAGCAGTTTTTTCGGGCTCTATGTTACCAAATGGGCTGAAATTTTGGAAAAAAGGTAAGAATCGTTATACAAATCGAATTCAGTCACAAAATCTCCATTAAGTTTGATTCTTAGAAACATCATGTTTTTTATTAAGGCTCATTTCACACTTGGGTTAGAACTTTGGAAGCAGTTTTCTCAGGCTCTATGGTACCAAATGGGCTAGAATTTCGGAACAGTCATAAGAATCATGCTCCAAATCGCATTCAGTCACAAAATCTATATAAAGTTGGATTTTTTAAAAAATCATAATTTTTATGGACGCTAATTTCAGACTTGGGTTCGACCTTTGGAAGCAGTTTTCTCAAAATCTATGGTACCAATTGGGCTGAAATATTGGGAAAGTGGTAAGAATCGTGGTACAAATCAAAATCAGTCACAAAATCTCCATAAAGTTTGATTCTTAGAAAAATCATGTTTTTTATTAAGGCTCATTTCAGACTTGGGTTCGAACTTTGGAAGCAGTTTTCTCAGGCTCTATGGTACCAAATGGGCTCGAATTTCGGAACAGTCATAAGAATCATGCTCCAAATCGAATTCAGTCACAAAATCTGTATAAAGTTGGATTTTTTAAAAAATCATAATTTATATGGACGCTAATTTCAGACTTAGGTTCGAACTTTGGATGCAGTTTTCTCAAAATCTATCGTACCAAATGTGCTGAAATTTTGGAAAAGTGGTAAGAATCGTGGTTCAAATCAAAATCAATCACAAAATCTCCATAAAGTTTGATTCTTAGAAAAATCATGTTTTTTATTAAGGCTCATTTCAGACTTGGGTTCGAACTTTGGAAGCAGTTTTCTCAGGCTCTATGGTACCAAATGGGCTCGAATTTCGGAACAGTCATAAGAATCATGCTCCAAATCGAATTCAGTCACAAAATCTGTATAAAGTTGGATTTTTTAAAAAATCATAATTTATATGGACACTAATTTCAGACTTAGGTTCGAACTTTGGATGCAGTTTTCTCAAAATCTATCGTACCAAATGTGCTGAAATTTTGGAAAAGTGGTAAGAATCGTGGTTCAAATCAAAATCAATCACAAAATCTCCATTAAGTTTGATTCTTAGAAACATCATGTTTTTTATTAAGGCTCATTTCACACTTGGGTTAGAACTTTGGAAGCAGTTTTCTCAGGCTCTATGGTACCAAATGGGCTAGAATTTCGGAACAGTCATAAGAATCATGCTCCAAATCGCATTCAGTCACAAAATCTATATAAAGTTGGATTTTTTAAAAAATCATAATTTTTATGGACGCTAATTTCAGACTTGGGTTCGACCTTTGGAAGCAGTTTTCTCAAAATCTATGGTACCAAATGGGCTGAAATATTGGGAAAGTGGTAAGAATCGTGGTACAAATCAAAATCAGTCACAAAATCTCCATAAAGTTTGATTCTTAGAAAAATCATGTTTTTTATTAAGGCTCATTTCAGACTTGGGTTCGAACTTTGGAAGCAGTTTTCTCAGGCTCTATGGTACCAAATTGGCTCGAATTTCGGAACAGTCATAAGAATCATGCTCCAAATCGAATTCAGTCACAAAATCTATATAAAGTTGTTTTTTTTAAAAAATCATAATTTTTATGGACGCTAATTTCAGACTTAGGTTCGAACTTTGGAAGCAGTTTTCTCAAAATCTATGGTACCAAATGGGCTGAAATTTTGGGAAAGTGGTAAGAATCGTTATACAAATCGAATTCAGTCACAAAATCTCCATTAAGTTTGATTCTTAGAACTATCATGTTTTTTATTAAGGCTCATTTCACACTTGGGTTAGAACTTTGGAAGCAGTTTTCTCAGGCTCTATGGTACCAAATGGGCTCGAATTTCGGAACAGTCATAAGAATCATGCTCCAAATCGAATTCAGTTACAAAATCTATATAAAGTTGGATTTTTTAAAAAATCATAATTTTTATGGACGCTAATTTCAGACTAAGGTTCGAACTTTGGAAGCAGTTTTCTCAAAATCTATGGTACCAAATGGGCTGAAATTTTGGAAAAGTGGTAAGAATCGTGGTACAAATCAAAATCAATCACAAAATCTCCATAAAGTTTGATTCTTAGAAAAATCATTTTTTTTATAAAGGCTCATTTTAGACTTGGGTTCGAACTTTGGAAGCAGTTTTTTCGGGCTCTATGGTACCAAATGGGCTGAAATTTTGGAAAAAAGGTAAGAATCGTTATACAAATCGAATTCAGTCACAAAATCTCCATTAAGTTTGATTCTTAGAAACATCGTGTTTTTTATTAAGGCTCATTTCAGACTTGGGTTCGAACTTTGGAAGCAGTTTTCTCAGGCTCTATGGTACCAAATGGGCTCGAATTTCGGAACAGTCATAAGAATCATGCTCCAAATCGAATTCAGACACAAAATCTGTATAAAGTTGGATTTTTTAAAAAATCATAATTTTTACGGACGCTAATTTCAGACTTAGGTTCGAACTTTGGATGCAGTTTTCTCAAAATCTATGGTACCAAATGGGCTGAAATTTTGGAAAAGTGGTAAGAATCGTGGTTCAAATCAAAATCAATCACAAAATCTCCATAAAGTTTGATTCTTAGAAAAATCATGTTTTTTATAAAGGCTCATTTCAGACTTGGGTTCGAACTTTGGAAGCAGTTTTCTCAGGCTCTATGGTACCAAATGGGCTCGAATTTCGGAACAGTCATAAGAATCATGCTCCAAATCGAATTCAGTTACAAAATCTATATGAAGTTGGATTTTATAAAAAATCATTATTTTTATGGACGCTAATTTCAGACTTGGGTTCGACCTTTGGAAGCAGTTTTCTCAAAATCTATGGTACCAAATGGGCTGAAATTTTGGGAATGTGGTAAGAATCGTGGTACAAATCAAAATCAGTCACAAAATCTCCATAAAGTTTGATTCTTAGAAAAATCATGTTTTTTATTAAGGCTCATTTCAGACTTGGGTTCGAACTTTGGAAGCAGTTTTCTCAGGCTCTATGGTACCAAATGGGCTCGAATTTCGGAACAGTCATAAGAATCATGCTCCAAATCGAATTCAGTCACAAAATCTGTATAAAGTTGGATTTTTTAAAAAATCATAATTTATATGGACGCTAATTTCAGACTTAGGTTCGAACTTTGGATGCAGTTTTCTCAAAATCTATGGAACCAAATGGGCTGAAATTTTGGAAAAGTGGTAAGAATCGTGGTACAAATCAAAATCAATCACAAAATCTCCATAAAGTTTGATTCTTAGAAAAATCATTTTTTTTATAAAGGCTCATTTTAGACTTGGGTTCGAACTTTGGAAGCAGTTTTTTCGGGCTCTATGGTACCAAATGGGCTGAAATTTTGGAAAAAAGGTAAGAATCGTTATACAAATCGAATTCATCACAAAATCTCCATTAAGTTTGATTCTTAGAAAAATCATGTTTTTTATTAAGGCTCATTTCAGACTTGGGTTCGAACTTTGGAAGCAGTTTTCTCAGGCTCTATGGTACCAAATGGGCTCGAATTTCGGAACAGTCATAAGAATCATGCTCCAAATCGAATTCAGTCACAAAATCTGTATAAAGTTGGATTTTTTAAAAAATCATAATTTATATGGACGCTAATTTCAGACTTAGGTTCGAACTTTGGATGCAGTTTTCTCAAAATCTATCGTACCAAATGTGCTGAAATTTTGGAAAAGTGGTAAGAATCGTGGTTCAAATCAAAATCAATCACAAAATCTCCATTAAGTTTGATTCTTAGAAACATCATGTTTTTTATTAAGGCTCATTTCACACTTGGGTTAGAACTTTGGAAGCAGTTTTCTCAGGCTCTATGGTACCAAATGGGCTAGAATTTCGGAACAGTCATAAGAATCATGCTCCAAATCGCATTCAGTCACAAAATCTATATAAAGTTGGATTTTTTAAAAAATCATAATTTTTATGGACGCTAATTTCAGACTTGGGTTCGACCTTTGGAAGCAGTTTTCTCAAAATCTATGGTACCAAATGGGCTGAAATATTGGGAAAGTGGTAAGAATCGTGGTACAAATCAAAATCAGTCACAAAATCTCCATAAAGTTTGATTCTTAGAAAAATCATGTTTTTTATTAAGGCTCATTTCAGACTTGGGTTCGAACTTTGGAAGCAGTTTTCTCAGGCTCTATGGTACCAAATTGGCTCGAATTTCGGAACAGTCATAAGAATCATGCTCCAAATCGAATTCAGTCACAAAATCTATATAAAGTTGTTTTTTTTAAAAAATCATAATTTTTATGGACGCTAATTTCAGACTTAGGTTCGAACTTTGGAAGCAGTTTTCTCAAAATCTATGGTACCAAATGGGCTGAAATTTTGGGAAAGTGGTAAGAATCGTTATACAAATCGAATTCAGTCACAAAATCTCCATTAAGTTTGATTCTTAGAACTATCATGTTTTTTATTAAGGCTCATTTCACACTTGGGTTAGAACTTTGGAAGCAGTTTTCTCAGGCTCTATGGTACCAAATGGGCTCGAATTTCGGAACAGTCATAAGAATCATGCTCCAAATCGAATTCAGTTACAAAATCTATATAAAGTTGGATTTTTTAAAAAATCATAATTTTTATGGACGCTAATTTCAGACTAAGGTTCGAACTTTGGAAGCAGTTTTCTCAAAATCTATGGTACCAAATGGGCTGAAATTTTGGAAAAGTGGTAAGAATCGTGGTACAAATCAAAATCAATCACAAAATCTCCATAAAGTTTGATTCTTAGAAAAATCATTTTTTTTATAAAGGCTCATTTTAGACTTGGGTTCGAACTTTGGAAGCAGTTTTTTCGGGCTCTATGGTACCAAATGGGCTGAAATTTTGGAAAAAAGGTAAGAATCGTTATACAAATCGAATTCAGTCACAAAATCTCCATTAAGTTTGATTCTTAGAAACATCGTGTTTTTTATTAAGGCTCATTTCAGACTTGGGTTCGAACTTTGGAAGCAGTTTTCTCAGGCTCTATGGTACCAAATGGGCTCGAATTTCGGAACAGTCATAAGAATCATGCTCCAAATCGAATTCAGACACAAAATCTGTATAAAGTTGGATTTTTTAAAAAATCATAATTTTTACGGACGCTAATTTCAGACTTAGGTTCGAACTTTGGATGCAGTTTTCTCAAAATCTATGGTACCAAATGGGCTGAAATTTTGGAAAAGTGGTAAGAATCGTGGTTCAAATCAAAATCAATCACAAAATCTCCATAAAGTTTGATTCTTAGAAAAATCATGTTTTTTATAAAGGCTCATTTCAGACTTGGGTTCGAACTTTGGAAGCAGTTTTCTCAGGCTCTATGGTACCAAATGGGCTCGAATTTCGGAACAGTCATAAGAATCATGCTCCAAATCGAATTCAGTTACAAAATCTATATGAAGTTGGATTTTATAAAAAATCATTATTTTTATGGACGCTAATTTCAGACTTGGGTTCGACCTTTGGAAGCAGTTTTCTCAAAATCTATGGTACCAAATGGGCTGAAATTTTGGGAATGTGGTAAGAATCGTGGTACAAATCAAAATCAGTCACAAAATCTCCATAAAGTTTGATTCTTAGAAAAATCATGTTTTTTATTAAGGCTCATTTCAGACTTGGGTTCGAACTTTGGAAGCAGTTTTCTCAGGCTCTATGGTACCAAATGGGCTCGTATTTCGGAACAGTCATAAGAATCATGCTCCAAATCGAATTCAGTCACAAAATCTGTATAAAGTTGGATTTTTTAAAAAATCATAATTTATATGGACGCTAATTTCAGACTTAGGTTCGAACTTTGGATGCAGTTTTCTCAAAATCTATGGAACCAAATGGGCTGAAATTTTGGAAAAGTGGTAAGAATCGTGGTACAAATCAAAATCAATCACAAAATCTCCATAAAGTTTGATTCTTAGAAAAATCATTTTTTTTATAAAGGCTCATTTTAGACTTGGGTTCGAACTTTGGAAGCAGTTTTTTCGGGCTCTATGGTACCAAATGGGCTGAAATTTTGGAAAAAAGGTAAGAATCGTTATACAAATCGAATTCATCACAAAATCTCCATTAAGTTTGATTCTTAGAAAAATCATGTTTTTTATTAAGGCTCATTTCAGACTTGGGTTCGAACTTTGGAAGCAGTTTTCTCAGGCTCTATGGTACCAAATGGGCTCGAATTTCGGAACAGTCATAAGAATCATGCTCCAAATCGAATTCAGTTACAAAATCTATATAAAGTTGGATTTTATAAAAAATCATTATTTTTATGGACGCTAATTTCAGACTTGGGTTCGACCTTTGGAAGCAGTTTTCTCAAAATCTATGGTTCCAAATGGGCTGAAATTTTGGGAATGTGGTAAGAATCGTGGTACAAATCAAAATCAGTCACAAAATCTCCATAAAGTTTGATTCTTAGAAAAATCATGTTTTTTATTAAGGCTCATTTCAGACTTGGGTTCGAACTTTGGAAGCAGTTTTCTCAGGCTCTATGGTACCAAATGGGCTCGAATTTCGGAACAGTCATAAGAATCATGCTCCAAATCGAATTCAGTCACAAAATCTGTATAAAGTTGGATTTTTTAAAAAATCATAATTTTTACGGACGCTAATTTCAGACTTAGGTTCGAACTTTGGATGCAGTTTTCTCAAAATCTATGGTACCAAATGGGCTGAAATTTTGGGAATGTGGTAAGAATCGTGGTACAAATCAAAATCAGTCACAAAATCTCCATAAAGTTTGATTCTTAGAAAAATCATGTTTTTTATTAAGGCTCATTTCAGACTTGGGTTCGAACTTTGGAAGCAGTTTTCTCAGGCTCTATGGTACCAAATGGGCTCGAATTTCGGAACAGTCATAAGAATCATGCTCCAAATCGAATTCAGTCACAAAATCTGTATAAAGTTGGATTTTTTAAAAAATCATAATTTTTACGGACGCTAATTTCAGACTTAGGTTCGAACTTTGGATGCAGTTTTCTCAAAATCTATGGTATCAAATGGGCTGAAATTTTGGAAAAGTGGTAAGAATCGTGGTACAAATCAAAATCAATCACAAAATCTCCATAAAGTTTGATTCTTAGAAAAATCATTTTTTTTATAAAGGCTCATTTTAGACTTGGGTTCGAACTTTGGAAGCAGTTTTTCGGGCTCTATGGTACCAAATGGGCTGAAATTTTGGAAAAAAGGTAAGAATCGTTATACAAATCGAATTCATCACAAAATCTCCATTAAGTTTGATTCTTAGAAACATCATGTTTTTTATTAAGGCTCATTTCAGACTTGGGTTCCAACTTTGGAAGCAGTTTTCTCAGGCTCTATGGTACCAAATGGGCTAGAATTTCGGAACAGTCATAAGAATCATGCTCCAAATCGCATTCAGTCACAAAATCTATATAAAGTTGGATTTTTTAGAAAATCATAATTTTTATGGACGCTTATTTCAGACTTAGGTTCGAACTTTGGAAGCAGTTTTCTCAAAATCTATGGTACCAAATGGGCTGAAATTTTGGGAATGTGGTAAGAATCGTGGTACAAATCAAAATCTGTCACAAAATCTCCATAAAGTTTGTTTCTTAGAAAAATCATGTTTTTTATTAAGGCTCATTTCAGACTTGGGTTCGAACTTTGGAAGCAGTTTTCTCAGGCTCTATGGTACCAAATGGGCTAGAATTTCGGAACAGTCATAAGAATCATGCTCCAAATCGCATTCAGTCACAAAATCTATGTAAAGTTGGATTTTTTAAAAAATCATAATTTTTATGGACGCTTATTTCAGACTTAGGTTCGAACTTTGGAAGCAGTTTTCTCAAAATCTATGGTACCAAATGGGCTGAAATTTTAAGAAAGTGGTAAGAATCGTGGAGCAAATCAAAATCAGTCATAAAATCTCCAAAAAGTTTGATTCTTAGAAAAATCATGTTTTTTATTAAGGCTCAGTTCAGACATGGGTTCGAACTTTGGAAGCAGTTTTTTCAGGCTCTATGGTACTAAATGGGCTGAAATTTTGGAAAAAAGGTAGATATCGTGGTACAAATCGAATTCAGTCACAAAATCTCCATTAAGTTTGATTCTTAGAAAAATCATGTTTTTTATTAAGGCTCATTTCAGACTTGGGTTCGAACTTTGGAAGCAGTTTTTTCGGGATCTATTATACCAAATTGGCTGAAATTTTGGAAAAAGGGTAAAAATCGTGGTACAAATCGAATTCAGTCACCAAATCTCTATTAAGTTTGATTCTTAGAAAAATCATGTTTTTTATTAAGGCTTATTTTAGACTTGGGTTCGAACTTTGGAAGCAGTTTTCTCAGGCTCTATGGTACCAAATGGGCTAGAATTTCGGAACAGTCATAAGAATCATGCTCCAAATCGAATTCAGTTACAAAATCTATATAAAGTTGGATTTTTAAAAAAATCATAATTTTTATGGACGCTAATTTCAGACTTAGGTTCGAACTTTGGAAGCAGTTTTCTCAAAATCTATGGTACCAAATGGGCTGAAATTTTGGAAAAGTGGTAAGAATCGTGGTACAAATCAAAATCAATCACAAAATCTCCATAAAGTTTGATTCTTAGAAAAATCATTTTTTTTATAAAGGCTCATTTTAGACTTGGGTTCGAACTTTGGAAGCAGTTTTTTCGGGCTCTATGGTACCAAATGGGCTGAAATTTTGGAAAAAAGGTAAGAATCGTTATACAAATCGAATTCATCACAAAATCTCCATTAAGTTTGATTCTTAGAAACATCATGTTTTTTATTAAGGCTCATTTCAGACTTGGGTTCGAACTTTGGAAGCAGTTTTCTCAGGCTCTATGGTACTAAATGGGCTAGAATTTCGGAACAGTCATAAGAATCATGCTCCAAATCGAATTCAGTCACAAAATCTATATAAAGTTGGATTTTTTTAAAAATCATTATTTTTATGGAAGCTAATTTCAGACTTGGGATCGACCTTTGGAAGCAGTTTTCTCAAAATCTATGGTACCAAATGGGCTGAAATTTTAGGAAAAAGGTAAGAATCGTGGTACAAATCAAAATCAGTCACAAAATCTCCATAAAGTTTGATTCTTAGGAAAAACCTGTTTTTTATTAAGGCTCATTTCAGACTTGGGTTCGAACTTTGGAAGCAGTTTTCTCAGGCTCTATGGTACCAAATGGGCTAGAATTTCGGAACAGTCATAAGAATCATGCTCCAAATCGCATTCAGTCACAAAATCTATATAAAGTTGGATTTTTTAAAAAATCATAATTTTTATGGACGCTTATTTCAGACTTAGGTTCGAACTTTGGAAGCAGTTTTTTCAGGCTCTATGGTACCAAATGGGCTGAAATTTTGGAAAAAAGGTAAGTATCGTGGTACAAATCGAATTCAGTCACAAAATCTCCATTAAGTTTGATTCTTAGAAAAATCATGTTTTTTATTAAGGCTCATTTCAGACTTGGGTTCGAACTTTGGAAGCAGTTTTTTCGGGATCTATTATACCAAATTGGCTGAAATTTTGGAAAAAGGGTAAGAATCGTGGTACAAATCGAATTCAGTCACCAAATCTCTAGTAAGTTTGATTCTTAGAAAAATCATGTTTTTTATTAAGGCTTATTTTAGACTTGGGTTCGAACTTTGGAAGCAGTTTTCTCAGGCTCTATGGTACCAAATGGGCTAGAATTTCGGAACAGTCATAAGAATCATGCTCCAAATCGAATTCAGTCACAAAATCTATATAAAGTTGGATTTTTTTAAAAATCATTATTTTTATGGAAGCTAATTTCAGACTTGGGATCGACCTTTGGAAGCAGTTTTCTCAAAATCTATGGTACCAAATGGGCTGAAATTTTAGGAAAAAGGTAAGAATCGTGGTACAAATCAAAATCAGTCACAAAATTTCCATAAAGTTTGATTCTTAGGAAAAACCTGTTTTTTATTAAGGCTCATTTCAGACTTGGGTTCGAACTTTGGAAGCAGTTTTCTCAGGCTCTATGGTACCAAATGGGCTAGAATTTCGGAACAGTCATAAGAATCATGCTCCAAATCGAATTCAGTCACAAAATCTGTATAAAGTTGGATTTTTTAAAAAATCATAATTTTAATGGACGCTAATTTCAGACTTAAGTTCGAACTTTGGATGCAGTTTTCTCAAAATCTATGGTACCAAATGGGCTGAAATTTTAGGAAAGTGGTAAGAATCGTGGAGCAAATCAAAAGCAGTCATAAAATCTCCAAAAAGTTTGATTCTTAGAAAAATCATGTTTTTTATTAAGGCTCAGTTCAGACTTGGGTTCGAACTTTGGAAGCAGTTTTTTCAGGCTCTATGGTACCAAATGGGCTGAAATTTTGGAAAAAAGGTTAGTATCGTGGTACAAATCGAATTCAGTCACAAAATCTCCATTAAGTTTGATTCTTAGAAAAATCATGTTTTTTATTAAGGCTCATTTCAGACTTGGGTTCGAACTTTGGAAGCAGTTTTTTCGGGATCTATTATACCAAATTGGCTGAAATTTTGGAAAAAGGGTAAGAATCGTGGTACAAATCTAATTCAGTCACCAAATCTCTATTAAGTTTGATTCTTAGAAAAATCATGTTTTTTATTAAGGCTTATTTTAGACTTGGGTTCGAACTTTGGAAGCAGTTTTCTCAGGCTCTATGGTACCAAATGGGCTAGAATTTCGGAACAGTCATAAGAATCATGCTCCAAATCGAATTCAGTTACAAAATCTATATAAAGTTGGATTTTAAAAAAAATCATAATTTTTATGGACGCTAATTTCAGACTTAGGTTCGAACTTTGGAAGCAGTTTTCTCAAAATCTATGGTACCAAATGGGCTGAAATTTTGGAAAAAAGGTAAGTATCGTGGTACAAATCGAATTCAGTCACAAAATCTCCATTAAGTTTGATTCTTAGAAAAATCATGTTTTTTATTAAGGCTCATTTCAGACTTGGGTTCGAACTTTGGAAGCAGTTTTTTCGGGATCTATTATACCAAATTGGCTGAAATTTTGGAAAAAGGGTAAGAATCGTGGTACAAATCGAATTCAGTCAGCAAATCTCTATTAAGTTTGATTCTTAGAAAAATCATGTTTTTTATTAAGGCTTATTTTAGACTTGGGTTCGAACTTTGGAAGCAGTTTTCTCAGGCTCTATGGTACCAAATGGGCTAGAATTTCGGAACAGTCATAAGAATCATGCTCCAAATCGAATTCAGTCACAAAATCTATATAAAGTTGGATTTTTTTAAAAATCATTATTTTTATGGAAGCTAATTTCAGACTTGGGATCGACCTTTGGAAGCAGTTTTCGCAAAATCTATGGAACCAAATGGGCTGAAATTTTAGGAAAAAGGTAAGAATCGTGGTACAAATCAAAATCAGTCACAAAATCTCCATAAAGTTTGATTCTTAGAAAAATCATGTTTTTTATTAAGGCTCATTTCAGTCTTGGGTTCGAACTTTGGAAGCAGTTTTCTCAGGCTCTATGGTACCAAATGGGCTCGAATTTCGGAACAGTCATAAGAATCATGCTCCAAATCGAATTCATTCACAAAATCTATATAAAATTGGATTTTTTAAAAAATCATAATTTTTATGGACGCTAATTTCAGACTTAGGTTCGAACTTTGGAAGCAGTTTTCTCAAAATCTATGGTACCAAATGGGCTGAAAATTTGGAAAAGTGGTAAGAATCGTGGTTCAAATCAAAATCAATCACAAAATCTCCATAAAGTTTGATTCTTAGGAAAAACCTGTTTTTTATTAAGGCTCATTTCAGACTTGGGTTCGAACTTTGGAAGCAGTTTTCTCAGGCTCTATGGTACCAAATGGGCTGAAATTTTGGAAAAAAGGTAAGAATCGTTATACAAATTGAATTCAGTCACAAAATCTCCATTAAGTTTGATTCTTAGAAACATCATGTTTTTTATTAAGGCTCATTTCACACTTGAGTTAGAACTTTGGAAGCAGTTTTCTCAGGCTCTATGGTACCAAATGGGCTCGAATTTCGGAACAGTCATAAGAATCATGCTCCAAATCGAACTCAGTTACAAAATCTATATAAAGTTGGATTTTTTAAAAAATCATAATTTTTATCGACGCTAATTTCAGACTTGGGTTCGACCTTTGGAAGCAGTTTTCTCAAAATCTATGGTACCAAATGGGTTGAAATATTGGGAAAGTGGTAAGAATCGTCGTACAAATCAAAATCAGTCACAAAATCTCCATAAAGTTTGATTCTTAGAAAAATCATGTTTTTTATTAAGGCTCATTTCAGACTTGGGTTCGAACTTTGGAAGCAGTTTTCTCAGGCTCTATGGTACCAAATGGGCTCGAATTTCGGAACAGTCATAAGAATCATGCTCCAAATCGAATTCAGTCACAAAATCTGTATAAAGTTGGATTTTTTAAAAAATCATAATTTTAATGGACGCTAATTTCAGACTTAGGTTCGAACTTTGGATGCAGTTTTCTCAAAATCTATGGTACCAAATGGGCTGAAATTTTGGAAAAGTGGTAAGAATCGTGGATCAAATCAAAATCAATCACAAAATCTCCATAAAGTTTGATTCTTAGAAAAATCATGTTTTTTATTAAGGCTCATTTCAGACTTGGGTTCGTACTTTGGAAGCAGTTTTTTCGGGCTCTATGGTACCAAATGGGCTGAAATTTTGGAAAAAAGGTAAGAATCGTTATACAAATCGAATTCAGTCACAAAATCTCCATTAAGTTTGATTCTTAGAAAAATCATGTTTTTTATTAAGGCTCATTTCACACTTGGGTTAGAACTTTGGAAGCAGTTTTCTCAGGCTCTATGGTACCAAATGGGCTCGAATTTTGGAACAGTCATAAGAATCATGCTCCAAATCGAATTCAGTTACAAAATCTATATAAAGTTGGATTTTTTAAAAAATCATAATTTTTATCGACGCTAATTTCAGACTTGGGTTCGACCTTTGGAAGCAGTTTTCTCAAAATCTATGGTACCAAATGGGCTGAAATATTGGGAAAGTGGTAAGAATCGTGGTACAAATCAAAATCAGTCACAAAATCTCCATAAAGTTTGATTCTTAGAAAAATCATGTTTTTTATTAAGGCTCATTTCAAACTTGGGTTCGAACTTTGGAAGCAGTTTTCTCTGGCTCTATGGTACCAAATGGGCTCGAATTTCGGAACAGTCATAAGAATCATGCTCCAAATCGAATTCAGTCACAAAATCTGTATAAAGATGGATTTTTTAAAAAATCATAATTTTTATGGACGCTAATTTCAGACTTAGGTTCGAACTTTGGATGCAGTTTTCTCAAAATCTATGGTACCAAATGGGCTGAAATTTTGGAAAAGTGGTAAGAATCGTGGATCAAATCAAAATCAATCACAAAATCTCCATAAAGTTTGATTCTTAGAAAAATCATGTTTTTTATTAAGGCTCATTTCAGACTTGGGTTCGTACTTTGGAAGCAGTTTTTTCGGGCTCTATGGTACCAAATGGGCTGAAATTTTGGAAAAAAGGTAAGAATCGTTATACAAATCGAATTCAGTCACAAAATCTCCATTAAGTTTGATTCTTAGAAAAATCATGTTTTTTATTAAGGCTCATTTCACACTTGGGTTAGAACTTTGGAAGCAGTTTTCTCAGGCTCTATGGTACCAAATGGGCTCGAATTTTGGAACAGTCATAAGAATCATGCTCCAAATCGAATTCAGTTACAAAATCTATATAAAGTTGGATTTTTTAAAAAATCATAATTTTTATCGACGCTAATTTCAGACTTGGGTTCGACCTTTGGAAGCAGTTTTCTCAAAATCTATGGTACCAAATGGGCTGAAATATTGGGAAAGTGGTAAGAATCGTGGTACAAATCAAAATCAGTCACAAAATCTCCATAAAGTTTGATTCTTAGAAAAATCATGTTTTTTATTAAGGCTCATTTCAGACTTGGGTTCGAACTTTGGAAGCAGTTTTTTCGGGCTCTATGGTACCAAATGGGCTGAAATTTTGGAAAAAAGGTAAGAATCGTTATACAAATCGAATTCAGTCACAAAATCTCCATTAAGTTTGATTCTTAGAAACATCATGTTTTTTATTAAGGCTCATTTCACACTTGGGTTAGAACTTTGGAAGCAGTTTTCTCAGGCTCTATGGTACCAAATGGGCTCGAATTTCGGAACAGTCATAAGAATCATGCTCCAAATCGAATTCAGTTACAAAATCTATATAAAGTTGGATTTTTTAAAAAAAAATAATTTTTATGGACGCTAATTTCAGACTTAGGTTCGAACTTTGGAAGCAGTTTTCTCAAAATCTATGGTACCAAATGGGCTGAAATTTTGGAAAAGTGGTAAGAATCGTGGTACAAATCAAAATCAATCACAAAATCTCCATAAAGTTTGATTCTTAGAAAAATCATTTTTTTTATTAAGGCTCATTTCAGACTTGGGTTCGAACTTTGGAAGCAGTTTTCTCTGGCTCTATGGTACCAAATGGGCTCGAATTTCGGAACAGTCATAAGAATCATGCTCCAAATCGAATTCAGTCACAAAATCTGTATAAAGATGGATTTTTTAAAAAATCATAATTTTTATGGACGCTAATTTCAGACTTAGGTTCGAACTTTGGATGCAGTTTTCTCAAAATCTATGGTACCAAATGGGCTGAAATTTTGGAAAAGTGGTAAGAATCGTGGTTCAAATCAAAATCAATCACAAAATCTCCATAAAGTTTGATTCTTATAAAAATCATGTTTTTTATTAAGGCTCATTTCAGACTTGGGTTCGAACTTTGGAAGCAGTTTTTTCGGGCTCTATGGTACCAAATGGGCTGAAATTTTGGAAAAAAGGTAAGAATCGTTATACAAATCGAATTCAGTCACAAAATCTCCATTAAGTTTGATTCTTAGAAACATCATGTTTTTTATTAAGGCTCATTTCACACTTGGGTTAGAACTTTGGAAGCAGTTTTCTCAGGCTCTATGGTACCAAATGGGCTCGAATTTCGGAACAGTCATAAGAATCATGCTCCAAATCGAATTCAGTTACAAAATCTATATAAAGTTGGATTTTTTAAAAAATCATAATTTTTATGGACGCTAATTTCAGACTTAGGTTCGAACTTTGGAAGCAGTTTTCTCAAAATCTATGGTACCAAATGGGCTGAAATTTTGGAAAAGTGGTAAGAATCGTGGTACAAATCAAAATCAATCACAAAATCTCCATAAAGTTTGATTCTTAGAAAAATCATTTTTTTTATAAAGGCTCATTTTAGACTTGGGTTCGAACTTTGGAAGCAGTTTTTTCAGGCTCTATGGTACCAAATGGGCTGAAATTTTGGAAAAAAGGTAAGTATCGTGGTTCAAATCAAAATCAATCACAAAATCTCCATAAAGTTTGATTCTTAGAAAAATCATGTTTTTTATTAAGGCTCATTTCAGACTTGGGTTCGTACTTTGGAAGCAGTTTTTTCGGGCTCTATGGTACCAAATGGGCTGAAATTTTGGAAAAAAGGTAAGAATCGTTATACAAATCGAATTCAGTCACAAAATCTCCATTAAGTTTGATTCTTAGAAAAATCATGTTTTTTATTAAGGCTCATTTCACACTTGGGTTAGAACTTTGGAAGCAGTTTTCTCAGGCTCTATGGTACCAAATGGGCTCGAATTTTGGAACAGTCATAAGAATCATGCTCCAAATCGAATTCAGTTACAAAATCTATATAAAGTTGGATTTTTTAAAAAATCATAATTTTTATGGACGCTAATTTCAGACTTGGGTTCGACCTTTGGAAGCAGTTTTCTCAAAATTTATGGTACCAAATGGGCTGAAATATTGGGAAAGTGGTAAGAATCGTGGTACAAATCAAAATTAGTCACAAAATCTCCATAAAGTTTGATTCTTAGAAAAATCATGTTTTTTATTAAGGCTCATTTCAGACATGGGTTCGAACTTTGGAAGCAGTTTTTTCAGGCTCTATGGTACCAAATGGGCTGAAATTTTGGAAAAAAGGTAAGTATCGTGGTACAAATCGAATTCAGTCACAAAATCTCCATTAAGTTTGATTCTTAGAAAAATCATGTTTTTTATTAAGGCTCATTTCAGACTTGGGTTCGAACTTTGGAAGCAGTTTTTTCGGGATCTTTTATACCAAATTGGCTGAAATTTTGGAAAAAGGGTAAGAATCGTGGTACAAATCTAATTCAGTCACCAAATCTCTATTAAGTTTGATTCTTAGAAAAATCATGTTTTTTATTAAGGCTTATTTTAGACTTGGGTTCGAACTTTGGAAGCAGTTTTCTCAGGCTCTATGGTACCAAATGGGCTAGAATTTCGGAACAGTCATAAGAATCATGCTCCAAATCGAATTCAGTTACAAAATCTATATAAAGTTGGATTTTTAAAAAAATCATAATTTTTATGGACGCTAATTTCAGACTTGGGTTCGACCTTTGGAAGCAGTTTTCTCAAAATTTATGGTACCAAATGGGCTGAAATATTGGGAAAGTGGTAAGAATCGTGGTACAAATCAAAATCAGTCACAAAATCTCCATAAAGTTTGATTCTTAGAAAAATCATGTTTTTTATTAAGGCTCATTTCAGACTTGGGTTCGAACTTTGGAAGCAGTTTTTTCAGGCTCTATGGTACCAAATGGGCTGAAATTTTGGAAAAAAGGTAAGTATCGTGGTACAAATCGAATTCAGTCACAAAATCTCCATTAAGTTTGATTCTTAGAAAAATCATGTTTTTTATTAAGGCTCATTTCAGACTTGGGTTCGAACTTTGGAAGCAGTTTTTTCGGGATCTATTATACCAAATTTGCTGAAATTTTGGAAAAAGGGTAAGAATCGTGGTACAAATCGAATTCAGTCAGCAAATCTCTATTAAGTTTGATTCTTAGAAAAATCATGTTTTTTATTAAGGCTTATTTTAGACTTGGGTTCGAACTTTGGAAGCAGTTTTCTCAGGCTCTATGGTACCAAATGGGCTAGAATTTCGGAACAGTCATAAGAATCATGCTCCAAATCGAATTCAGTCACAAAATCTATATAAAGTTGGATTTTTTTAAAAATCATTATTTTTATGGAAGCTAATTTCAGACTTGGGATCGACCTTTGGAAGCAGTTTTCTCAAAATCTATGGTACCAAATGGGCTGAAATTTTAGGAAAAAGGTAAGAATCGTGGTACAAATCAAAATCAGTCACAAAATCTCCATAAAGTTTGATTCTTAGAAAAATCATGTTTTTTATTAAGGCTCATTTCAGTCTTGGGTTCGAACTTTGGAAGCAGTTTTCTCAGGCTCTATGGTACCAAATGGGCTCGAATTTCGGAACAGTCTTAAGAATCATGCTCCAAATCGAATTCATTCACAAAATCTATATAAAATTGGATTTTTTAAAAAATCATAATTTTTATGGACGCTAATTTCAGACTTAGGTTCGAACTTTGGAAGCAGTTTTCTCAAAATCTATGGTACCAAATGGGCTGAAAATTTGGAAAAGTGGTAAGAATCGTGGTTCAAATCAAAATCAATCACAAAATCTCCATAAAGTTTGATTCTTAGAAAAATCATGTTTTTTATTAAGGCTCATTTCAGACTTGGGTTCGTACTTTGGAAGCAGTTTTTTCGGGCTCTATGGTACCAAATGGGCTGAAATTTTGGAAAAAAGGTAAGAATCGTTATACAAATCGAATTCAGTCACAAAATCTCCATTAAGTTTGATTCTTAGAAAAATCATGTTTTTTATTAAGGCTCATTTCACACTTGGGTTAGAACTTTGGAAGCAGTTTTCTCTGGCTCTATGGTACCAAATGGGCTCGAATTTCGGAACAGTCATAAGAATCATGCTCCAAATCGAATTCAGTCACAAAATCTGTATAAAGATGGATTTTTTAAAAAATCATAATTTTTATGGACGCTAATTTCAGACTTAGGTTCGAACTTTGGATGCAGTTTTCTCAAAATCTATGGTACCAAATGGGTTGAAATATTGGGAAAGTGGTAAGAATCGTCGTACAAATCAAAATCAGTCACAAAATCTCCATAAAGTTTGATTCTTAGAAAAATCATGTTTTTTATTAAGGCTCATTTCAGACTTGGGTTCGAACTTTGGAAGCAGTTTTCTCAGGCTCTATGGTACCAAATGGGCTCGAATTTCGGAACAGTCATAAGAATCATGCTCCAAATCGAATTCAGTCACAAAATCTGTATAAAGTTGGATTTTTTAAAAAATCATAATTTTAATGGACGCTAATTTCAGACTTAGGTTCGAACTTTGGATGCAGTTTTCTCAAAATCTATGGTACCAAATGGGCTGAAATTTTGGAAAAGTGGTAAGAATCGTGGATCAAATCAAAATCAATCACAAAATCTCCATAAAGTTTGATTCTTAGAAAAATCATGTTTTTTATTAAGGCTCATTTCAGACTTGGGTTCGTACTTTGGAAGCAGTTTTTTCGGGCTCTATGGTACCAAATGGGCTGAAATTTTGGAAAAAAGGTAAGAATCGTTATACAAATCGAATTCAGTCACAAAATCTCCATTAAGTTTGATTCTTAGAAAAATCATGTTTTTTATTAAGGCTCATTTCACACTTGGGTTAGAACTTTGGAAGCAGTTTTCTCAGGCTCTATGGTACCAAATGGGCTCGAATTTTGGAACAGTCATAAGAATCATGCTCCAAATCGAATTCAGTTACAAAATCTATATAAAGTTGGATTTTTTAAAAAATCATAATTTTTATCGACGCTAATTTCAGACTTGGGTTCGACCTTTGGAAGCAGTTTTCTCAAAATCTATGGTACCAAATGGGCTGAAATATTGGGAAAGTGGTAAGAATCGTGGTACAAATCAAAATCAGTCACAAAATCTCCATAAAGTTTGATTCTTAGAAAAATCATGTTTTTTATTAAGGCTCATTTCAAACTTGGGTTCGAACTTTGGAAGCAGTTTTCTCTGGCTCTATGGTACCAAATGGGCTCGAATTTCGGAACAGTCATAAGAATCATGCTCCAAATCGAATTCAGTCACAAAATCTGTATAAAGATGGATTTTTTAAAAAATCATAATTTTTATGGACGCTAATTTCAGACTTAGGTTCGAACTTTGGATGCAGTTTTCTCAAAATCTATGGTACCAAATGGGCTGAAATTTTGGAAAAGTGGTAAGAATCGTGGATCAAATCAAAATCAATCACAAAATCTCCATAAAGTTTGATTCTTAGAAAAATCATGTTTTTTATTAAGGCTCATTTCAGACTTGGGTTCGTACTTTGGAAGCAGTTTTTTCGGGCTCTATGGTACCAAATGGGCTGAAATTTTGGAAAAAAGGTAAGAATCGTTATACAAATCGAATTCAGTCACAAAATCTCCATTAAGTTTGATTCTTAGAAAAATCATGTTTTTTATTAAGGCTCATTTCACACTTGGGTTAGAACTTTGGAAGCAGTTTTTTCGGGATCTATTATACCAAATTGGCTGAAATTTTGGAAAAAGGGTAAGAATCGTGGTACAAATCGAATTCAGTCAGCAAATCTCTATTAAGTTTGATTCTTAGAAAAATCATGTTTTTTATTAAGGCTTATTTTAGACTTGGGTTCGAACTTTGGAAGCAGTTTTCTCAGGCTCTATGGTACCAAATGGGCTAGAATTTCGGAACAGTCATAAGAATCATGCTCCAAATCGAATTCAGTCACAAAATCTATATAAAGTTGGATTTTTTTAAAAATCATTATTTTTATGGAAGCTAATTTCAGACTTGGGATCGACCTTTGGAAGCAGTTTTCTCAAAATCTATGGTACCAAATGGGCTGAAATTTTAGGAAAAAGGTAAGAATCGTGGTACAAATCAAAATCAGTCACAAAATCTCCATAAAGTTTGATTCTTAGAAAAATCATGTTTTTTATTAAGGCTCATTTCAGACTTGGGTTAGAACTTTGGAAGCAGTTTTCTCAGGCTCTATGGTACCAAATGGGCTCGAATTTCGGAACAGTCATAAGAATCATGCTCCAAATCGAATTCAGTCACAAAATCTGTATAAAGTTGGATTTTTTAAAAAATCATAATTTTAATGGACGCTAATTTCAGACTTAGGTTCGAACTTTGGATGCAGTTTTCTCAAAATCTATGGTACCAAATGGGCTGAAATTTTGGAAAAGGGTAAGAATCGTGGATCAAATCAAAATCAATCACAAAATCTCCATAAAGTTTGATTCTTAGAAAAATCATGTTTTTTATTAAGGCTCATTTCAGACTTGGGTTCGTACTTTGGAAGCAGTTTTTTCGGGCTCTATGGTACCAAATGGGCTGAAATTTTGGAAAAAAGGTAAGAATCGTTATACAAATCGAATTCAGTCACAAAATCTCCATTAAGTTTGATTCTTAGAAAAATCATGTTTTTTATTAAGGCTCATTTCACACTTGGGTTAGAACTTTGGAAGCAGTTTTCTCAGGCTCTATGGTACCAAATGGGCTCGAATTTTGGAACAGTCATAAGAATCATGCTCCAAATCGAATTCAGTTACAAAATCTATATAAAGTTGGATTTTTTAAAAAATCATAATTTTTATCGACGCTAATTTCAGACTTGGGTTCGACCTTTGGAAGCAGTTTTCTCAAAATCTATGGTACCAAATGGGCTGAAATATTGGGAAAGTGGTAAGAATCGTGGTACAAATCAAAATCAGTCACAAAATCTCCATAAAGTTTGATTCTTAGAAAAATCATGTTTTTTATTAAGGCTCATTTCAAACTTGGGTTCGAACTTTGGAAGCAGTTTTCTCTGGCTCTATGGTACCAAATGGGCTCGAATTTCGGAACAGTCATAAGAATCATGCTCCAAATCGAATTCAGTCACAAAATCTGTATAAAGATGGATTTTTTAAAAAATCATAATTTTTATGGACGCTAATTTCAGACTTAGGTTCGAACTTTGGATGCAGTTTTCTCAAAATCTATGGTACCAAATGGGCTGAAATTTTGGAAAAGTGGTAAGAATCGTGGATCAAATCAAAATCAATCACAAAATCTCCATAAAGTTTGATTCTTAGAAAAATCATGTTTTTTATTAAGGCTCATTTCAGACTTGGGTTCGTACTTTGGAAGCAGTTTTTTCGGGCTCTATGGTACCAAATGGGCTGAAATTTTGGAAAAAAGGTAAGAATCGTTATACAAATCGAATTCAGTCACAAAATCTCCATTAAGTTTGATTCTTAGAAAAATCATGTTTTTTATTAAGGCTCATTTCACACTTGGGTTAGAACTTTGGAAGCAGTTTTCTCAGGCTCTATGGTACCAAATGGGCTCGAATTTTGGAACAGTCATAAGAATCATGCTCCAAATCGAATTCAGTTACAAAATCTATATAAAGTTGGATTTTTTAAAAAATCATAATTTTTATCGACGCTAATTTCAGACTTGGGTTCGACCTTTGGAAGCAGTTTTCTCAAAATCTATGGTACCAAATGGGCTGAAATATTGGGAAAGTGGTAAGAATCGTGGTAAAAATCAAAATCAGTCACAAAATCTCCATAAAGTTTGATTCTTAGAAAAATCATGTTTTTTATTAAGGCTCATTTCAGACTTGGGTTCGAACTTTGGAAGCAGTTTTTTCGGGCTCTATGGTACCAAATGGGCTGAAATTTTGGAAAAAAGGTAAGAATCGTTATACAAATCGAATTCAGTCACAAAATCTCCATTAAGTTTGATTCTTAGAAACATCATGTTTTTTATTAAGGCTCATTTCACACTTGGGTTAGAACTTTGGAAGCAGTTTTCTCAGGCTCTATGGTACCAAATGGGCTCGAATTTCGGAACAGTCATAAGAATCATGCTCCAAATCGAATTCAGTTACAAAATCTATATAAAGTTGGATTTTTTAAAAAAAAATAATTTTTATGGACGCTAATTTCAGACTTAGGTTCGAACTTTGGAAGCAGTTTTCTCAAAATCTATGGTACCAAATGGGCTGAAATTTTGGAAAAGTGGTAAGAATCGTGGTACAAATCAAAATCAATCACAAAATCTCCATAAAGTTTGATTCTTAGAAAAATCATTTTTTTTATTAAGGCTCATTTCAGACTTGGGTTCGAACTTTGGAAGCAGTTTTCTCTGGCTCTATGGTACCAAATGGGCTCGAATTTCGGAACAGTCATAAGAATCATGCTCCAAATCGAATTCAGTTACAAAATCTATATAAAGTTGGATTTTTTAAAAAATCATAATTTTTATGGACGCTAATTTCAGACTTAGGTTCGAACTTTGGAAGCAGTTTTCTCAAAATCTATGGTACCAAATGGGCTGAAATTTTGGAAAAGTGGTAAGAATCGTGGTACAAATCAAAATCAATCACAAAATCTCCATAAAGTTTGATTCTTAGAAAAATCATTTTTTTTATAAAGGCTCATTTTAGACTTGGGTTCGAACTTTGGAAGCAGTTTTTTCGGGCTCTATGGTACCAAATGGGCTGAAATTTTTGAAAAAAGGTAAGAATCGTTATACAAATCGAATTCAGTCACAAAATCTCCATTAAGTTTGATTCTTAGAAACATCATGTTTTTTATTAAGGCTCATTTCAGACTTGGGTTCGAACTTTGGAAGCAGTTTTCTCAGGCTCTATGGTACCAAATGGGCTAGAATTTCGGAACAGTCATAAGAATCATGCTCCAAATCGCATTCAGTCATAAAATCTATATAAAGTTGGATTTTTTAAAAAATCATAATTTTTATGGACGCTTATTTCAGACTTAGGTTCGAACTTTGGAAGCAGTTTTCTCAAAATCTATGGTACCAAATGGGCTGAAATTTTGGGAAAGTGGTAAGAATCGTGGAGCAAATCAAAATCAGTCATAAAATCTCCAAAAAGTTTGATTCTTAGAAAAATCATGTTTTTTATTAAGGCTCAGTTCAGACTTGGGTTCGAACTTTGGAAGCAGTTTTTTCAGGCTCTATGGTACCAAATGGGCTGAAATTTTGGAAAAAAGGTAAGTATCGTGGTTCAAATCAAAATCAATCACAAAATCTCCATAAAGTTTGATTCTTAGAAAAATCATGTTTTTTATTAAGGCTCATTTCAGACTTGGGTTCGTACTTTGGAAGCAGTTTTTTCGGGCTCTATGGTACCAAATGGGCTGAAATTTTGGAAAAAAGGTAAGAATCGTTATACAAATCGAATTCAGTCACAAAATCTCCATTAAGTTTGATTCTTAGAAAAATCATGTTTTTTATTAAGGCTCATTTCACACTTGGGTTAGAACTTTGGAAGCAGTTTTCTCAGGCTCTATGGTACCAAATGGGCTCGAATTTTGGAACAGTCATAAGAATCATGCTCCAAAACGAATTCAGTTACAAAATCTATATAAAGTTGGATTTTTTAAAAAATCATAATTTTTATGGACGCTAATTTCAGACTTGGGTTCGACCTTTGGAAGCAGTTTTCACAAAATTTATGGTACCAAATGGGCTGAAATATTGGGAAAGTGGTAAGAATCGTGGTACAAATCAAAATCAGTCACAAAATCTCCATAAAGTTTGATTCTTAGAAAAATCATGTTTTTTATTAAGGCTCATTTCAGACTTGGGTTCGAACTTTGGAAGCAGTTTTTTCAGGCTCTATGGTACCAAATGGGCTGAAATTTTGGAAAAAAGGTAAGTATCGTGGTACAAATCGAATTCAGTCACAAAATCTCCATTAAGTTTGATTCTTAGAAAAATCATGTTTTTTATTAAGGCTCATTTCAGACTTGGGTTCGAACTTTGGAAGCAGTTTTTTCGGGATCTATTATACCAAATTGGCTGAAATTTTGGAAAAGTGGTAAGAATCGTGGTACAAATCAAAATCAATCACAAAATCTCCATAAAGTTTGATTCTTAGAAAAATCATTTTTTTTATAAAGGCTCATTTTAGACTTGGGTTCGAACTTTGGAAGCAGTTTTTTCGGGCTCTATGGTACCAAATGGGCTGAAATTTTGGAAAAAAGGTAAGAATCGTTATACAAATCGAATTCAGTCACAAAATCTCCATTAAGTTTGATTCTTAGAAACATCATGTTTTTTATTAAGGCTCATTTCAGACTTGGGTTCGAACTTTGGAAGCAGTTTTCTCAGGCTCTATGGTACCAAATGGGCTAGAATTTCGGAACAGTCATAAGAATCATGCTCCAAATCGCATTCAGTCATAAAATCTATATAAAGTTGGATTTTTTAAAAAATCATAATTTTTATGGACGCTTATTTCAGACTTAGGTTCGAACTTTGGAAGCAGTTTTCTCAAAATCTATGGTACCAAATGGGCTGAAATTTTGGGAAAGTGGTAAGAATCGTGGAGCAAATCAAAATCAGTCATAAAATCTCCAAAAAGTTTGATTCTTAGAAAAATCATGTTTTTTATTAAGGCTCAGTTCAGACTTGGGTTCGAACTTTGGAAGCAGTTTTTTCAGGCTCTATGGTACCAAATGGGCTGAAATTTTGGAAAAAAGGTAAGTATCGTGGTTCAAATCAAAATCAATCACAAAATCTCCATAAAGTTTGATTCTTAGAAAAATCATGTTTTTTATTAAGGCTCATTTCAGACTTGGGTTCGTACTTTGGAAGCAGTTTTTTCGGGCTCTATGGTACCAAATGGGCTGAAATTTTGGAAAAAAGGTAAGAATCGTTATACAAATCGAATTCAGTCACAAAATCTCCATTAAGTTTGATTCTTAGAAAAATCATGTTTTTTATTAAGGCTCATTTCACACTTGGGTTAGAACTTTGGAAGCAGTTTTCTCAGGCTCTATGGTACCAAATGGGCTCGAATTTTGGAACAGTCATAAGAATCATGCTCCAAATCGAATTCAGTTACAAAATCTATATAAAGTTGGATTTTTTAAAAAATCATAATTTTTATGGACGCTAATTTCAGACTTGGGTTCGACCTTTGGAAGCAGTTTTCTCAAAATTTATGGTACCAAATGGGCTGAAATATTGGGAAAGTGGTAAGAATCGTGGTACAAATCAAAATCAGTCACAAAATCTCCATAAAGTTTGATTCTTAGAAAAATCATGTTTTTTATTAAGGCTCATTTCAGACTTGGGTTCGAACTTTGGAAGCAGTTTTTTCAGGCTCTATGGTACCAAATGGGCTGAAATTTTGGAAAAAAGGTAAGTATCGTGGTACAAATCGAATTCAGTCACAAAATCTCCATTAAGTTTGATTCTTAGAAAAATCATGTTTTTTATTAAGGCTCATTTCAGACTTGGGTTCGAACTTTGGAAGCAGTTTTTTCGGGATCTATTATACCAAATTGGCTGAAATTTTGGAAAAAGGGTAAGAATCGTGGTACAAATCTAATTCAGTCACCAAATCTCTATTAAGTTTGATTCTTAGAAAAATCATGTTTTTTATTAAGGCTTATTTTAGACTTGGGTTCGAACTTTGGAAGCAGTTTTCTCAGGCTCTATGGTACCAAATGGGCTAGAATTTCGGAACAGTCATAAGAATCATGCTCCAAATCGAATTCAGTTACAAAATCTATATAAAGTTGGATTTTTAAAAAAATCATAATTTTTATGGACGCTAATTTCAGACTTGGGTTCGACCTTTGGAAGCAGTTTTCTCAAAATTTATGGTACCAAATGGGCTGAAATATTGGGAAAGTGGTAAGAATCGTGGTACAAATCAAAATCAGTCACAAAATCTCCATAAAGTTTGATTCTTAGAAAAATCATGTTTTTTATTAAGGCTCATTTCAGACTTGGGTTCGAACTTTGGAAGCAGTTTTTTCAGGCTCTATGGTACCAAATGGGCTGAAATTTTGGAAAAAAGGTAAGTATCGTGGTACAAATCGAATTCAGTCACAAAATCTCCATTAAGTTTGATTCTTAGAAAAATCATGTTTTTTATTAAGGCTTATTTCAGACTTGGGTTCGAACTTTGGAAGCAGTTTTTTCGGGATCTATTATACCAAATTGGCTGAAATTTTGGAAAAAGGGTAAGAATCGTGGTACAAATCGAATTCAGTCAGCAAATCTCTATTAAGTTTGATTCTTAGAAAAATCATGTTTTTTATTAAGGCTTATTTTAGACTTGGGTTCGAACTTTGGAAGCAGTTTTCTCAGGCTCTATGGTACCAAATGGGCTAGAATTTCGGAACAGTCATAAGAATCATGCTCCAAATCGAATTCAGTCACAAAATCTATATAAAGTTGGATTTTTTTAAAAATCATTATTTTTATGGAAGCTAATTTCAGACTTGGGATCGACCTTTGGAAGCAGTTTTCTCAAAATCTATGGTACCAAATGGGCTGAAATTTTAGGAAAAAGGTAAGAATCGTGGTACAAATCAAAATCAGTCACAAAATCTCCATAAAGTTTGATTCTTAGAAAAATCATGTTTTTTATTAAGGCTCATTTCAGTCTTGGGTTCGAACTTTGGAAGCAGTTTTCTCAGGCTCTATGGTACCAAATGGGCTCGAATTTCGGAACAGTCATAAGAATCATGCTCCAAATCGAATTCATTCACAAAATCTATATAAAATTGGATTTTTTAAAAAATCATAATTTTTATGGACGCTAATTTCAGACTTAGGTTCGAACTTTGGAAGCAGTTTTCTCAAAATCTATGGTACCAAATGGGCTGAAAATTTGGAAAAGTGGTAAGAATCGTGGTTCAAATCAAAATCAATCACAAAATCTCCATAAAGTTTGATTCTTAGGAAAAACCTGTTTTTTATTAAGGCTCATTTCACACTTGAGTTAGAACTTTGGAAGCAGTTTTCTCAGGCTCTATGGTACCAAATGGGCTCGAATTTCGGAACAGTCATAAGAATCATGCTCCAAATCGAATTCAGTTACAAAATCTATATAAAGTTGGATTTTTTAAAAAATCATAATTTTTATGGACGCTAATTTCAGACTTGGGTTCGACCTTTGGAAGCAGTTTTCTCAAAATCTATGGTACCAAATGGGTTGAAATATTGGGAAAGTGGTAAGAATCGTGGTACAAATCAAAATCAGTCACAAAATCTCCATAAAGTTTGATTCTTAGAAAAATCATGTTTTTTATTAAGGCTCATTTCAGACTTGGGTTAGAACTTTGGAAGCAGTTTTCTCAGGCTCTATGGTACCAAATGGGCTCGAATTTCGGAACAGTCATAAGAATCATGCTCCAAATCGAATTCAGTCACAAAATCTGTATAAAGTTGGATTTTTTAAAAAATCATAATTTTAATGGACGCTAATTTCAGACTTAGGTTCGAACTTTGGATGCAGTTTTCTCAAAATCTATGGTACCAAATGGGCTGAAATTTTGGAAAAGGGTAAGAATCGTGGATCAAATCAAAATCAATCACAAAATCTCCATAAAGTTTGATTCTTAGAAAAATCATGTTTTTTATTAAGGCTCATTTCAGACTTGGGTTCGTACTTTGGAAGCAGTTTTTTCGGGCTCTATGGTACCAAATGGGCTGAAATTTTGGAAAAAAGGTAAGAATCGTTATACAAATCGAATTCAGTCACAAAATCTCCATTAAGTTTGATTCTTAGAAAAATCATGTTTTTTATTAAGGCTCATTTCACACTTGGGTTAGAACTTTGGAAGCAGTTTTCTCAGGCTCTATGGTACCAAATGGGCTCGAATTTTGGAACAGTCATAAGAATCATGCTCCAAATCGTATTCAGTTACAAAATCTATATAAAGTTGGATTTTTTAAAAAATCATAATTTTTATCGACGCTAATTTCAGACTTGGGTTCGACCTTTGGAAGCAGTTTTCTCAAAATCTATGGTACCAAATGGGC
Source organism: Hesperophylax magnus (assembly GCA_026573805.1). Lineage (NCBI taxonomy): Eukaryota > Metazoa > Arthropoda > Insecta > Trichoptera > Limnephilidae > Hesperophylax > Hesperophylax magnus. The sequence goes on along the minus strand of JAIUSX010000209.1, from coordinate 60,244 downwards.
TGAAATATTGGAAAAGTGGTAAGAATCGTGGTACAAATCAAAATCAGTCACAAAATCTCCATAAAGTTTGATTCTTAGAAAAATCATGTTTTTTATTAAGGCTCATTTCAGACTTGGGTTCGAACTTTGGAAGCAGTTTTCTCTGGCTCTATGGTACCAAATGGGCTCGAATTTCGGAACAGTCATAAGAATCATGCTCCAAATCGAATTCAGTCACAAAATCTGTATAAAGATGGATTTTTTAAAAAATCATAATTTTTATGGACGCTAATTTCAGACTTAGGTTCGAACTTTGGATGCAGTTTTCTCAAAATCTATGGTACCAAATGGGCTGAAATTTTGGAAAAGTGGTAAGAATCGTGGTTCAAATCAAAATCAATCACAAAATCTCCATAAAGTTTGATTCTTATAAAAATCATGTTTTTTATTAAGGCTCATTTCAGACTTGGGTTCGAACTTTGGAAGCAGTTTTTTCGGGCTCTATGGTACCAAATGGGCTGAAATTTTGGAAAAAAGGTAAGAATCGTTATACAAATCGAATTCATCACAAAATCTCCATTAAGTTTGATTCTTATAAAAATCATGTTTTTTATTAAGGCTCATTTCAGACTTGGGTTCGAACTTTGGAAGCAGTTTTCTCAGGCTCTATGGTACCAAATGGGCTAGAATTTCGGAACAGTCATAAGAATCATGCTCCAAATCGCATTCAGTCACAAAATCTATATAAAGTTGGATTTTTTAAAAAATCATAATTTTTATGGACGCTTATTTCAGACTTAGGTTCGAACTTTGGAAGCAGTTTTCTCAAAATCTATGGTACCAAATGGGCTGAAATTTTGGGAAAGTGGTAAGAATCGTGGAGCAAATCAAAATCAGTCATAAAATCTCCAAAAAGTTTGATTCTTAGAAAAATCATGTTTTTTATTAAGGCTCAGTTCAGACTTGGGTTCGAACTTTGGAAGCAGTTTTTTCAGGCTCTATGGTACCAAATGGGCTGAAATTTTGGAAAAAAGGTAAGTATCGTGGTACAAATCGAATTCAGTCACAAAATCTCCATTAAGTTTGATTCTTAGAAAAATCATGTTTTTTATTAAGGCTCATTTCAGACTTGAGTTCGAACTTTGGAAGCAGTTTTTTCGAGATCTATTATACCAAATGGGCAGAAATTTTGGAAAAAGGGTAAAAATCGTGGTACAAATCGAATTCAGTCACCAAATCTCTATTAAGTTTGATTCTAAGAAAAATCATGTTTTTTATTAAGGCTTATTTCAGACTTGGGTTCGAACTTTGGAAGCAGTTTTCTCAGGCTCTATGGTACCAAATGGGCTAGAATTTCGGAACAGTCATAAGAATCATGCTCCAAATCGAATTCAGTCATAAAATCTATATAAAGTTGGATTTTTTTAAAAATCATTATTTTTATGGAAGCTAATTTCAGACTTGGGATCGACCTTTGGAAGCAGTTTTCTCAAAATCTTTGGTACCAAATGGGCTGAAATTTTGGGAAAGTGGTAAGAATCGAGGTACAAATCAAAATCAGTCACAAAATCTCCATAAAGTTTGATTCTTAGAAAAATCATGTTTTTTATTAAGGCTCATTTCAGTCTTGGGTTCGAACTTTGGAAGCAGTTTTCTCAGGCTCTATGGTACCAAATGGGCTCGAATTTCGGAACAGTCATAAGAATCATGCTCCAAATCGAATTCAGTCACAAAATCTATATAAAATTGGATTTTTTAAAAAATCATAATTTTTATGGACGCTAATTTCAGACTTAGGTTCGAACTTTGGAAGCAGTTTTCTCAAAATCTATGGTACCAAATGGGCTGAAAATTTGGAAAAGTGGTAAGAATCGTGGTTCAAATCAAAATCAATCACAAAATCTCCATAAAGTTTGATTCTTAGGAAAAACCTGTTTTTTATTAAGGCTCATTTCAGACTTGGGTTCGAACTTTGGAAGCAGTTTTTTCGGGCTCTATGGTACCAAATGGGCTGAAATTTTGGAAAAAAGGCAAGAATCGTTATACAAATCGAATTCAGTCACAAAATCTCCATTAAGTTTGGTTCTTAGAAACATCATGTTTTTTATTAAGGCTCATTTCAGACTTGGGTTCGAACTTTGGAAGCAGTTTTCTCAGGCTCTATGGTACCAAATGGGCTCGAATTTCGGAACAGTCATAAGAATCATGCTCCAAATCGAATTCAGTTACAAAATCTATATAAAGTTGGATTTTTTAAAAAATCATAATTTTTATGGACGCTAATTTCAGACTTAGGTTCGAACTTTGGAAGCAGTTTTCTCAAAATCTATGGTACCAAATGGGCTGAAATTTTGGAAAAGTGGTAAGAATCGTGGTACAAATCAAAATCAATCACAAAATATCCATAAAGTTTGATTCTTAGAAAAATCATTTTTTTTATAAAGGCTCATTTTAGACTTGGGTTCGAACTTTGGAAGCAGTTTTTTCGGGCTCTATGGTACCAAATGGGCTGAAATTTTGGAAAAAAGGCAAGAATCGTTATACAAATCGAATTCAGTCACAAAATCTCCATTAAGTTTGGTTCTTAGAAACATCATGTTTTTTATTAAGGCTCATTTCAGACTTGGGTTCGAACTTTGGAAGCAGTTTTCTCAGGCTCTATGGTACCAAATGGGCTAGAATTTCGGAACAGTCATAAGAATCATGCTCCAAATCGCATTCAGTCACAAAATCTATATAAAGTTGGATTTTTTAAAAAATCATAATTTTTATGGACGCTTATTTCAGACTTAGGTTCGAACTTTGGAAGCAGTTTTCTCAAAATCTATGGTACCAAATGGGCTGAAATTTTGGGAAAGTGGTAAGAATCGTGGAGCAAATCAAAATCAGTCATAAAATCTCCAAAAAGTTTGATTCTTAGAAAAATCATGTTTTTTATTAAGGCTCAGTTCAGACTTGGGTTCGAACTTTGGAAGCAGTTTTTTCAGGCTCTATGGTACCAAATGGGCTGAAATTTTGGAAAAAAGGTAAGTATCGTGGTACAAATCGAATTCAGTCACAAAATCTCCATTAAGTTTGATTCTTAGAAAAATCATGTTTTTTATTAAGGCTCATTTCAGACTTGAGTTCGAACTTTGGAAGCAGTTTTTTCGGGATCTATTATACCAAATGGGCAGAAATTTTGGAAAAAGGGTAAGAATCGTGGTACAAATCGAATTCAGTCACCAAATCTCTATTAAGTTTGATTCTAAGAAAAATCATGTTTTTTATTAAGGCTTATTTCAGACTTGGGTTCGAACTTTGGAAGCAGTTTTCTCAGGCTCTATGGTACCAAATGGGCTCGAATTTCGGAACAGTCATAAGAATCATGCTCCAAATCGAATTCAGTCACAAAATCTATATAAAATTGGATTTTTTAAAAAATCATAATTTTTATGGACGCTAATTTCAGACTTAGGTTCGAACTTTGGAAGCAGTTTTCTCAAAATCTATGGTACCAAATGGGCTGAAAATTTGGAAAAGTGGTAAGAATCGTGGTTCAAATCAAAATCAATCACAAAATCTCCATAAAGTTTGATTCTTAGGAAAAACCTGTTTTTTATTAAGGCTCATTTCAGACTTGGGTTCGAACTTTGGAAGCAGTTTTTTCGGGCTCTATGGTACCAAATGGGCTGAAATTTTGGAAAAAAGGCAAGAATCGTTATACAAATCGAATTCAGTCACAAAATCTCCAATAAGTTTGATTCTTAGAAACATCATGTTTTTTATTAAGGCTCATTTCAGACTTGGGTTCGAACTTTGGAAGCAGTTTTCTCAGGCTCTATGGTACCAAATGGGCTAGAATTTCGGAACAGTCATAAGAATCATGCTCCAAATCGCATTCAGTCACAAAATCTATATAAAGTTGGATTTTTTAAAAAATCATAATTTTTATGGACGCTTATTTCAGAATTAGGTTCGAACTTTGGAAGCAGTTTTCTCAAAATATATGGTACCAAATGGGCTGAAATTTTAGGAAAGTGGTAAGAATCGTGGAGCAAATCAAAATCAGTCATAAAATCTCCAAAAAGTTTGATTCTTAGAAAAATCATGTTTTTTATTAAGGCTCAGTTCAGACTTGGGTTCGAACTTTGGAAGCAGTTTTTTCAGGCTCTATGGTACCAAATGGGCTGAAATTTTGGAAAAAAGGTAAGTATCGTGGTACAAATCGAATTCAGTCACAAAATCTCCATTAAAATTGATTCTTAGAAAAATCATGTTTTTTATTAAGGCTCATTTCAGACTTGGGTTCGAACTTTGGAAGCAGTTTTTTCGGGATCTATTATACCAAATGGGCTGAAATTTTGGAAAAAGGGTAAGAATCGTGGTACAAATCGAATTCTGTCACCAAATCTCTTTTAAGTTTGATACTTAGAAAAATCATGTTTTTTATTAAGGCTTATTTCAGACTTGGGTTCGAACTTTGGAAGCAGTTTTCTCAGGCTCTATGGTACCAAATGGGCTAGAATTTCGGAACAGTCATAAGAATCATGCTCCAAATCGAATTCAGTCACAAAATCTATATAAAGTTGGATTTTTTAAAAAATCATAATTTTTATGGACGCTAATTTCAGACTTAGGTTCGAACTTTGGAAGCAGTTTTCTCAAAATCTATGGTACCAAATGGGCTGAAATTTTGGGAAAGTGGTAAGAATCGTGGAGCAAATCAAAATCAGTCATAAAATCTCCAAAAAGTTTGATTCTTAGAAAAATCATGTTTTTTATTAAGGCTCAGTTCAGACTTGGGTTCGAACTTTGGAAGCAGTTTTTTCAGGCTCTATGGTAGGGCTGAAATTTTGGAAAAAAGGTAAGTATCGTGGTTCAAATCAAAATCAATCACAAAATCTCCATAAAGTTTGATTCTTAGAAAAATCATGTTTTTTATTAAGGATCATTTCAGACTTGGGTTCGTACTTTGGAAGCAGTTTTTTCGGGCTCTATGGTACCAAATGGGCTCGAATTTTGGAACAGTCATAAGAATCATGCTCCAAATCGAATTCAGTTACAAAATCTATATAAAGTTGGATTTTTTAAAAAATCATAATTTTTATGGACGCTAATTTCAGACTTGGGTTCGACCTTTGGAAGCAGTTTTCTCAAAATCTATGGTACCAAATGGGCTGAAATATTGGGAAAGTGGTAAGAATCGTGGTACAAATCAAAATCAGTCACAAAATCTCCATAAAGTTTGATTCTTAGAAATATCATGTTTTTTATTAAGGCTCATTTCAGACTTGGGTTCGAACTTTGGAAGCAGTTTTCTCTGGCTCTATGGTACCAAATGGGCTCGAATTTCGGAACAGTCATAAGAATCATGCTCCAAATCGAATTCAGTCATAAAATCTATATAAAGTTGGATTTTTTAAAAAATCATAATTTTTATGGAAGCTAATTTCAGACTTGGGATCGACCTTTGGAAGCAGTTTTCTCAAAATCTTTGGTACCAAATGGGCTGAAATTTTGGGAAAGTGGTAAGAATCGAGGTACAAATCAAAATCAGTCACAAAATCTCCATAAAGTTTGATTCTTAGAAAAATCATGTTTTTTATTAAGGCTCATTTCAGTCTTGGGTTCGAACTTTGGAAGCAGTTTTCTCAGGCTCTATGGTACCAAATGGGCTCGAATTTCGGAACAGTCATAAGAATCATGCTCCAAATCGAATTCAGTCACAAAATCTATATAAAATTGGATTTTTTAAAAAATCATAATTTTTATGGACGCTAATTTCAGACTTAGGTTCGAACTTTGGAAGCAGTTTTCTCAAAATCTATGGTACCAAATGGGCTGAAAATTTGGAAAAGTGGTAAGAATCGTGGTTCAAATCAAAATCAATCACAAAATCTCCATAAAGTTTGATTCTTAGGAAAAACCTGTTTTTTATTAAGGCTCATTTCAGACTTGGGTTCGAACTTTGGAAGCAGTTTTTTCGGGCTCTATGGTACCAAATGGGCTGAAATTTTGGAAAAAAGGCAAGAATCGTTATACAAATCGAATTCAGTCACAAAATCTCCATTAAGTTTGATTCTTAGAAACATCATGTTTTTTATTAAGGCTCATTTCAGACTTGGGTTCGAACTTTGGAAGCAGTTTTCTCAGGCTCTATGGTACCAAATGGGCTAGAATTTCGGAACAGTCATAAGAATCATGCTCCAAATCGCATTCAGTCACAAAATCTATATAAAGTTGGATTTTTTAAAAAATCATAATTTTTATGGACGCTTATTTCAGAATTAGGTTCGAACTTTGGAAGCAGTTTTCTCAAAATATATGGTACCAAATGGGCTGAAATTTTGGGAAAGTGGTAAGAATCGTGGAGCAAATCAAAATCAGTCATAAAATCTCCAAAAAGTTTGATTCTTAGAAAAATCATGTTTTTTATTAAGGCTCAGTTCAGACTTGGGTTCGAACTTTGGAAGCAGTTTTTTCAGGCTCTATGGTACCAAATGGGCTGAAATTTTGGAAAAAAGGTAAGTATCGTGGTACAAATCGAATTCAGTCACAAAATCTCCATTAAAATTGATTCTTAGAAAAATCATGTTTTTTATTAAGGCTCATTTCAGACTTGGGTTCGAACTTTGGAAGCAGTTTTTTCGGGATCTATTATACCAAATGGGCTGAAATTTTGGAAAAAGGGTAAGAATCGTGGTACAAATCGAATTCTGTCACCAAATCTCTTTTAAGTTTGATACTTAGAAAAATCATGTTTTTTATTAAGGCTTATTTCAGACTTGGGTTCGAACTTTGGAAGCAGTTTTCTCAGGCTCTATGGTACCAAATGGGCTAGAATTTCGGAACAGTCATAAGAATCATGCTCCAAATCGAATTCAGTCACAAAATCTATATAAAGTTGGATTTTTTAAAAAATCATAATTTTTATGGACGCTAATTTCAGACTTAGGTTCGAACTTTGGAAGCAGTTTTCTCAAAATCTATGGTACCAAATGGGCTGAAATTTTGGAAAAGTGGTACGAATCGTGGTACAAATCAAAATCAATCACAAAATCTCCATAAAGTTTGATTCTTAGAAAAATCATTTTTTTTATAAAGGCTCATTTTAGACTTGGGTTCGAACTTTGGAAGCAGTTTTTTCGGGCTCTATGGTACCAAATGGGCTGAAATTTTGGAAAAAAGGTAAGAATCGTTATACAAATCGAATTCATCACAAAATCTCCATTAAGTTTGATTCTTAGAAACATCATGTTTTTTATTAAGGCTCATTTCAGACTTGGGTTCGAACTTTGGAAGCAGTTTTCTCAGGCTCTATGGTACCAAATGGGCTAGAATTTCGGAACAGTCATAAGAATCATGCTCCAAATCGCATTCAGTCATAAAATCTATATAAAGTTGGATTTTTTAAAAAATCATAATTTTTATGGACGCTTATTTCAGACTTAGGTTCGAACTTTGGAAGCAGTTTTCTCAAAATCTATGGTACCAAATGGGCTGAAATTTTGGGAAAGTGGTAAGAATCGTGGAGCAAATCAAAATCAGTCATAAAATCTCCAAAAAGTTTGATTCTTAGAAAAATCATGTTTTTTATTAAGGCTCAGTTCAGACTTGGGTTCGAACTTTGGAAGCAGTTTTTTCAGGCTCTATGGTAGGGCTGAAATTTTGGAAAAAAGGTAAGTATCGTGGTTCAAATCAAAATCAATCACAAAATCTCCATAAAGTTTGATTCTTAGAAAAATCATGTTTTTTATTAAGGATCATTTCAGACTTGGGTTCGTACTTTGGAAGCAGTTTTTTCGGGCTCTATGGTACCAAATGGGCTCGAATTTTGGAACAGTCATAAGAATCATGCTCCAAATCGAATTCAGTTACAAAATCTATATAAAGTTGGATTTTTTAAAAAATCATAATTTTTATGGACGCTAATTTCAGACTTGGGTTCGACCTTTGGAAGCAGTTTTCTCAAAATCTATGGTACCAAATGGGCTGAAATATTGGGAAAGTGGTAAGAATCGTGGTACAAATCAAAATCAGTCACAAAATCTCCATAAAGTTTGATTCTTAGAAATATCATGTTTTTTATTAAGGCTCATTTCAGACTTGGGTTCGAACTTTGGAAGCAGTTTTCTCTGGCTCTATGGTACCAAATGGGCTCGAATTTCGGAACAGTCATAAGAATCATGCTCCAAATCGAATTCAGTCATAAAATCTATATAAAGTTGGATTTTTTAAAAAATCATAATTTTTATGGAAGCTAATTTCAGACTTGGGATCGACCTTTGGAAGCAGTTTTCTCAAAATCTTTGGTACCAAATGGGCTGAAATTTTGGGAAAGTGGTAAGAATCGAGGTACAAATCAAAATCAGTCACAAAATCTCCATAAAGTTTGATTCTTAGAAAAATCATGTTTTTTATTAAGGCTCATTTCAGTCTTGGGTTCGAACTTTGGAAGCAGTTTTCTCAGGCTCTATGGTACCAAATGGGCTCGAATTTCGGAACAGTCATAAGAATCATGCTCCAAATCGAATTCAGTCACAAAATCTATATAAAATTGGATTTTTTAAAAAATCATAATTTTTATGGACGCTAATTTCAGACTTAGGTTCGAACTTTGGAAGCAGTTTTCTCAAAATCTATGGTACCAAATGGGCTGAAAATTTGGAAAAGTGGTGAGAATCGTGGTTCAAATCAAAATCAATCACAAAATCTCCATAAAGTTTGATTCTTAGGAAAAACCTGTTTTTTATTAAGGCTCATTTCAGACTTGGGTTCGAACTTTGGAAGCAGTTTTTTCGGGCTCTATGGTACCAAATGGGCTGAAATTTTGGAAAAAAGGTAAGAATCGTTATACAAATCGAATTCAGTCACAAAATCTCCATTAAGTTTGATTCTTAGAAACATCATGTTTTTTATTAAGGCTCATTTCAGACTTGGGTTCGAACTTTGGAAGCAGTTTTCTCAAAATCTATGGTACCAAATGGGCTGAAATTTTGGGAAAGTGGTAAGAATCGTGGAGCAAATCAAAATCAGTCGTAAAATCTCCAAAAAGTTTGATTCTTAGAAAAATCATGTTTTTTATTAAGGCTCAGTTCAGACTTGGGTTCGAACTTTGGAAGCAGTTTTTTCAGGCTCTATGGTACCAAATGGGCTGAAATTTTGGAAAAAAGGTAAGTATCGTGGTACAAATCGAATTCAGTCACAAAATCTCCATTAAAATTGATTCTTAGAAAAATCATGTTTTTTATTAAGGCTCAATTTAGACTTGGGTTCGAACTTTGGAAGCAGTTTTTTCGGGATCTATTATACCAAATGGGCTGAAATTTTGGAAAAAGGGTAAGAATCGTGGTACAAATCGAATTCTGTCACCAAATCTCTATTAAGTTTGATACTTAGAAAAATCATGTTTTTTATTAAGGCTTATTTCAGACTTGGGTTCGAACTTTGGAAGCAGTTTTCTCAGGCTCTATGGTACCAAATGGGCTAGAATTTCGGAACAGTCATAAGAATCATGCTCCAAATCGAATTCAGTCACAAAATCTATATAAAATTGGATTTTTTAAAAAATCATAATTTTTATGGACGCTAATTTCAGACTTAGGTTCGAACTTTGGAAGCAGTTTTCTCAAAATCTATGGTACCAAATGGGCAGAAATTTTGGAAAAGTGGTAAGAATCGTGGTACAAATCAAAATCAATCACAAAATCTCCATAAAGTTTGATTCTTAGGAAAAACCTGTTTTTTATTAAGGCTCATTTCAGACTTGGGTTCGAACTTTGGAAGCAGTTTTCTCAGGCTCTATGGTACCAAATGGGCTAGAATTTCGGAACAGTCATAAGAATCATGCTCCAAATCGAATTCAGTCACAAAATCTATATAAAGTTGAATTTTTTAAAAAAGCATAATTTTTATGGACGCTAATTTCAGACTTAGGTTCGAACTTTGGAAGCAGTTTTCTCAAAATCTATGGTACCAAATGGGCTGAAATTTTGGGAAAGTGGTAAGAATCGTGGAGCAAATCAAAATCAGTCACAAAATCTCCATAAAGTTTGATTCTTAGAAAAATCATGTTTTTTATTAAGGCTCATTTCAGACTTGGGTTCGAACTTTGGAAACAGTTTTTTCAGGCTCTATGGTACCAAATGGGCTGAAATTTTGGAAAAAAGGTAAGAATCGTTATACAAATCGAATTCAGTCACAAAATCTCCATTAAGTTTGATTCTTAGAAACATCGTTTTTTTTATTAAGGCTCATTTCAGACTTGGGTTCGAACTTTAGAAGCAGTTTTCTCAGGCTCTATGGTACCAAATGGGCTAGAATTTCGGAACAGTCATAAGAATCTTGCTCCAAATCGAATTCAGTCACAAAATCTATATAAAGTTGGATTTTTTAAAAAATCATAATTTTTATGTACGCTAATTTTAGACTTAGGTTCGAACTTTGGAAGCAGTTTTCTCACAATCTATGGTACCAAATGGGCTGAAATTTTGGGAATGTTGTAAGAATCGTGGAGCAAATCAAAATCAGTCACAAAATCTCCATTAAGTTTGATTCTTAGAAAAATCATGTTTTTTATTAAGGCTCATTTCAGACTTGGGTTCGAACTTTGGAAACAGTTTTTTCAGGCTCTATGGTACCAAATGGGCTGAAATTTTGGAAAAAAGGTAAGAATCGTTATACAAATCGAATTCAGTCACAAAATCTCCATTAAGTTTGATTCTTAGAAACATCGTTTTTTTTATTAAGGCTCATTTCAGACTTGGGTTCGAACTTTGGAAGCAGTTTTCTCAGGCTCTATGGTACCAAATGGGCTCGAATTTCGGAACAGTCATAAGAATCATGCTCCAAATCGAATTCAGTTACAAAATCTATATAAAGTTGGATTTTTTAAAAAATCATTATTTTTATGGACGCTAATTTCAGACTTGGGTTCGAACTTTGGAAGCAGTTTTCTCAAAATCTATGGTACCAAATGGGCTGAAATTTTGGGAAAGTGGTAAGAATCGTGGAGCAAATCAAAATCAGTCATAAAATCTCCAAAAAGTTTGATTCTTAGAAAAATCATGTTTTTTATTAAGGCTCAGTTCAGACTTGGGTTCGAACTTTGGAAGCAGTTTTTTCAGGCTCTATGGTACCAAATGGGCTGAAATTTTGGAAAAAAGGTAAGTATCGTGGTACAAATCGAATTCAGTCACAAAATCTCCATTAAGTTTGATTCTTAGAAAAATCATGTTTTTTATTAAGGCTCATTTCAGACTTGAGTTCGAACTTTGGAAGCAGTTTTTTCGGGATCTATTATACCAAATGGGCAGAAATTTTGGAAAAAGGGTAAGAATCGTGGTACAAATCGAATTCAGTCACCAAATCTCTATTAAGTTTGATTCTAAGAAAAATCATGTTTTTTATTAAGGCTTATTTCAGACTTGGGTTCGAACTTTGGAAGCAGTTTTCTCAGGCTCTATGGTACCAAATGGGCTAGAATTTCGGAACAGTCATAAGAATCATGCTCCAAATCGAATTCAGTCATAAAATCTATATAAAGTTGGATTTTTTTAAAAATCATTATTTTTATGGAAGCTAATTTCAGACTTGGGATCGACCTTTGGAAGCAGTTTTCTCAAAATCTTTGGTACCAAATGGGCTGAAATTTTGGGAAAGTGGTAAGAATCGAGGTACAAATCAAAATCAGTCACAAAATCTCCATAAAGTTTGATTCTTAGAAAAATCATGTTTTTTATTAAGGCTCATTTCAGTCTTGGGTTCGAACTTTGGAAGCAGTTTTCTCAGGCTCTATGGTACCAAATGGGCTCGAATTTCGGAACAGTCATAAGAATCATGCTCCAAATCGAATTCAGTCACAAAATCTATATAAAATTGGATTTTTTAAAAAATCATAATTTTTATGGACGCTAATTTCAGACTTAGGTTCGAACTTTGGAAGCAGTTTTCTCAAAATCTATGGTACCAAATGGGCTGAAAATTTGGAAAAGTGGTAAGAATCGTGGTTCAAATCAAAATCAATCACAAAATCTCCATAAAGTTTGATTCTTAGGAAAAACCTGTTTTTTATTAAGGCTCATTTCAGACTTGGGTTCGAACTTTGGAAGCAGTTTTTTCGGGCTCTATGGTACCAAATGGGCTGAAATTTTGGAAAAAATGCAAGAATCGTTATACAAATCGAATTCAGTCACAAAATCTCCATTAAGTTTGATTCTTAGAAACATCATGTTTTTTATTAAGGCTCATTTCAGACTTGGGTTCGAACTTTGGAAGCAGTTTTCTCAGGCTCTATGGTACCAAATGGGCTAGAATTTCGGAACAGTCATAAGAATCATGCTCCAAATCGCATTCAGTCACAAAATCTATATAAAGTTGGATTTTTTAAAAAATTATAATTTTTATGGACGCTTATTTCAGAATTAGGTTCGAACTTTGGAAGCAGTTTTCTCAAAATATATGGTACCAAATGGGCTGAAATTTTGGGAAAGTGGTAAGAATCGTGGAGCAAATCAAAATCAGTCATAAAATCTCCAAAAAGTTTGATTCTTAGAAAAATCATGTTTTTTATTAAGGCTCAGTTCAGACTTGGGTTCGAACTTTGGAAGCAGTTTTTTCAGGCTCTATGGTACCAAATGGGCTAGAATTTCGGAACAGTCATAAGAATCATGCTCCAAATCGAATTCAGTCATAAAATCTATATAAAGTTGGATTTTTTTAAAAATCATTATTTTTATGGAAGCTAATTTCAGACTTGGGATCGACCTTTGGAAGCAGTTTTCTCAAAATCTTTGGTACCAAATGGGCTGAAATTTTGGGAAAGTGGTAAGAATCGAGGTACAAATCAAAATCAGTCACAAAATCTCCATAAAGTTTGATTCTTAGAAAAATCATGTTTTTTATTAAGGCTCATTTCAGTCTTGGGTTCGAACTTTGGAAGCAGTTTTCTCAGGCTCTATGGTACCAAATGGGCTCGAATTTCGGAACAGTCATAAGAATCATGCTCCAAATCGAATTCAGTCACAAAATCTATATAAAATTGGATTTTTTAAAAAATCATAATTTTTATGGACGCTAATTTCAGACTTAGGTTCGAACTTTGGAAGCAGTTTTCTCAAAATCTATGGTACCAAATGGGCTGAAAATTTGGAAAAGTGGTAAGAATCGTGGTTCAAATCAAAATCAATCACAAAATCTCCATAAAGTTTGATTCTTAGGAAAAACCTGTTTTTTATTAAGGCTCATTTCAGACTTGGGTTCGAACTTTGGAAGCAGTTTTTTCGGGCTCTATGGTACCAAATGGGCTGAAATTTTGGAAAAAATGCAAGAATCGTTATACAAATCGAATTCAGTCACAAAATCTCCATTAAGTTTGATTCTTAGAAACATCATGTTTTTTATTAAGGCTCATTTCAGACTTGGGTTCGAACTTTGGAAGCAGTTTTCTCAGGCTCTATGGTACCAAATGGGCTAGAATTTCGGAACAGTCATAAGAATCATGCTCCAAATCGCATTCAGTCACAAAATCTATATAAAGTTGGATTTTTTAAAAAATTATAATTTTTATGGACGCTTATTTCAGAATTAGGTTCGAACTTTGGAAGCAGTTTTCTCAAAATATATGGTACCAAATGGGCTGAAATTTTGGGAAAGTGGTAAGAATCGTGGAGCAAATCAAAATCAGTCATAAAATCTCCAAAAAGTTTGATTCTTAGAAAAATCATGTTTTTTATTAAGGCTCAGTTCAGACTTGGGTTCGAACTTTGGAAGCAGTTTTTTCAGGCTCTATGGTACCAAATGGGCTGAAATTTTGGAAAAAAGGTAAGTATCGTGGTACAAATCGAATTCAGTCACAAAATCTCCATTAAAATTGATTCTTAGAAAAATCATGTTTTTTATTAAGGCTCATTTCAGACTTGGGTTCGAACTTTGGAAGCAGTTTTTTCGGGATCTATTATACCAAATGGGCTGAAATTTTGGAAAAAGGGTAAGAATCGTGGTACAAATCGAATTCTGTCACCAAATCTCTTTTAAGTTTGATACTTAGAAAAATCATGTTTTTTATTAAGGCTTATTTCAGACTTGGGTTCGAACTTTGGAAGCAGTTTTCTCAGGCTCTATGGTACCAAATGGGCTAGAATTTCGGAACAGTCATAAGAATCATGCTCCAAATCGAATTCAGTCACAAAATCTATATAAAGTTGGATTTTTTAAAAAATCATAATTTTTATGGACGCTAATTTCAGACTTAGGTTCGAACTTTGGAAGCAGTTTTCTCAAAATCTATGGTACCAAATGGGCTGAAATTTTGGAAAAGTGGTAAGAATCGTGGTACAAATCAAAATCAATCACAAAATCTCCATAAAGTTTGATTCTTAGAAAAATCATTTTTTTTATAAAGGCTCATTTTAGACTTGGGTTCGAACTTTGGAAGCAGTTTTTTCGGGCTCTATGGTACCAAATGGGCTGAAATTTTGGAAAAAAGGTAAGAATCGTTATACAAATCGAATTCATCACAAAATCTCCATTAAGTTTGATTCTTAGAAACATCATGTTTTTTATTAAGGCTCATTTCAGACTTGGGTTCAAACTTTGGAAGCAGTTTTCTCATTCTCTATGGTACCAAATTGGCTCGAATTTTGGAACAGTCATAAGAATCATGCTCCAAATCGAATTCAGTCACAAAATCTATATAAAGTTGTTTTTTTTAAAAAATCATAATTTTTATGGACGCTAATTTCAGACTTAGGTTCGAACTTTGGAAGCAGTTTTCTCAAAATCTATGGTACCAAATGGGCTGAAATTTTGGGAAAGTTGTAAGAATCGTGGAGCAAATCAAAATCAGTCACAAAATCTCCATAAAGTTTGATTCTTAGAAAAATCATGTTTTTTATTAAGGCTCATTTCAGACTTGGGTTCGAACTTTGGAAACAGTTTTTTCAGGCTCTATGGTACCAAATGGGCTGAAATTTTGGAAAAAAAGGTAAGAATCGTTATACAAATCGAATTCAGTCACAAAATCTCCATTAAGTTTGATTCTTAGAAACATCGTTTTTTTTATTAAGGCTCATTTCAGACTTGGGTTCGAACTTTGGAAGCAGTTTTCTCAGGCTCTATGGTACCAAATGGGCTCGAATTTCGGAACAGTCATAAGAATCATGCTCCAAATCGAATTCAGTTACAAAATCTATATAAAGTTGGATTTTTTAAAAAATCATTATTTTTATGGACGCTAATTTCAGACTTGGGTTCGAACTTTGGAAGCAGTTTTCTCAAAATCTATGGTACCAAATGGGCTGAAATTTTGGGAAAGTGGTAAGAATCGTGGAGCAAATCAAAATCAGTCATAAAATCTCCAAAAAGTTTGATTCTTAGAAAAATCATGTTTTTTATTAAGGCTCATTTCAGACTTGGGTTCGAACTTTGGAAGCAGTTTTCTCAGGCTCTATGGTACCAAATGGGCTCGAATTTCGGAACAGTCATAAGAATCATGCTCCAAATCGAATTCAGTTACAAAATCTATATAAAGTTGGATTTTTTAAAAAATCATTATTTTTATGGACGCTAATTTCAGACTTGGGTTCGAACTTTGGAAGCAGTTTTTTCAGGCTCTATGGTACCAAATGGGCTGAAATTTTGGAAAAAAGGTAAGTATCGTGGTACAAATCGAATTCAGTCACAAAATCTCCATTAAGTTTGATTCTTAGAAAAATCATGTTTTTTATTAAGGCTCATTTCAGACTTGAGTTCGAACTTTGGAAGCAGTTTTTTCGGGATCTATTATACCAAATGGGCAGAAATTTTGGAAAAAGGGTAAGAATCGTGGTACAAATCGAATTCAGTCACCAAATCTCTATTAAGTTTGATTCTAAGAAAAATCATGTTTTTTATTAAGGCTTATTTCAGACTTGGGTTCGAACTTTGGAAGCAGTTTTCTCAGGCTCTATGGTACCAAATGGGCTAGAATTTCGGAACAGTCATAAGAATCATGCTCCAAATCGAATTCAGTCATAAAATCTATATAAAGTTGGATTTTTTTAAAATCATTATTTTTATGGAAGCTAATTTCAGACTTGGGATCGACCTTTGGAAGCAGTTTTCTCAAAATCTTTGGTACCAAATGGGCTGAAATTTTGGGAAAGTGGTAAGAATCGAGGTACAAATCAAAATCAGTCACAAAATCTCCATAAAGTTTGATTCTTAGAAAAATCATGTTTTTTATTAAGGCTCATTTCAGTCTTGGGTTCGAACTTTGGAAGCAGTTTTCTCAGGCTCTATGGTACCAAATGGGCTCGAATTTCGGAACAGTCATAAGAATCATGCTCCAAATCGAATTCAGTCACAAAATCTATATAAAGTTGGATTTTTTTAAAAATCATTATTTTTATGGACGCTAATTTCAGACTTGGGTTCGAACTTTGGAAGCAGTTTTCTCAAAATCTATGATACCAAATGGGCTGAAAATTTGGAAAAGTGGTAAGAATCGTGGTTCAAATCAAAATCAATCACAAAATCTCCATAAAGTTTGATTCTTAGGAAAAACCTGTTTTTTATTAAGGCTCATTTCAGACTTGGGTTCGAACTTTGGAAGCAGTTTTTTCGGGCTCTATGGTACCAAATGGGCTGAAATTTTGGAAAAAAGGTAAGAATCGTTATACAAATCGAATTCAGTCACAAAATCTCCATTAAGTTTGATACTTAGAAAAATCATGTTTTTTATTAAGGCTTATTTCAGACTTGGGTTCGAACTTTGGAAGCAGTTTTCTCAGGCTCTATGGTACCAAATGGGCTCGAATTTCGGAACAGTCATAAGAATCATGCTCCAAATCGAATTCAGTCACAAAATCTATATAAAGTTGGATTTTTTAAAAAATCATAATTTTTATGGACGCTAATTTCAGACTTAGGTTCGAACTTTGCAAGCAGTTTTCTCAAAATCTATGGTACCAAATGGGCTGAAATTTTGGAAAAGTGGTAAGAATCGTGGTACAAATCAAAATCAATCACAAAATCTCCATCAAGTTTGATTCTTAGAAAAATCATGGTTTTATTAAGGCTCATTTCAGACTTGGGTTCGAACTTTGGAAGCAGTTTTTTCGGGCTTTATGGTACCAAATGGGCTGAAATTTTGGAAAAAAGGCAAGAATCGTTATACAAATCGAATTCAGTCACAAAATCTACATTAAGTTTGATTCTTAGAAAAATCATGTTTTTTATTAAGGCTCATTTCAGACTTGGGTTCGAACTTTGGAAGCAGTTTTATCGGGCTCTATGGTACCAAATGGGCTGAAATTTTGGAAAAAAGGTAAGAATCGTTATACAAATCGAATTCAGTCACAAAATCTCCATTAAGTTTGATTCTTAGAAACATCATTTTTTTATTAAGGCTCATTTCAGACTCTGGTTTGAACTTTGGAAGCAGTTTTCTCAGGCTCTATGGTACCAAATGGGCTCGAATTTCGGAACAGTCATAAGAATCATGCTCCAAATCGAATTCAGTCACAAAATCTATATAAAGTTGGATTTTTTAAAAAATCATGTTTTTTATTAAGGCTCATTTCAGACTTGGGTTCGAACTTTGGAAGCAGTTTTTTCGGGCTCTATGGTACCAAATGGGCTGAAATTTTGGAAAAAAGGTAAGAATCGTTATACAAATCGAATTCAGTCACAAAATCTCCATTAAGTTTGATTCTTAGAAACATCATTTTTTTTATTAAGGCTCATTTCAGACTTGGGTTTGAACTTTGGAAGCAGTTTTCTCAGGCTCTATTTTACCAAATGGGCTCGAATTTCGGAACAGTCATAAGAATCATGCTCCAAATCGCATTCAGTCACAAAATCTATATAAAGTTGGATTTTTTAAAAAATCATAATTTTTATGGACGCTTATTTCAGACTTAGGTTCGAACTTTGGAAGCAGTTTTCTCAAAATCTATGGTACCAAATGGGCTGAAATTTTGGGAAAGTGGTAAGAATCGTGGAGCAAATCAAAATCAGTCATAAAATCTCCAAAAAGTTTGATTCTTAGAAAAATCATGTTTTTTATTAAGGCTCAGTTCAGACTTGGGTTCGAACTTTGGAAGCAGTTTTTTCAGGCTCTATGGTACCAAATGGGCTGAAATTTTGGAAAAAAGGTAAGTATCGTGGTACAAATCGAATTCAGTCACAAAATCTCCATTAAGTTTGATTCTTAGAAAAATCATGTTTTTTATTAAGGCTCATTTCAGACTTGGGTTCGAACTTTGGAAGCAGTTTTTTCGGGATCTATTATACCAAATTGGCTGAAATTTTGGAAAAAGGGTAAGAATCGTGGTACAAATCGAATTCAGTCACCAAATCTCTATTAAGTTTGATTCTTAGAAAAATCATGTTTTTTATTAAGGCTTATTTTAGACTTGGGTTCGAACTTTGGAAGCAGTTTTCTCAGGCTCTATGGTACCAAATGGGCTAGAATTTCGGAACAGTCATAAGAATCATGCTCCAAATCGAATTCAGTCACAAAATCTATATAAAGTTGGATTTTTTTAAAAATCATTATTTTTATGGACGCTAATTTCAGACTTAGGTTCGAACTTTGGAAGCAGTTTTCTCAAAATCTATGATACCAAATGGGCTGAAAATTTGGAAAAGTGGTAAGAATCGTGGTTCAAATCAAAATCAATCACAAAATCTCCATAAAGTTTGATTCTTAGGAAAAAACCTGTTTTTTATTAAGGCTCATTTCAGACTTGGGTTCGAACTTTGGAAGCAGTTTTTTCGGGCTCTATGGTACCAAATGGGCTGAAATTTTGGAAAAAAGGTAAGAATCGTTATACAAATCGAATTCAGTCACAAAATCTCCATTAAGTTTGATTCTTAGAAACATCATGTTTTTTATTAAGGCTCATTTCACACTTGGGTTAGAACTTTGGAAGCAGTTTTCTCAGGCTCTATGGTACCAAATGGGCTCGAATTTTGGAACAGTCATAAGAATCATGCTCCAAATCGAATTCAGTTACAAAATCTATATAAAGTTGGATTTTTTAAAAATCATAATTTATATGGACGCTAATTTCAGACTTAGGTTCGAACTTTGGAAGCAGTTTTCTCAAAATCTATGGTACCAAACGGGCTGAAATTTTGGGAAAGTGGTAAGAATCGTGGTACAAATCAAAATCAGTCACAAAATCTCCATAAAGTTTAATTCTTAGAAAAAACATGTTTTTTTCACTGCACATTTCAGACTTGGGTTCGAACTTTGGAAGCAGTTTTCTCAGGCTCTATGGTAACAAATGGGCTAGAATTTCGGAACAGTCATAAGAATCCTTTTCCAAATCGAATTCAGTCACAAAATCTATATAAAGTTGTATTTTTTAAAAAATCATAATTTTTATGGACGCTAATTTCAGACTTGGGTTCGAACTTTGGAAGCATTTTTCTCAAAATCTATGGTACCAAACGGGCTGAAATTTTGGGAAAGTGGTAAGAATCGTGGTACAAATCAAAATCAATCACAAAATCTCCATCAAGTTTGATTCTTAGAAAAATCATGGTTTTATTAAGGCTCATTTCAGACTTGGGTTCGTACTTTGGAAGCAGTTTTTTTGGGCTTTATGGTACCAAATGGGCTGAAATTTTGGAAAAAAGGCAAGAATCGTTATACAAATCGAATTCAGTCACAAAATCTACATTAAGTTTGATTCTTAGAAAAATCATGTTTTTTATTAAGGCTCATTTCAGACTTGGGTTCGAACTTTGGAAGCAGTTTTTTCGGGCTCTATGGTACCAAATGGGCTGAAATTTTGGAAAAAAGGTAAGAATCGTTATACAAATCGAATTCAGTCACAAAATCTCCATTAAGTTTGATTCTTAGAAACATCATTTTTTTATTAAGGCTCATTTCAGACTCGGGTTTGAACTTTGGAAGCAGTTTTCTCAGGCTCTATGGTACCAAATGGGCTCGAATTTCGGAACAGTCATAAGAATCATGCTCCAAATCGAATTCAGTCACAAAATCTATATAAAGTTGGATTTTTTAAAAAATCATAATTTTTATGGACGCTAATTTCAGACTTAGGTTCGAACTTTGCAAGCAGTTTTCTCAAAATCTATGGTACCAAATGGGCTGAAATTTTGGAAAAGTGGTAAGAATCGTGGTACAAATCAAAATCAATCACAAAATCTCCATCAAGTTTGATTCTTAGAAAAATCATGGTTTTATTAAGGCTCATTTCAGACTTGGGTTCGAACTTTGGAAGCAGTTTTTTCGGGCTTTATGGTACCAAATGGGCTGAACTTTTGGAAAAAAGGCAAGAATCGTTATACAAATCGAATTCAGTCACAAAATCTACATTAAGTTTGATTCTTAGAAAAATCATGTTTTTTATTAAGGCTCATTTCAGACTTGGGTTCGAACTTTGGAAGCAGTTTTTTCGGGCTCTATGGTACCAAATGGGCTGAAATTTTGGAAAAAAGGTAAGAATCGTTATACAAATCGAATTCAGTCACAAAATCTCCATTAAGTTTGATTCTTAGAAAAATCATGTTTTTTATTAAGGCTCATTTCAGACTTGGGTTCGAACTTTGGAAGCAGTTTTTTCGGGCTCTATGGTACCAAATGGGCTGAAATTTTGGAAAAAAGGTAAGAATCGTTATACAAATCGAATTCAGTCACAAAATCTCCATTAAGTTTGATTCTTAGAAACATCATTTTTTTATTAAGGCTCATTTCAGACTCTGGTTTGAACTTTGGAAGCAGTTTTCTCAGGCTCTATGGTACCAAATGGGCTCGAATTTCGGAACAGTCATAAGAATCATGCTCCAAATCGAATTCAGTCACAAAATCTATATAAAGTTGGATTTTTTAAAAAATCATGTTTTTTATTAAGGCTCATTTCAGACTTGGGTTCGAACTTTGGAAGCAGTTTTTTCGGGCTCTATGGTACCAAATGGGCTGAAATTTTGGAAAAAAGGTAAGAATCGTTATACAAATCGAATTCAGTCACAAAATCTCCATTAAGTTTGATTCTTAGAAACATCATTTTTTTTATTAAGGCTCATTTTAGACTTGGGTTTGAACTTTGGAAGCAGTTTTCTCAGGCTCTATTTTACCAAATGGGCTCGAATTTCGGAACAGTCATAAGAATCATGCTCCAAATCGCATTCAGTCACAAAATCTATATAAAGTTGGATTTTTTAAAAAATCATAATTTTTATGGACGCTTATTTCAGACTTAGGTTCGAACTTTGGAAGCAGTTTTCTCAAAATCTATGGTACCAAATGGGCTGAAATTTTGGGAAAGTGGTAAGAATCGTGGAGCAAATCAAAATCAGTCATAAAATCTCCAAAAAGTTTGATTCTTAGAAAAATCATGTTTTTTATTAAGGCTCAGTTCAGACTTGGGTTCGAACTTTGGAAGCAGTTTTTTCAGGCTCTATGGTACCAAATGGGCTGAAATTTTGGAAAAAAGGTAAGTATCGTGGTACAAATCGAATTCAGTCACAAAATCTCCATTAAGTTTGATTCTTAGAAAAATCATGTTTTTTATTAAGGCTCATTTCAGACTTGGGTTCGAACTTTGGAAGCAGTTTTTTCGGGATCTATTATACCAAATTGGCTGAAATTTTGGAAAAAGGGTAAGAATCGTGGTACAAATCGAATTCAGTCACCAAATCTCTATTAAGTTTGATTCTTAGAAAAATCATGTTTTTTATTAAGGCTTATTTTAGACTTGGGTTCGAACTTTGGAAGCAGTTTTCTCAGGCTCTATGGTACCAAATGGGCTAGAATTTCGGAACAGTCATAAGAATCATGCTCCAAATCGAATTCAGTCACAAAATCTATATAAAGTTGGATTTTTTTAAAAATCATTATTTTTATGGACGCTAATTTCAGACTTAGGTTCGAACTTTGGAAGCAGTTTTCTCAAATCTATGATACCAAATGGGCTGAAAATTTGGAAAAGTGGTAAGAATCGTGGTTCAAATCAAAATCAATCACAAAATCTCCATAAAGTTTGATTCTTAGGAAAAACCTGTTTTTTATTAAGGCTCATTTCAGACTTGGGTTCGAACTTTGGAAGCAGTTTTTTCGGGCTCTATGGTACCAAATGGGCTGAAATTTTGGAAAAAAGGTAAGAATCGTTATACAAATCGAATTCAGTCACAAAATCTCCATTAAGTTTGATTCTTAGAAACATCATGTTTTTTATTAAGGCTCATTTCACACTTGGGTTAGAACTTTGGAAGCAGTTTTCTCAGGCTCTATGGTACCAAATGGGCTCGAATTTTGGAACAGTCATAAGAATCATGCTCCAAATCGAATTCAGTTACAAAATCTATATAAAGTTGGATTTTTTAAAAATCATAATTTATATGGACGCTAATTTCAGACTTAGGTTCGAACTTTGGAAGCAGTTTTCTCAAAATCTATGGTACCAAACGGGCTGAAATTTTGGGAAAGTGGTAAGAATCGTGGTACAAATCAAAATCAGTCACAAAATCTCCATAAAGTTTAATTCTTAGAAAAAACATGTTTTTTTCACTGCACATTTCAGACTTGGGTTCGAACTTTGGAAGCAGTTTTCTCAGGCTCTATGGTAACAAATGGGCTAGAATTTCGGAACAGTCATAAGAATCCTTTTCCAAATCGAATTCAGTCACAAAATCTATATAAAGTTGTATTTTTTTAAAAATCATAATTTTTATGGACGCTAATTTCAGACTTGGGTTCGAACTTTGGAAGCATTTTTCTCAAAATCTATGGTACCAAACGGGCTGAAATTTTGGGAAAGTGGTAAGAATCGTGGTACAAATCAAAATCAATCACAAAATCTCCATCAAGTTTGATTCTTAGAAAAATCATGGTTTTATTAAGGCTCATTTCAGACTTGGGTTCGTACTTTGGAAGCAGTTTTTTTGGGCTTTATGGTACCAAATGGGCTGAAATTTTGGAAAAAAGGCAAGAATCGTTATACAAATCGAATTCAGTCACAAAATCTACATTAAGTTTGATTCTTAGAAAAATAATGTTTTTTATTAAGGCTCATTTCAGACTTGGGTTCGAACTTTGGAAGCAGTTTTTTCGGGCTCTATGGTACCAAATGGGCTGAAATTTTGGAAAAAAGGTAAGAATCGTTATACAAATCGAATTCAGTCACAAAATCTCCATTAAGTTTGATTCTTAGAAACATCATTTTTTTATTAAGGCTCATTTCAGACTCGGGTTTGAACTTTGGAAGCAGTTTTCTCAGGCTCTATGGTACCAAATGGGCTTGAATTTCGGAACAGTCATAAGAATCATGCTCCAAATCGAATTCAGTCACAAAATCTATATAAAGTTGGATTTTTTAAAAAATCATAATTTTTATGGACGCTAATTTCAGACTTAGGTTCGAACTTTGCAAGCAGTTTTCTCAAAATCTATGGTACCAAATGGGCTGAAATTTTGGAAAAGTGGTAAGAATCGTGGTACAAATCAAAATCAATCACAAAATCTCCATCAAGTTTGATTCTTAGAAAAATCATGGTTTTATTAAGGCTCATTTCAGACTTGGGTTCGAACTTTGGAAGCAGTTTTTTCGGGCTTTATGGTACCAAATGGGCTGAACTTTTGGAAAAAAGGCAAGAATCGTTATACAAATCGAATTCAGTCACAAAATCTACATTAAGTTTGATTCTTAGAAAAATCATGTTTTTTATTAAGGCTCATTTCAGACTTGGGTTCGAACTTTGGAAGCAGTTTTTTCGGGCTCTATGGTACCAAATGGGCTGAAATTTTGGAAAAAAGGTAAGAATCGTTATACAAATCGAATTCAGTCACAAAATCTCCATTAAGTTTGATTCTTAGAAACATCATTTTTTTATTAAGGCTCATTTCAGACTCTGGTTTGAACTTTGGAAGCAGTTTTCTCAGGCTCTATGGTACCAAATGGGCTCGAATTTCGGAAGAGTCATAAGAATCATGCTCCAAATCGAATTCAGTCACAAAATCTATATAAAGTTGGATTTTTTAAAAAATCATAATTTTTATGGACGCTAATTTCAGACTTAGGTTCGAACTTTGCAAGCAGTTTTCTCAAAATCTATGGTACCAAATGGGCTGAAATTTTGGAAAAGTGGTAAGAATCGTGGTACAAATCAAAATCAATCACAAAATCTCCATCAAGTTTGATTCTTAGAAAAATCATGGTTTTATTAAGGCTCATTTCAGACTTGGGTTCGAACTTTGGAAGCAGTTTTCTCAGGCTCTATGGTACCAAATGGGCTAGAATTTCGGAACAGTCATAAGAATCATGCTCCAAATGGAATTCAGTCACGAAATCTATATAAAGTTGGATTTTTTAAAAAATCATAATTTTTATGGACGCTAATTTCAGACTTAGGTTCGAACTTTGGAAGCAGTTTTCTCACAATCTATGGTACCAAATGGGCTGAAATTTTGGGAAAATTGGAAGAATCGTGGAGCAAATCAAAATCAGTCACAAAATCTCCAAAAAGTTTGATTCTTAGAAAAATCATGTTTTTTATTAAGGCTCATTTCAGACTTGGGTTCGAACTTTGGAAGCAGTTTTTTCGGGCTCTATGGTACCAAATGGGCTGAAATTTTGGAAAAAAGGTAAGAATCGTTATACAAATCGAATTCAGTCACAAAATCTCCATTAAGTTTGATTCTTAGAAACATCATTTTTTTATTAAGGCTCATTTCAGACTCGGGTTTGAACTTTGGAAGCAGTTTTCTCAGGCTCTATGGTACCAAATGGGCTCGAATTTCGGAACAGTCATAAGAATCATGCTCCAAATCGAATTCAGTCACAAAATCTGTATAAAGTTGGATTTTTTAAAAAATCATAATTTATATGGACGCTAATTTCAGACTTAGGTTCGAACTTTGGATGCAGTTTTCTCAAAATCTATGGTACCAAATGTGCTGAAATTTTGGAAAAGTGGTAAGAATCGTGGTTCAAATCAAAATCAATCACAAAATCTCCATAAAGTTTGATTCTTAGAAAAATCATGTTTTTTATTAAGGCTCATTTCAGACTTGGGTTCGAACTTTGGAAGCAGTTTTTTCGGGCTCTATGGTACCAAATGGGCTGAAATTTTGGAAAAAAGGTAAGAATCGTTATACAAATCGAATTCAGTCACAAAATCTCCATTAAGTTTGATTCTTAGAAACATCATGTTTTTTATTAAGGCTCATTTCACACTTGGGTTAGAACTTTGGAAGCAGTTTTCTCAGGCTCTATGGTACCAAATGGGCTCGAATTTCGGAACAGTCATAAGAATCATGCTCCAAATCGAATTCAGTTACAAAATCTATATAAAGTTGGATTTTTTAAAAAATCATAATTTTTATGGACGCTAATTTCAGACTTAGGTTCGAACTTTGGAAGCAGTTTTCTCAAAATCTATGGTACCAAATGGGCTGAAATATTGGGAAAGTGGTAAGAATCGTGGTTCAAATCAAAATCAATCACAAAATCTCCATAAAGTTTGATTCTTAGGAAAAACCTGTTTTTTATTAAGGCTCATTTCAGACTTGGGTTCGAACTTTGGAAGCAGTTTTTTCGGGCTCTATGGTACCAAATGGGCTAGAATTTCGGAACAGTCATAAGAATCATGCTCCAAATCGAATTCAGTCACGAAATCTATATAAAGTTGGATTTTTTAAAAAATCATAATTTTTATGGACGCTAATTTCAGACTTAGGTTCGAACTTTGGAAGCAGTTTTCTCACAATCTATGGTACCAAATGGGCTGAAATTTTGGGAAAGTTGTAAGAATCGTGGAGCAAATCAAAATCAGTCACAAAATCTCCAAAAAGTTTGATTCTTAGAAAAATCATGTTTTTTATTAAGGCTCAGTTCAGACTTGGGTTCGAACTTTGGAAGCAGTTTTTTCGGGCTCTATGGTACCAAATGGGCTGAAATTTTGGAAAAAAGGTAAGAATCGTTATACAAATTGAATTCAGTCACAAAATCTCCATTAGGTTTGATTCTTAGAAACATCATGTTTTTTATTAAGGCTCATTTCACACTTGGGTTAGAACTTTGGAAGCAGTTTTCTCAGGCTCTATGGTACCAAATGGGCTCGAATTTCGGAACAGTCATAAGAATCATGCTCCAAATCGAATTCAGTTACAAAATCTATATAAAGTTGGATTTTTTAAAAATCATAATTTTTATGGACGCTAATTTCAGACTTGGGTTCGACCTTTGGAAGCAGTTTTCTGAAAATCTATGGTACCAAATGGGCTGAAATATTGGGAAAGTGGTAAGAATCGTGGTACAAATCAAAATCAGTCACAAAATCTCCATAAAGTTTGATTCTTAGAAAAATCATGTTTTTTATTAAGGCTCATTTCAGACTTGGGTTCGAACTTTGGAAGCAGTTTTCTCAGGCTCTATGGTACCAAATGGGCTCGAATTTCGGAACAGTCATAAGAATCATGCTCCAAATCGAATTCAGTCACAAAATCTGTATAAAGTTGGATTTTTTAAAAAATCATAATTTATATGGACGCTAATTTCAGACTTAGGTTCGAACTTTGGATGCAGTTTTCTCAAAATCTATGGTACCAAATGTGCTGAAATTTTGGAAAAGTGGTAAGAATCGTGGTTCAAATCAAAATCAATCACAAAATCTCCATAAAGTTTGATTCTTAGAAAAATCATGTTTTTTATTAAGGCTCATTTCAGACTTGGGTTCGAACTTTGGAAGCAGTTTTTTCGGGCTCTATGGTACCAAATGGGCTGAAATTTTGGAAAAAAGGTAAGAATCGTTATACAAATCGAATTCAGTCACAAAATCTCCATTAAGTTTGATTCTTAGAAACATCATGTTTTTTATTAAGGCTCATTTCACACTTGGGTTAGAACTTTGGAAGCAGTTTTCTCAGGCTCTATGGTACCAAATGGGCTCGAATTTTGGAACAGTCATAAGAATCATGCTCCAAATCGAATTCAGTTACAAAATCTATATAAAGTTGGATTTTTTAAAAAATCATAATTTATATGGACGCTAATTTCAGACTTAGGTTCGAACTTTGGAAGCAGTTTTCTCAAAATCTATGGTACCAAACGGGCTGAAATTTTGGGAAAGTGGTAAGAATCGTGGTACAAATCAAAATCAGTCACAAAATCTCCATAAAGTTTAATTCTTAGAAAAAACATGTTTTTTTCACTGCACATTTCAGACTTGGGTTCGAACTTTGGAAGCAGTTTTCTCAGGCTCTATGGTAACAAATGGGCTAGAATTTCGGAACAGTCATAAGAATCCTTTTCCAAATCGAATTCAGTCACAAAATCTATATAAAGTTGTATTTTTTAAAAAATCATAATTTTTATGGACGCTAATTTCAGACTTGGGTTCGAACTTTGGAAGCATTTTTCTCAAAATCTATGGTACCAAACGGGCTGAAATTTTGGGAAAGTGGTAAGAATCGTGGTACAAATCAAAATCAATCACAAAATCTCCATCAAGTTTGATTCTTAGAAAAATCATGGTTTTATTAAGGCTCATTTCAGACTTGGGTTCGTACTTTGGAAGCAGTTTTTTTGGGCTTTATGGTACCAAATGGGCTGAAATTTTGGAAAAAAGGCAAGAATCGTTATACAAATCGAATTCAGTCACAAAATCTACATTAAGTTTGATTCTTAGAAAAATCATGTTTTTTATTAAGGCTCATTTCAGACTTGGGTTCGAACTTTGGAAGCAGTTTTTTCGGGCTCTATGGTACCAAATGGGCTGAAATTTTGGAAAAAAGGTAAGAATCGTTATACAAATCGAATTCAGTCACAAAATCTCCATTAAGTTTGATTCTTAGAAACATCATTTTTTTATTAAGGCTCATTTCAGACTCGGGTTTGAACTTTGGAAGCAGTTTTCTCAGGCTCTATGGTACCAAATGGGCTCGAATTTCGGAACAGTCATAAGAATCATGCTCCAAATCGAATTCAGTCACAAAATCTATATAAAGTTGGATTTTTTAAAAAATCATAATTTTTATGGACGCTAATTTCAGACTTAGGTTCGAACTTTGCAAGCAGTTTTCTCAAAATCTATGGTACCAAATGGGCTGAAATTTTGGAAAAAGTGGTAAGAATCGTGGTACAAATCAAAATCAATCACAAAATCTCCATCAAGTTTGATTCTTAGAAAAATCATGGTTTTATTAAGGCTCATTTCAGACTTGGGTTCGAACTTTGGAAGCAGTTTTTTCGGGCTTTATGGTACCAAATGGGCTGAACTTTTGGAAAAAAAGGCAAGAATCGTTATACAAATCGAATTCAGTCACAAAATCTACATTAAGTTTGATTCTTAGAAAAATCATGTTTTTTATTAAGGCTCATTTCAGACTTGGGTTCGAACTTTGGAAGCAGTTTTTTCGGGCTCTATGGTACCAAATGGGCTGAAATTTTGGAAAAAAGGTAAGAATCGTTATACAAATCGAATTCAGTCACAAAATCTCCATTAAGTTTGATTCTTAGAAAAATCATGTTTTTTATTAAGGCTCATTTCAGACTTGGGTTCGAACTTTGGAAGCAGTTTTTTCGGGCTCTATGGTACCAAATGGGCTGAAATTTTGGAAAAAAGGTAAGAATCGTTATACAAATCGAATTCAGTCACAAAATCTCCATTAAGTTTGATTCTTAGAAACATCATTTTTTTATTAAGGCTCATTTCAGACTCTGGTTTGAACTTTGGAAGCAGTTTTCTCAGGCTCTATGGTACCAAATGGGCTCGAATTTCGGAACAGTCATAAGAATCATGCTCCAAATCGAATTCAGTCACAAAATCTATATAAAGTTGGATTTTTTAAAAAATCATGTTTTTTATTAAGGCTCATTTCAGACTTGGGTTCGAACTTTGGAAGCAGTTTTTTCGGGCTCTATGGTACCAAATGGCTGAAATTTTGGAAAAAAAGGTAAGAATCGTTATACAAATCGAATTCAGTCACAAAATCTCCATTAAGTTTGATTCTTAGAAACATCATTTTTTTTATTAAGGCTCATTTTAGACTTGGGTTTGAACTTTGGAAGCAGTTTTCTCAGGCTCTATTTTACCAAATGGGCTCGAATTTCGGAACAGTCATAAGAATCATGCTCCAAATCGCATTCAGTCACAAAATCTATATAAAGTTGGATTTTTTAAAAAATCATAATTTTTATGGACGCTTATTTCAGACTTAGGTTCGAACTTTGGAAGCAGTTTTCTCAAAATCTATGGTACCAAATGGGCTGAAATTTTGGGAAAGTGGTAAGAATCGTGGAGCAAATCAAAATCAGTCATAAAATCTCCAAAAAGTTTGATTCTTAGAAAAATCATGTTTTTTATTAAGGCTCAGTTCAGACTTGGGTTCGAACTTTGGAAGCAGTTTTTTCAGGCTCTATGGTACCAAATGGGCTGAAATTTTGGAAAAAAGGTAAGTATCGTGGTACAAATCGAATTCAGTCACAAAATCTCCATTAAGTTTGATTCTTAGAAAAATCATGTTTTTTATTAAGGCTCATTTCAGACTTGGGTTCGAACTTTGGAAGCAGTTTTTTCGGGATCTATTATACCAAATTGGCTGAAATTTTGGAAAAAGGGTAAGAATCGTGGTACAAATCGAATTCAGTCACCAAATCTCTATTAAGTTTGATTCTTAGAAAAATCATGTTTTTTATTAAGGCTTATTTTAGACTTGGGTTCGAACTTTGGAAGCAGTTTTCTCAGGCTCTATGGTACCAAATGGGCTAGAATTTCGGAACAGTCATAAGAATCATGCTCCAAATCGAATTCAGTCACAAAATCTATATAAAGTTGGATTTTTTTAAAAATCATTATTTTTATGGACGCTAATTTCAGACTTAGGTTCGAACTTTGGAAGCAGTTTTCTCAAAATCTATGATACCAAATGGGCTGAAAATTTGGAAAAGTGGTAAGAATCGTGGTTCAAATCAAAATCAATCACAAAATCTCCATAAAGTTTGATTCTTAGGAAAAACCTGTTTTTTATTAAGGCTCATTTCAGACTTGGGTTCGAACTTTGGAAGCAGTTTTTTCGGGCTCTATGGTACCAAATGGGCTGAAATTTTGGAAAAAAGGTAAGAATCGTTATACAAATCGAATTCAGTCACAAAATCTCCATTAAGTTTGATTCTTAGAAACATCATGTTTTTTATTAAGGCTCATTTCACACTTGGGTTAGAACTTTGGAAGCAGTTTTCTCAGGCTCTATGGTACCAAATGGGCTCGAATTTTGGAACAGTCATAAGAATCATGCTCCAAATCGAATTCAGTTACAAAATCTATATAAAGTTGGATTTTTTAAAAAATCATAATTTATATGGACGCTAATTTCAGACTTAGGTTCGAACTTTGGAAGCAGTTTTCTCAAAATCTATGGTACCAAACGGGCTGAAATTTTGGGAAAGTGGTAAGAATCGTGGTACAAATCAAAATCAGTCACAAAATCTCCATAAAGTTTAATTCTTAGAAAAAACATGTTTTTTTCACTGCACATTTCAGACTTGGGTTCGAACTTTGGAAGCAGTTTTCTCAGGCTCTATGGTAACAAATGGGCTAGAATTTCGGAACAGTCATAAGAATCCTTTTCCAAATCGAATTCAGTCACAAAATCTATATTAAGTTGTATTTTTTAAAAAATCATAATTTTTATGGACGCTAATTTCAGACTTGGGTTCGAACTTTGGAAGCATTTTTCTCAAAATCTATGGTACCAAACGGGCTGAAATTTTGGGAAAGTGGTAAGAATCGTGGTACAAATCAAAATCA
Source organism: Hesperophylax magnus (assembly GCA_026573805.1). Classification (NCBI taxonomy): domain Eukaryota; kingdom Metazoa; phylum Arthropoda; class Insecta; order Trichoptera; family Limnephilidae; genus Hesperophylax; species Hesperophylax magnus. Next base: position 29,524 of record JAIUSX010000209.1, on the reverse strand, counting down.
ATCACAAAATCTCCATCAAGTTTGATTCTTAGAAAAATCATGGTTTTATTAAGGCTCATTTCAGACTTGGGTTCGTACTTTGGAAGCAGTTTTTTTGGGCTTTATGGTACCAAATGGGCTGAAATTTTGGAAAAAAGGCAAGAATCGTTATACAAATCGAATTCAGTCACAAAATCTACATTAAGTTTGATTCTTAGAAAAATCATGTTTTTTATTAAGGCTCATTTCAGACTTGGGTTCGAACTTTGGAAGCAGTTTTTTCGGGCTCTATGGTACCAAATGGGCTGAAATTTTGGAAAAAAGGTAAGAATCGTTATACAAATCGAATTCAGTCACAAAATCTCCATTAAGTTTGATTCTTAGAAACATCATTTTTTTATTAAGGCTCATTTCAGACTCGGGTTTGAACTTTGGAAGCAGTTTTCTCAGGCTCTATGGTACCAAATGGGCTCGAATTTCGGAACAGTCATAAGAATCATGCTCCAAATCGAATTCAGTCACAAAATCTATATAAAGTTGGATTTTTTAAAAAATCATAATTTTTATGGACGCTAATTTCAGACTTAGGTTCGAACTTTGCAAGCAGTTTTCTCAAAATCTATGGTACCAAATGGGCTGAAATTTTGGAAAAGTGGTAAGAATCGTGGTACAAATCAAAATCAATCACAAAATCTCCATCAAGTTTGATTCTTAGAAAAATCATGGTTTTATTAAGGCTCATTTCAGACTTGGGTTCGAACTTTGGAAGCAGTTTTTTCGGGCTCTATGGTACCAAATGGGCTGAAATTTTGGAAAAAAGGTAAGAATCGTTATACAAATCGAATTCAGTCACAAAATCTCCATTAAGTTTGATTCTTAGAAACATCATTTTTTTATTAAGGCTCATTTCAGACTCTGGTTTGAACTTTGGAAGCAGTTTTCTCAGGCTCTATGGTACCAAATGGGCTCGAATTTCGGAAGAGTCATAAGAATCATGCTCCAAATCGAATTCAGTCACAAAATCTATATAAAGTTGGATTTTTTAAAAAATCATAATTTTTATGGACGCTAATTTCAGACTTAGGTTCGAACTTTGCAAGCAGTTTTCTCAAAATCTATGGTACCAAATGGGCTGAAATTTTGGAAAAGTGGTAAGAATCGTGGTACAAATCAAAATCAATCACAAAATCTCCATCAAGTTTGATTCTTAGAAAAATCATGGTTTTATTAAGGCTCATTTCAGACTTGGGTTCGAACTTTGGAAGCAGTTTTCTCAGGCTCTATGGTACCAAATGGGCTAGAATTTCGGAACAGTCATAAGAATCATGCTCCAAATGGAATTCAGTCACGAAATCTATATAAAGTTGGATTTTTTAAAAAATCATAATTTTTATGGACGCTAATTTCAGACTTAGGTTCGAACTTTGGAAGCAGTTTTCTCACAATCTATGGTACCAAATGGGCTGAAATTTTGGGAAAATTGGAAGAATCGTGGAGCAAATCAAAATCAGTCACAAAATCTCCAAAAAGTTTGATTCTTAGAAAAATCATGTTTTTTATTAAGGCTCATTTCAGACTTGGGTTCGAATTTTGGAAGCAGTTTTTTCGGGCTCTATGGTACCAAATGGGCTGAAATTTTGGAAAAAAGGTAAGAATCGTTATACAAATCGAATTCAGTCACAAAATCTCCATTAAGTTTGATTCTTAGAAACATCATTTTTTTATTAAGGCTCATTTCAGACTCGGGTTTGAACTTTGGAAGCAGTTTTCTCAGGCTCTATGGTACCAAATGGGCTCGAATTTCGGAACAGTCATAAGAATCATGCTCCAAATCGAATTCAGTCACAAAATCTGTATAAAGTTGGATTTTTTAAAAAATCATAATTTATATGGACGCTAATTTCAGACTTAGGTTCGAACTTTGGATGCAGTTTTCTCAAAATCTATGGTACCAAATGTGCTGAAATTTTGGAAAAGTGGTAAGAATCGTGGTTCAAATCAAAATCAATCACAAAATCTCCATAAAGTTTGATTCTTAGAAAAATCATGTTTTTTATTAAGGCTCATTTCAGACTTGGGTTCGAACTTTGGAAGCAGTTTTTTCGGGCTCTATGGTACCAAATGGGCTGAAATTTTGGAAAAAAGGTAAGAATCGTTATACAAATCGAATTCAGTCACAAAATCTCCATTAAGTTTGATTCTTAGAAACATCATGTTTTTTATTAAGGCTCATTTCACACTTGGGTTAGAACTTAGGAAGCAGTTTTCTCAGGCTCTATGGTACCAAATGGGCTCGAATTTCGGAACAGTCATAAGAATCATGCTCCAAATCGAATTCAGTTACAAAATCTATATAAAGTTGGATTTTTTAAAAAATCATAATTTTTATGGACGCTAATTTCAGACTTAGGTTCGAACTTTGGAAGCAGTTTTCTCAAAATCTATGGTACCAAATGGGCTGAAATATTGGGAAAGTGGTAAGAATCGTGGTTCAAATCAAAATCAATCACAAAATCTCCATAAAGTTTGATTCTTAGGAAAAACCTGTTTTTTATTAAGGCTCATTTCAGACTTGGGTTCGAACTTTGGAAGCAGTTTTTTCGGGCTCTATGGTACCAAATGGGCTAGAATTTCGGAACAGTCATAAGAATCATGCTCCAAATCGAATTCAGTCACGAAATCTATATAAAGTTGGATTTTTTAAAAAATCATAATTTTTATGGACGCTAATTTCAGACTTAGGTTCGAACTTTGGAAGCAGTTTTCTCACAATCTATGGTACCAAATGGGCTGAAATTTTGGGAAAGTTGTAAGAATCGTGGAGCAAATCAAAATCAGTCACAAAATCTCCAAAAAGTTTGATTCTTAGAAAAATCATGTTTTTTATTAAGGCTCAGTTCAGACTTGGGTTCGAACTTTGGAAGCAGTTTTTTCGGGCTCTATGGTACCAAATGGGCTGAAATTTTGGAAAAAAGGTAAGAATCGTTATACAAATTGAATTCAGTCACAAAATCTCCATTAGGTTTGATTCTTAGAAAAATCATGTTTTTTATTAAGGCTCATTTCAGACTTGGGTTCGAACTTTGGAAGCAGTTTTTTCGGGCTCTATGGTACCAAATGGGCTGAAATTTTGGAAAAAAGGTAAGAATCGTTATACAAATCGAATTCAGTCACAAAATCTCCATTAAGTTTGATTCTTAGAAACATCATTTTTTTATTAAGGCTCATTTCAGACTCTGGTTTGAACTTTGGAAGCAGTTTTCTCAGGCTCTATGGTACCAAATGGGCTCGAATTTCGGAAGAGTCATAAGAATCATGCTCCAAATCGAATTCAGTCACAAAATCTATATAAAGTTGGATTTTTTAAAAAATCATAATTTTTATGGACGCTAATTTCAGACTTAGGTTCGAACTTTGCAAGCAGTTTTCTCAAAATCTATGGTACCAAATGGGCTGAAATTTTGGAAAAGTGGTAAGAATCGTGGTACAAATCAAAATCAATCACAAAATCTCCATCAAGTTTGATTCTTAGAAAAATCATGGTTTTATTAAGGCTCATTTCAGACTTGGGTTCGAACTTTGGAAGCAGTTTTCTCAGGCTCTATGGTACCAAATGGGCTAGAATTTCGGAACAGTCATAAGAATCATGCTCCAAATGGAATTCAGTCACGAAATCTATATAAAGTTGGATTTTTTAAAAAATCATAATTTTTATGGACGCTAATTTCAGACTTAGGTTCGAACTTTGGAAGCAGTTTTCTCACAATCTATGGTACCAAATGGGCTGAAATTTTGGGAAAATTGGAAGAATCGTGGAGCAAATCAAAATCAGTCACAAAATCTCCAAAAAGTTTGATTCTTAGAAAAATCATGTTTTTTATTAAGGCTCATTTCAGACTTGGGTTCGAACTTTGGAAGCAGTTTTTTCGGGCTCTATGGTACCAAATGGGCTGAAATTTTGGAAAAAAGGTAAGAATCGTTATACAAATCGAATTCAGTCACAAAATCTCCATTAAGTTTGATTCTTAGAAACATCATTTTTTTATTAAGGCTCATTTCAGACTCGGGTTTGAACTTTGGAAGCAGTTTTCTCAGGCTCTATGGTACCAAATGGGCTCGAATTTCGGAACAGTCATAAGAATCATGCTCCAAATCGAATTCAGTCACAAAATCTGTATAAAGTTGGATTTTTTAAAAAATCATAATTTATATGGACGCTAATTTCAGACTTAGGTTCGAACTTTGGATGCAGTTTTCTCAAAATCTATGGTACCAAATGTGCTGAAATTTTGGAAAAGTGGTAAGAATCGTGGTTCAAATCAAAATCAATCACAAAATCTCCATAAAGTTTGATTCTTAGAAAAATCATGTTTTTTATTAAGGCTCATTTCAGACTTGGGTTCGAACTTTGGAAGCAGTTTTTTCGGGCTCTATGGTACCAAATGGGCTGAAATTTTGGAAAAAAGGTAAGAATCGTTATACAAATCGAATTCAGTCACAAAATCTCCATTAAGTTTGATTCTTAGAAACATCATGTTTTTTATTAAGGCTCATTTCACACTTGGGTTAGAACTTTGGAAGCAGTTTTCTCAGGCTCTATGGTACCAAATGGGCTCGAATTTCGGAACAGTCATAAGAATCATGCTCCAAATCGAATTCAGTTACAAAATCTATATAAAGTTGGATTTTTTAAAAAATCATAATTTTTATGGACGCTAATTTCAGACTTAGGTTCGAACTTTGGAAGCAGTTTTCTCAAAATCTATGGTACCAAATGGGCTGAAATATTGGGAAAGTGGTAAGAATCGTGGTTCAAATCAAAATCAATCACAAAATCTCCATAAAGTTTGATTCTTAGGAAAAACCTGTTTTTTATTAAGGCTCATTTCAGACTTGGGTTCGAACTTTGGAAGCAGTTTTTTCGGGCTCTATGGTACCAAATGGGCTAGAATTTCGGAACAGTCATAAGAATCATGCTCCAAATCGAATTCAGTCACGAAATCTATATAAAGTTGGATTTTTTAAAAAATCATAATTTTTATGGACGCTAATTTCAGACTTAGGTTCGAACTTTGGAAGCAGTTTTCTCACAATCTATGGTACCAAATGGGCTGAAATTTTGGGAAAGTTGTAAGAATCGTGGAGCAAATCAAAATCAGTCACAAAATCTCCAAAAAGTTTGATTCTTAGAAAAATCATGTTTTTTATTAAGGCTCAGTTCAGACTTGGGTTCGAACTTTGGAAGCAGTTTTTTCGGGCTCTATGGTACCAAATGGGCTGAAATTTTGGAAAAAAGGTAAGAATCGTTATACAAATTGAATTCAGTCACAAAATCTCCATTAGGTTTGATTCTTAGAAACATCATGTTTTTTATTAAGGCTCATTTCATACTTGGGTTAGAACTTTGGAAGCAGTTTTCTCAGGCTCTATGGTACCAAATGGGCTCGAATTTCGGAACAGTCATAAGAATCATGCTCCAAATCGAATTCAGTTACAAAATCTATATAAAGTTGGATTTTTTAAAAAATCATAATTTTTATGGACGCTAATTTCAGACTTGGGTTCGACCTTTGGAAGCAGTTTTCTGAAAATCTATGGTACCAAATGGGCTGAAATATTGGGAAAGTGGTAAGAATCGTGGTACAAATCAAAATCAGTCACAAAATCTCCATAAAGTTTGATTCTTAGAAAAATCATGTTTTTTATTAAGGCTCATTTCAGACTTGGGTTCGAACTTTGGAAGCAGTTTTCTCAGGCTCTATGGTACCAACTGGGCTCGAATTTCGGAACAGTCATAAGAATCATGCTCCAAATCGAATTCAGTCACAAAATCTGTATAAAGTTGGATTTTTTAAAAAATCATAATTTATATGGACGCTAATTTCAGACTTAGGTTCGAACTTTGGATGCAGTTTTCTCAAAATCTATGGTACCAAATGTGCTGAAATTTTGGAAAAGTGGTAAGAATCGTGGTTCAAATCAAAATCAATCACAAAATCTCCATAAAGTTTGATTCTTAGAAAAATCATGTTTTTTATTAAGGCTCATTTCAGACTTGGGTTCGAACTTTGGAAGCAGTTTTTTCGGGCTCTATGGTACCAAATGGGCTGAAATTTTGGAAAAAAGGTAAGAATCGTTATACAAATCGAATTCAGTCACAAAATCTCCATTAAGTTTGATTCTTAGAAACATCATGTTTTTTATTAAGGCTCATTTCACACTTGGGTTAGAACTTTGGAAGCAGTTTTCTCAGGCTCTATGGTACCAAATGGGCTCGAATTTCTGAACAGTCATAAGAATCATGCTCCAAATCGAATTCAGTTACAAAATCTATATAAAGTTGGATTTTTTAAAAAATCATAATTTTTATGGACGCTAATTTCAGACTTAGGTTCGAACTTTGGAAGCAGTTTTCTCAAAATCTATGGTACCAAATGGGCTGAAATATTGGGAAAGTGGTAAGAATCGTGGTTCAAATCAAAATCAATCACAAAATCTCCATAAAGTTTGATTCTTAGGAAAAACCTGTTTTTTATTAAGGCTCATTTCAGACTTGGGTTCGAACTTTGGAAGCAGTTTTTTCGGGCTCTATGGTACCAAATGGGCTAGAATTTCGGAACAGTCATAAGAATCATGCTCCAAATCGAATTCAGTCACGAAATCTATATAAAGTTGGATTTTTTAAAAAATCATAATTTTTATGGACGCTAATTTCAGACTTAGGTTCGAACTTTGGAAGCAGTTTTCTCACAATCTATGGTACCAAATGGGCTGAAATTTTGGGAAAGTTGTAAGAATCGTGGAGCAAATCAAAATCAGTCACAAAATCTCCAAAAAGTTTGATTCTTAGAAAAATCATGTTTTTTATTAAGGCTCAGTTCAGACTTGGGTTCGAACTTTGGAAGCAGTTTTTTCGGGCTCTATGGTACCAAATGGGCTGAAATTTTGGAAAAAAGGTAAGAATCGTTATACAAATTGAATTCAGTCACAAAATCTCCATTAGGTTTGATTCTTAGATAAATCATGTTTATTATTAAGGCTCATTTCAGACTTTGGGTTCGAACTTTGGAAGCAGTTTTCTCAGGCTCTATGGTACCAAATGGGCTGAAATTTTGGAAAAGTGGTAGGAATCGTGGTACAAATCAAAATCAGTCAAAAAATCTTTATAAAGTTTGATTCTTAGAAAAATCATGTTTTTTATTAAGGCTCATTTCAGACTTGGGTTCGAACTTTGGAAGCAGTTTTCTCAGGCTCTATGGTACCAAAAGGGCTAGAATTTCGGAACAGTCATAAGAATCATGCTCCAAATCGAATTCAGTCACAAAATCTATATAAAGTTGGATTTTCTAAAAAATCATAATTTTTATGGACGCTAATTTCAGACTTGGGTTCGACCTTTGGAAGCAGTTTTTTCAAAATCTATGGTACCAAATGGGCTGAAATTTTGGAAAAGTGGTAGGAATCGTGGTACAAATCAAAATCAGTCAAAAAATCTCCATAAAGTTTGATTCTCAGAAAAATCATGTTTTTTATTAAGGCTCATTTCAGACATGGGTTCGTACTTTGGAAGCAGTTTTTTCAAAATCTATGGTACCAAATGGGCTGAAATTTTGGAAAAAGGGTAAGAATCGTTATACAAATGGAATTCAGTCACAAAATTGCAATTAGTTGTATTTTTAAAAAAATCATGATTTTTATGTACGCTAATTCCAGACTTAGGTTCGATTTTTTGAAGCAGTTTTCTCAAAATCTATAGAACCAAATGGGCTGAAATTTTGGAAAAGTGGTAAGAATCGTGGTACAAATCGAAATCAGTCACAAAATCTCCATAAAGTTTGATTCTTAGAAAAATCATGTTTATTATTAAGGCTCATTTCAGACTTTGGGTTCGAACTTTGGAAGCAGTTTTCTCAGGCTCTATGGTACCAAAAGGGCTAGAATTTCGGAACAGTCATAAGAATCATGCTCCAAATCGAATTCAGTCACATAATCTATATAAAGTTGGATTTTCTAAAAAATCATAATTTTTATGGACGCTAATTTCAGACTTGGGTTCGACCTTTGGAAGCATTTTCTCAAAATCTATGGTACCAAATGGGCTGAAATTTTGGGAAAGTGTTGAGAATCGTTGTACAAATCGAATTCAGTCACAAAATCTCCATAAAGTTTAATTCTTAGAAAAAACATGTTTTTTACATGGCTCATTTCAGACTTGGGTTCGAACTTTGGAAGCAGTTTTCTCAGGCTCTATGGTACCAAATGGCCTAGAATTTCGGAACAGTCATAAGAATCATGCTCCAAATCGAATTCAGTCACAAAATCTATATAAAGTTGGATTTTTTAAAAAATCATAATTTTTATGGGCGCTAATTTCAGACTTGGGTTCGACCTTTGGAAGCAGTTTTCTCAAAATCTATGGTACCAAATGGGCTGAAATTTTGGAAAAGTGGTAAGAATCGTGGTACAAATCAAAATGAGTCACAAAATCTCCATAAAGTTTAATTCTTAGAAAAAACATGTTTTTTTCATGGCTCATTTCAGACTTGGGTTCGAACTTTGGAAGCAGTTTTCTCATGCTCTATGGTACCAAATGGGCTAGAATTTTGGAACATTCATAAGAATCATGCTCCAAATCGAATTTAGTCACAAAATCTCCATCAAGTTGTATTTTTAAAAAAATTATGATTTTTTTGGACGCTAATTTCAGACTTGGGTTCGATATTTTGAAGCAGTTTTCTCAAAATCTATAGAACCAAATGGGCTGAAATTTTGGAAAAAAGGTAAGAATCAGTCACAAAATCTATATAAAGTTGGATTTTTTTAAAAATCATAATTTTTATGGACGCTAATTTCAGACTTAGGTTCGAACTTTGGCCGCAGTTTTCTCAAAATCTATTGTACCAAATGGGCTGAAATTTTGGGAAAGTGGTAAGAATCGTGGTACAAATCAAAATCAGTCACAAAATCTCCATAAAGTTTAATTCTTAGAAAAATCATGTTTTTTTCATGGCTCATTTCAGACTTGTTTCGAACTTTGGAAGCAGTTTTTTCAAAATCTATGGTACCAAATGGGCTGAAATTTTGGAAAAGTGGTAAGAATCGTGGTACAAATCGAAATCAGTAACAAAGTCTCCATAAAGTTTAATTCTTAGAAAAATCATGTTTTTTTTATGGCTCATTTCAGACTTGGGTTCGAACTTTGGAAGCAGTTTTCTCAGGCTATATGGTACCAAATGGGCTAGAATTACGGAACAGTCATAAGAATCATGCTCCAAATCGAATTCAGTCACAAAATCTATATAAAGTTGGATTTTTTAAAAAATCATAATTTTTATGGACGCTAATTTCAGACTTAGGTTCGAATTTTGGAAGCAGTTTTTTCAAAATCTATGGTACCAAATGGGCTGAAATTTTGGAAAAGTGGTAGGAATCGTGGTACAAATCAAAATCAGTCAAAAAATCTTCATAAAGTTTGATTCTTAGAAAAATCATGTTTTTTATTAAGGCTCATTTCAGACTTGGGTTCGAACTTTGGAAGCAGTTTTCTCAGGCTCTATGGTACCAAATGGGCTAGAATTTTGGAACAGTCATAAGAATCATGCTCCAAATCGAATTCAGTCACAAAATCTATATAAAGTTGGATTTTCTAAAAAATCATAATTTTTATGGACGCTAATTTCAGACTTGGGTTCGACCTTTGGAAGCAGTTTTTTCAAAATCTATGGTACCAAATGGGCTGAAATTTTGGAAAAGTGGTAGGAATCGTGGTACAAATCAAAATCAGTCAAAAAATCTTCATAAAGTTTGATTCTTAGAAAAATCATGTTTTTTATTAAGGCTCATTTCAGACTTGGGTTCGAACTTTGGAAGCAGTTTTCTCAGGCTCTATGGTACCAAATGGGCTAGAATTTCGGAACAGTCATAAGAATCATGCTGAAATCGAATTCAGTCACAAAATCTATATAAAGTTGGATTTTCTAAAAAGTCATAATTTTTATGGACGCTAATTTCAGACTTGGGTTCGACCTTTGGAAGCATTTTCTCAAAATCTATGGTACCAAATGGGCTGAAATTTTGGGAAAGTGTTGAGAATCGTTGTACAAATCGAATTCAGTCACAAAATCTCCATAAAGTTTAATTCTTAGAAAAAACATGTTTTTTACATGGCTCATTTCAGACTTGGGTTCGAACTTTGGAAGCAGTTTTCTCAGGCTCTATGGTACCAAATGGCCTAGAATTTCGGAACAGTCATAAGAATCATGCTCCAAATCGAATTCAGTCACAAAATCTATATAAAGTTGGATTTTTTTAAAAAAAATAATTTTTATGGGCGCTAATTTCAGACTTGGGTTCGACCTTTGGAAGCAGTTTTCTCAAAATCTATGGTACCAAATGGGCTGAAATTTTGGAAAAGTGGTAAGAATCGTGGTACAAATCAAAATGAGTCACAAAATCTCCATAAAGTTTAATTCTTAGAAAAAACATGTTTTTTTCATGGCTCATTTCAGACTTGGGTTCGAACTTTGGAAGCAGTTTTCTCATGCTCTATGGTACCAAATGGGCTAGAATTTTGGAACATTCATAAGAATCATGCTCCAAATCGAATTTAGTCACAAAATCTCCATCAAGTTGTATTTTTAAAAAAATTATGATTTTTTTGGACGCTAATTTCAGACTTGGGTTCGACCTTTGGAAGCAGTTTTTTCAAAATCTATGGTACCAAATGGGCTGAAATTTTGGAAAAGTGGTAGGAATCGTGGTACAAATCAAAATCAGTCAAAAAATCTTCATAAAGTTTGATTCTTAGAAAAATCATGTTTTTTATTAAGGCTCATTTCAGACTTGGGTTCGAACTTTGGAAGCAGTTTTCTCAGGCTCTATGGTACCAAATGGGCTAGAATTTCGGAACAGTCATAAGAATCATGCTGAAATCGAATTCAGTCACAAAATCTATATAAAGTTGGATTTTCTAAAAAGTCATAATTTTTATGGACGCTAATTTCAGACTTGGGTTCGACCTTTGAAGCATTTTCTCAAAATCTATGGTACCAAATGGGCTGAAATTTTGGGAAAGTGTTGAGAATCGTTGTACAAATCGAATTCAGTCACAAAATCTCCATAAAGTTTAATTCTTAGAAAAAACATGTTTTTTACATGGCTCATTTCAGACTTGGGTTCGAACTTTGGAAGCAGTTTTCTCAGGCTCTATGGTACCAAATGGCCTAGAATTTCGGAACAGTCATAAGAATCATGCTCCAAATCGAATTCAGTCACAAAATCTATATAAAGTTGGATTTTTTTAAAAAAAATAATTTTTATGGGCGCTAATTTCAGACTTGGGTTCGACCTTTGGAAGCAGTTTTCTCAAAATCTATGGTACCAAATGGGCTGAAATTTTGGAAAAGTGGTAAGAATCGTGGTACAAATCAAAATGAGTCACAAAATCTCCATAAAGTTTAATTCTTAGAAAAAACATGTTTTTTTCATGGCTCATTTCAGACTTGGGTTCGAACTTTGGAAGCAGTTTTCTCATGCTCTATGGTACCAAATGGGCTAGAATTTTGGAACATTCATAAGAATCATGCTCCAAATCGAATTTAGTCACAAAATCTCCATCAAGTTGTATTTTTAAAAAAATTATGATTTTTTTGGACGCTAATTTCAGACTTAGGTTCGAACTTTGGAAGCAGTTTTCTCACAATCTATGGTACCAAATGGGCTGAAATTTTGGGAAAATTGGAAGAATCGTGGAGCAAATCAAAATCAGTCACAAAATCTCCAAAAAGTTTGATTCTTAGAAAAATCATGTTTTTTATTAAGGCTCATTTCAGACTTGGGTTCGAACTTTGGAAGCAGTTTTTTCGGGCTCTATGGTACCAAATGGGCTGAAATTTTGGAAAAAAGGTAAGAATCGTTATACAAATCGAATTCAGTCACAAAATCTCCATTAAGTTTGATTCTTAGAAACATCATTTTTTTATTAAGGCTCATTTCAGACTCGGGTTTGAACTTTGGAAGCAGTTTTCTCAGGCTCTATGGTACCAAATGGGCTCGAATTTCGGAACAGTCATAAGAATCATGCTCCAAATCGAATTCAGTCACAAAATCTGTATAAAGTTGGATTTTTTAAAAAATCATAATTTATATGGACGCTAATTTCAGACTTAGGTTCGAACTTTGGATGCAGTTTTCTCAAAATCTATGGTACCAAATGTGCTGAAATTTTGGAAAAGTGGTAAGAATCGTGGTTCAAATCAAAATCAATCACAAAATCTCCATAAAGTTTGATTCTTAGAAAAATCATGTTTTTTATTAAGGCTCATTTCAGACTTGGGTTCGAACTTTGGAAGCAGTTTTTTCGGGCTCTATGGTACCGAATGGGCTGAAATTTTGGAAAAAAGGTAAGAATCGTTATACAAATCGAATTCAGTCACAAAATCTCCATTAAGTTTGATTCTTAGAAACATCATGTTTTTTATTAGGGCTCATTTCAGACTTGGGTTTGAACTTTGGAAGCAGTTTTCTCAGGCTCTATGGTACCAAATGGGCTCGAATTTCGGAACAGTCATAAGAATCATGCTCCAAATCGAATTCAGTTACAAAATCTATATAAAGTTGGATTTTTTAAAAAATCATAATTTTTATGGACGCTAATTTCAGACTTAGGTTCGAACTTTGGAAGCAGTTTTCTCAAAATCTATGGTACCAAATGGGCTGAAATATTGGGAAAGTGGTAAGAATCGTGGTTCAAATCAAAATCAATCACAAAATCTCCATAAAGTTTGATTCTTAGGAAAAATCATGTTTTTTATTAAGGCTCAGTTCAGACTTGGGTTCGAACTTTGGAAGCAGTTTTTTCGGGCTCTATGGTACCAAATGGGCTAGAATTTCGGAACAGTCATAAGAATCATGCTCCAAATCGAATTCAGTCACGAAATCTATATAAAGTTGGATTTTTTAAAAAATCATAATTTTTATGGACGCTAATTTCAGACTTAGGTTCGAACTTTGGAAGCAGTTTTCTCACAATCTATGGTACCAAATGGGCTGAAATTTTGGGAAAGTTGTAAGAATCGTGGAGCAAATCAAAATCAGTCACAAAATCTCCAAAAAGTTTGATTCTTAGAAAAATCATGTTTTTTATTAAGGCTCAGTTCAGACTTGGGTTCGAACTTTGGAAGCAGTTTTTTCGGGCTCTATGGTACCAAATGGGCTGAAATTTTGGAAAAAAGGTAAGAATCGTTATACAAATTGAATTCAGTCACAAAATCTCCATTAGGTTTGATTCTTAGAAACATCATGTTTTTTATTAAGGCTCATTTCACACTTGGGTTAGAACTTTGGAAGCAGTTTTCTCAGGCTCTATGGTACCAAATGGGCTCGAATTTCGGAACAGTCATAAGAATCATGCTCCAAATCGAATTCAGTTACAAAATCTATATAAAGTTGGATTTTTTAAAAAATCATAATTTTTATGGACGCTAATTTCAGACTTGGGTTCGACCTTTGGAAGCAGTTTTCTGAAAATCTATGGTACCAAATGGGCTGAAATATTGGGAAAGTGGTAAGAATCGTGGTACAAATCAAAATCAGTCACAAAATCTCCATAAAGTTTGATTCTTAGAAAAATCATGTTTTTTATTAAGGCTCATTTCAGACTTGGGTTCGAACTTTGGAAGCAGTTTTCTCAGGCTCTATGGTACCAAATGGGCTCGAATTTCGGAACAGTCATAAGAATCATGCTCCAAATCGAATTCAGTCACAAAATCTGTATAAAGTTGGATTTTTTAAAAAATCATAATTTATATGGACGCTAATTTCAGACTTAGGTTCGAACTTTGGATGCAGTTTTCTCAAAATCTATGGTACCAAATGTGCTGAAATTTTGGAAAAGTGGTAAGAATCGTGGTTCAAATCAAAATCAATCACAAAATCTCCATAAAGTTTGATTCTTAGAAAAATCATGTTTTTTATTAAGGCTCATTTCAGACTTGGGTTCGAACTTTGGAAGCAGTTTTTTCGGGCTCTATGGTACCAAATGGGCTGAAATTTTGGAAAAAAGGTAAGAATCGTTATACAAATCGAATTCAGTCACAAAATCTCCATTAAGTTTGATTCTTAGAAACATCATGTTTTTTATTAAGGCTCATTTCACACTTGGGTTAGAACTTTGGAAGCAGTTTTCTCAGGCTCTATGGTACCAAATGGGCTCGAATTTCGGAACAGTCATAAGAATCATGCTCCAAATCGAATTCAGTTACAAAATCTATATAAAGTTGGATTTTTTAAAAAATCATAATTTTTATGGACGCTAATTTCAGACTTAGGTTCGAACTTTGGAAGCAGTTTTCTCAAAATCTATGGTACCAAATGGGCTGAAATATTGGGAAAGTGGTAAGAATCGTGGTTCAAATCAAAATCAATCACAAAATCTCCATAAAGTTTGATTCTTAGGAAAAACCTGTTTTTTATTAAGGCTCATTTCAGACTTGGGTTCGAACTTTGGAAGCAGTTTTTTCGGGCTCTATGGTACCAAATGGGCTAGAATTTCGGAACAGTCATAAGAATCATGCTCCAAATCGAATTCAGTCACGAAATCTATATAAAGTTGGATTTTTTAAAAAATCATAATTTTTATGGACGCTAATTTCAGACTTAGGTTCGAACTTTGGAAGCAGTTTTCTCACAATCTATGGTACCAAATGGGCTGAAATTTTGGGAAAGTTGTAAGAATCGTGGAGCAAATCAAAATCAGTCACAAAATCTCCAAAAAGTTTGATTCTTAGAAAAATCATGTTTTTTATTAAGGCTCAGTTCAGACTTGGGTTCGAACTTTGGAAGCAGTTTTTTCGGGCTCTATGGTACCAAATGGGCTGAAATTTTGGAAAAAAGGTAAGAATCGTTATACAAATTGAATTCAGTCACAAAATCTCCATTAGGTTTGATTCTTAGATAAATCATGTTTATTATTAAGGCTCATTTCAGACTTTGGGTTCGAACTTTGGAAGCAGTTTTCTCAGGCTCTATGGTACCAAATGGGCTGAAATTTTGGAAAAGTGGTAGGAATCGTTATACAAATTGAATTCAGTCACAAAATCTCCATTAGGTTTGATTCTTAGATAAATCATGTTTATTATTAAGGCTCATTTCAGACTTTGGGTTCGAACTTTGGAAGCAGTTTTCTCAGGCTCTATGGTACCAAATGGGCTGAAATTTTGGAAAAGTGGTAGGAATCGTGGTACAAATCAAAATCAGTCAAAAAATCTTTATAAAGTTTGATTCTTAGAAAAATCATGTTTTTTATTAAGGCTCATTTCAGACTTGGGTTCGAACTTTGGAAGCAGTTTTCTCAGGCTCTATGGTACCAAAAGGGCTAGAATTTCGGAACAGTCATAAGAATCATGCTCCAAATCGAATTCAGTCACAAAATCTATATAAAGTTGGATTTTCTAAAAAATCATAATTTTTATGGACGCTAATTTCAGACTTGGGTTCGACCTTTGGAAGCAGTTTTTTCAAAATCTATGGTACCAAATGGGCTGAAATTTTGGAAAAGTGGTAGGAATCGTGGTACAAATCAAAATCAGTCAAAAAATCTCCATAAAGTTTGATTCTCAGAAAAATCATGTTTTTTATTAAGGCTCATTTCAGACATGGGTTCGAACTTTGGAAGCAGTTTTTTCAAAATCTATGGTACCAAATGGGCTGAAATTTTGGAAAAAGGGTAAGAATCGTTATACAAATCGAATTCAGTCACAAAATTGCAATTAGTTGTATTTTTAAAAAAATCATGATTTTTATGTACGCTAATTCCAGACTTAGGTTCGATTTTTTGAAGCAGTTTTCTCAAAATCTATAGAACCAAATGGGCTGAAATTTTGGAAAAGAGGTAAGAATCGTGGTACAAATCGAAATCAGTCACAAAATCTCCATAAAGTTTGATTCTTAGAAAAATCATGTTTATTATTAAGGCTCATTTCAGACTTTGGGTTCGAACTTTGGAAGCAGTTTTCTCAGGCTCTATGGTACCAAAAGGGCTAGAATTTCGGAACAGTCATAAGAATCATGCTCCAAATCGAATTCAGTCACATAATCTATATAAAGTTGGATTTTCTAAAAAATCATAATTTTTATGGACGCTAATTTCAGACTTGGGTTCGACCTTTGGAAGCATTTTCTCAAAATCTATGGTACCAAATGGGCTGAAATTTTGGGAAAGTGTTGAGAATCGTTGTACAAATCGAATTCAGTCACAAAATCTCCATAAAGTTTAATTCTTAGAAAAAACATGTTTTTTACATGGCTCATTTCAGACTTGGGTTCGAACTTTGGAAGCAGTTTTCTCAGGCTCTATGGTACCAAATGGCCTAGAATTTCGGAACAGTCATAAGAATCATGCTCCAAATCGAATTCAGTCACAAAATCTATATAAAGTTGGATTTTTTAAAAAATCATAATTTTTATGGACGCTAATTTCAGACTTGGGTTCGATATTTTGAAGCAGTTTTCTCAAAATCTATAGAACCAAATGGGCTGAAATTTTGGAAAAAAGGTAAGAATCAGTCACAAAATCTATATAAAGTTGGATTTTAAAAAAAATCATGATTTTTTTGGAGGCTAATTTCAGACTTGGGTTCGCACTTTGGAAGCAGTTTTCTCAAAATCTATAGAACCAAATGGGCTGAAATTTTGGAAAAGTGGTAGGAATCGTGGTACAAATCAAAATCAGTCAAAAAATCTCCATAAAGTTTGATTCTCAGAAAAATCATGTTTTTTATTAAGGCTCATTTCAGACATGGGTTCGAACTTTGGAAGCAGTTTTTTCAAAATCTATGGTACCAAATGGGCTGAAATTTTGGAAAAATGGTAGGAATCGTGGTACAAATCAAAATCAGTCAAAAAATCTTCATAAAGTTTGATTCTTAGAAAAATCATGTTTTTTATTAAGGCTCATTTCAGACTTGGGTTCGAACTTTGGAAGCAGTTTTCTCAGGCTCTATGGTACCAAAAGGGCTAGAATTTCGGAACAGTCATAAGAATCATGCTCCAAATCGAATTCAGTCACAAAATCTATATAAAGTTGGATTTTTAAAAAAATCATAATTTTTATGGACGCTAATTTCAGACTTGGGTTCGACCTTTGGAAGCAGTTTTTTCAAAATCTATGGTACCAAATGGGCTGAAATTTTGGAAAAGTGGTAGGAATCGTGGTACAAATCAAAATCAGTCAAAAAATCTTCATAAAGTTTGATTCTTAGAAAAATCATGTTTTTTATTAAGGCTCATTTCAGACTTGGGTTCGAACTTTGGAAGCAGTTTTCTCAGGCTCTATGGTACCAAAAGGGCTAGAATTTCGGAACAGTCATAAGAATCATGCTCCAAATCGAATTCAGTCACAAAATCTATATAAAGTTGGATTTTTAAAAAAATCATAATTTTTATGGACGCTAATTTCAGACTTGGGTTCGACCTTTGGAAGCAGTTTTTTCAAAATCCATGGTACCAAATGGGCTGAAATTTTGGAAAAGTGGTAGGAATCGTGGTACAAATCAAAATCAGTCAAAAAATCTCCATAAAGTTTGATTCTCAGAAAAATCATGTTTTTTATTAAGGCTCATTTCAGACATGGGTTCGAACTTTGGAAGCAGTTTTTTCAAAATCTATGGTACCAAATGGGCTGAAATTTTGGGAAAGTGGTAAGAATCGTGGTACAAATCAAAATCAGTCACAAAATCTCCATAAAGTTTGATTCTTAGAAAAATCATGTTTTTTATTAAGGCTCATTTCAGACTTGGGTTCGAACTTTGGAAGCAGTTTTTTCGGGCTCTATGGTACCAAATGGGCTGAAATTTTGGAAAAGTGGTAGGAATCGTGGTACAAATCAAAATCAGTCAAAAAATCTCCATAAAGTTTAATTCTTAGAAAAAACATGTTTTTTTCATGGCTCATTTCAGACTTGGGTTCGAACTTTGGAAGCAGTTTTCTCATGCTCTATGGTACCAAATGGGCTAGAATTTCGGAACAGTCATAAGAATCATGCTCCAAATCGCATTCAGTCACAAAATCTATATAAAGTTGGATTTTTTTAAAAATCATAATTTTTATGGACGCTAATTTCAGACTTAGGTTCGAACTTTGGCCGCAGTTTTCTCAAAATCTATTGTACCAAATGGGCTGAAATTTTGGGAAAGTGGTAAGAATCGTGGTACAAATCAAAATCAGTCACAAAATCTCCATAAAGTTTAATTCTTAGAAAAATCATGTTTTTTTCATGGCTCATTTCAGACTTGTTTCGAACTTTGGAAGCAGTTTTTTCAAAATCTATGGTACCAAATGGGCTGAAATTTTGGAAAAGTGGTAAGAATCGTGGTACAAATCGAAATCAGTCACAAAGTCTCCATAAAGTTTAATTCTTAGAAAAATCATGTTTTTTTTATGGCTCATTTCAGACTTGGGTTCGAACTTTGGAAGCAGTTTTCTCAGGCTATATGGTACCAAATGGGCTAGAATTACGGAACAGTCATAAGAATCATGCTCCAAATCGAATTCAGTCACAAAATCTATATAAAGTTGGATTTTTTAAAAAATCATAATTTTTATGGACGCTAATTTCAGACTTAGGTTCGAATTTTGGAAGCAGTTTTTTCAAAATCTATGGTACCAAATGGGCTGAAATTTTGGAAAAGTGGTAGGAATCGTGGTACAAATCAAAATCAGTCAAAAAATCTTCATAAAGTTTGATTCTTAGAAAAATCATGTTTTTTATTAAGGCTCATTTCAGACTTGGGTTCGAACTTTGGAAGCAGTTTTCTCAGGCTCTATGGTACCAAATGGGCTAGAATTTTGGAACAGTCATAAGAATCATGCTCCAAATCGAATTCAGTCACAAAATCTATATAAAGTTGGATTTTCTAAAAAATCATAATTTTTATGGACGCTAATTTCAGACTTGGGTTCGACCTTTGGAAGCAGTTTTTTCAAAATCTATGGTACCAAATGGGCTGAAATTTTGGAAAAGTGGTAGGAATCGTGGTACAAATCAAAATCAGTCAAAAAATCTTCATAAAGTTTGATTCTTAGAAAAATCATGTTTTTTATTAAGGCTCATTTCAGACTTGGGTTCGAACTTTGGAAGCAGTTTTCTCAGGCTCTATGGTACCAAATGGGCTAGAATTTCGGAACAGTCATAAGAATCATGCTGAAATCGAATTCAGTCACAAAATCTATATAAAGTTGGATTTTCTAAAAAGTCATAATTTTTATGGACGCTAATTTCAGACTTGGGTTCGACCTTTGGAAGCATTTTCTCAAAATCTATGGTACCAAATGGGCTGAAATTTTGGGAAAGTGTTGAGAATCGTTGTACAAATCGAATTCAGTCACAAAATCTCCATAAAGTTTAATTCTTAGAAAAAACATGTTTTTTACATGGCTCATTTCAGACTTGGGTTCGAACTTTGGAAGCAGTTTTCTCAGGCTCTATGGTACCAAATGGCCTAGAATTTCGGAACAGTCATAAGAATCATGCTCCAAATCGAATTCAGTCACAAAATCTATATAAAGTTGGATTTTTTTAAAAAAATTAATTTTTATGGGCGCTAATTTCAGACTTGGGTTCGACCTTTGGAAGCAGTTTTCTCAAAATCTATGGTACCAAATGGGCTGAAATTTTGGAAAAGTGGTAAGAATCGTGGTACAAATCAAAATGAGTCACAAAATCTCCATAAAGTTTAATTCTTAGAAAAAACATGTTTTTTTCATGGCTCATTTCAGACTTGGGTTCGAACTTTGGAAGCAGTTTTCTCATGCTCTATGGTACCAAATGGGCTAGAATTTTGGAACATTCATAAGAATCATGCTCCAAATCGAATTTAGTCACAAAATCTCCATCAAGTTGTATTTTTAAAAAAATTATGATTTTTTTGGACGCTAATTTCAGACTTGGGTTCGATATTTTGAAGCAGTTTTCTCAAAATCTATACAACCAAATGGGCTGAAATTTTGGAAAAAAGGTAAGAATCAGTCACAAAATCTATATAAAGTTGGATTTTTTTAAAAATCATAATTTTTATGGACGCTAATTTCAGACTTAGGTTCGAACTTTGGCCGCAGTTTTCTCAAAATCTATTGTACCAAATGGGCTGAAATTTTGGGAAAGTGGTAAGAATCGTGGTACAAATCAAAATCAGTCAGAAAATCTCCATAAAGTTTAATTCTTAGAAAAATCATGTTTTTTTCATGGCTCATTTCAGACTTGTTTCGAACTTTGGAAGCAGTTTTTTCAAAATCTATGGTACCAAATGGGCTCAAATTTTGGAAAATTGGTAATAATCGTGGTACAAATCGAAATCAGTCACAAAGTCTCCATAAAGTTTAATTCTTAGAAAAATCATGTTTTTTTTATGGCTCATTTCAGACTTGGGTTCGAACTTTGGTAGCAGTTTTTTCAGGCTATATGGTACCAAATGGGCTAGAATTACGGAACAGTCATAAGAATCATGCACCAAATCGAATTCAGTCACAAAATCTATATAAAGTTGGATTTTTTAAAAAATCATAATTTTTATGGACGCTAATTTCAGACTTAGGTTCGAATTTTGGAAGCAGTTTTTTCAAAATCTATGGTACCAAATGGGCTGAAATTTTGGAAAAGTTGTAAGAATCGTGGTACAAATCAAAATCAGTCAAAAAATCTTTATAAAGTTTGATTCTTAGAAAAATCATGTTTTTTA
The DNA here is from genome assembly GCA_026573805.1 of Hesperophylax magnus. NCBI lineage: Eukaryota > Metazoa > Arthropoda > Insecta > Trichoptera > Limnephilidae > Hesperophylax > Hesperophylax magnus. The sequence goes on along the minus strand of JAIUSX010000209.1, from coordinate 8,813 downwards.
TTAAGGCTCATTTCAGACTTGGGTTCGAACTTTGGAAGCAGTTTTCTCAGGCTCTATGGTACCAAAAGGGCTAGAATTTCGGAACAGTCATAAGAATCATGCTCCAAATCGAATTCAGTCACAAAATCTATATAAAGTTGGATTTTTTAAAAAATCATAATTTTTATGGGCGCTAATTTCAGACTTGGGTTCGACCTTTGGAAGCAGTTTTTTCAAAATCTATGGTACCAAATGGGCTGAAATTTTGGAAAAGTGGTAGGAATCGTGGTACAAATCAAAATCAGTCAAAAAATCTCCATAAAGTTTGATTCTCAGAAAAATCATGTTTTTTATTAAGGCTCATTTCAGACATGGGTTCGAACTTTGGAAGCAGTTTTTTCAAAATCTATGGTACCAAATGGGCTGAAATTTTGGGAAAGTGGTAAGAATCGTGGTACAAATCAAAATCAGTCACAAAATCTGCATAAAGTTTGATTCTTAGAAAAATCATGTTTTTTATTAAGGCTCATTTCAGACTTGGGTTCGAACTTTGGAAGCAGTTTTTTCGGGATCTATTATACCAAATGGGCTGAAATTTTGGAAAAAGGGTAAGAATCGTGGTACAAATCGAATTTAGTCACAAAATCTCCATTAAGTTTGTCTCTTAGAAAAATCATGTTTTTTATTAAGGCTCATTTCAGACTTGGGTTCGAACTTTGGAAGCAGTTTTCTCAGGCTCTATGGTACCAAATGGGCTAGAATTTCGGAACAGTCATAAGAATCATGCTCCAAATCGAATTCAGTCACAAAATCTATATAAAGTTGGATTTTAAAAAAAATCATGATTTTTTTGGAGGCTAATTTCAGACTTGGGTTCGCACTTTGGAAGCAGTTTTCTCAAAATCTATAGAACCAAATGGGCTGAAATTTTGGAAAAGTGGTAGGAATCGTGGTACAAATCAAAATCAGTCAAAAAATCTCCATAAAGTTTGATTCTCAGAAAAATCATGTTTTTTATTAAGGCTCATTTCAGACATGGGTTCGAACTTTGGAAGCAGTTTTTTCAAAATCTATGGTACCAAATGGGCTGAAATTTTGGAAAAATGGTAGGAATCGTGGTACAAATCAAAATCAGTCAAAAAATCTTCATAAAGTTTGATTCTTAGAAAAATCATGTTTTTTATTAAGGCTCATTTCAGACTTGGGTTCGAACTTTGGAAGCAGTTTTCTCAGGCTCTATGGTACCAAAAGGGCTAGAATTTCGGAACAGTCATAAGAATCATGCTCCAAATCGAATTCAGTCACAAAATCTATATAAAGTTGGATTTTTAAAAAAATCATAATTTTTATGGACGCTAATTTCAGACTTGGGTTCGACCTTTGGAAGCAGTTTTTTCAAAATCTATGGTACCAAATGGGCTGAAATTTTGGAAAAGTGGTAGGAATCGTGGTACAAATCAAAATCAGTCAAAAAATCTTCATAAAGTTTGATTCTTAGAAAAATCATGTTTTTTATTAAGGCTCATTTCAGACTTGGGTTCGAACTTTGGAAGCAGTTTTCTCAGGCTCTATGGTACCAAAAGGGCTAGAATTTCGGAACAGTCATAAGAATCATGCTCCAAATCGAATTCAGTCACAAAATCTATATAAAGTTGGATTTTTAAAAAAATCATAATTTTTATGGACGCTAATTTCAGACTTGGGTTCGACCTTTGGAAGCAGTTTTTTCAAAATCCATGGTACCAAATGGGCTGAAATTTTGGAAAAGTGGTAGGAATCGTGGTACAAATCAAAATCAGTCAAAAAATCTCCATAAAGTTTGATTCTCAGAAAAATCATGTTTTTTATTAAGGCTCATTTCAGACATGGGTTCGAACTTTGGAAGCAGTTTTTTCAAAATCTATGGTACCAAATGGGCTGAAATTTTGGGAAAGTGGTAAGAATCGTGGTACAAATCAAAATCAGTCACAAAATCTCCATAAAGTTTGATTCTTAGAAAAATCATGTTTTTTATTAAGGCTCATTTCAGACTTGGGTTCGAACTTTGGAAGCAGTTTTTTCGGGCTCTATGGTACCAAATGGGCTGAAATTTTGGAAAAGTGGTAGGAATCGTGGTACAAATCAAAATCAGTCAAAAAATCTCCATAAAGTTTAATTCTTAGAAAAAACATGTTTTTTTCATGGCTCATTTCAGACTTGGGTTCGAACTTTGGAAGCAGTTTTCTCATGCTCTATGGTACCAAATGGGCTAGAATTTCGGAACAGTCATAAGAATCATGCTCCAAATCGCATTCAGTCACAAAATCTATATAAAGTTGGATTTTTTAAAAAATCATAATTTTTATGGACGCTAATTTCAGACTTGGGTTCGACCTTTGGAAGCAGTTTTCTCAAAATCTATGGTACCAAATGGGCTGAAATATTGGGAAAGTGGTAAGAATCGTGGTACAAATCAAAATCAGTCACAAAATCTCCATAAAGTTTGATTCTTAGAAAAATCATGTTTTTTATTAAGGCTCATTTCAGACTTGGGTTCGAACTTTGGAAGCAGTTTTCTCAGGCTCTATGGTACCAAATGGCCTAGAATTTCGGAACAGTCATAAGAATCATGCTCCAAATCGAATTCAGTCACAAAATCTATATAAAGTTGGATTTTTTAAAAAATCATAATTTTTATGGGCGCTAATTTCAGAGTTGGGTTCGACCTTTGGAAGCAGTTTTCTCAAAATCTATAGTACCAAATGGGCTGAAATTTTGGAAAAGTGGTAAGAATCGTGGTACAAATCAAAATGAGTCACAAAATCTCCATAAGGTTTAATTCTTAGAAAAAACATGTTTTTTTCATGGCTCATTTCAGACTTGGGTTCGAACTTTGGAAGCAGTTTTCTCATGCTCTATGGTACCAAATGGGCTAGAATTTTGGAACATTCATAAGAATCATGCTCCAAATCGAATTTAGTCACAAAATCTCCATCAAGTTGTATTTTTAAAAAAATTATGATTTTTTTGGACGCTAATTTCAGACTTGGGTTCGATATTTTGAAGCAGTTTTCTCAAAATCTATAGAACCAAATGGGCTGAAATTTTGGAAAAAAGGTAAGAATCAGTCACAAAATCTATAAAAAGTTGGATTTTTTTAAAAATCATAATTTTTATGGACGCTAATTTCAGACTTAGGTTCGAACTTTGGCCGCAGTTTTCTCAAAATCTATTGTACCAAATGGGCTGAAATTTTGGGAAAGTGGTAAGAATCGTGGTACAAATCAAAATCAGTAACAAAATCTCCATAAAATTTGATTCTTAGAAAAATCGTGTTTTTTATAAAGGCTCATTTCAGACTTGGGTTTTGAACTTTAGAAGCAGTTTTCTCAGGCTCTATGGTACCAAATGGGCTAGAATTTCGGAACAGTCATAAGAATCATGCTCCAAATCGAATTCAGTCACAAAATCTATATAAAGTTGGATTTTTAAAAAAATCATAATTTTTATGGACGCTAATTTCAGACTTGGGTTCGACCTTTGGAAGCAGTTTTTTCGGGCTCTATGGTACCAAATGGGCTAAAAATTTTGGAAAAGTGGTAGGAATCGTGGTACAAATAAAAATCAGTCAAAAAATCTTTATAAAGTTTGATTCTTAGAAAAATCATGTTTTTTATTAAGGCTCATTTCAGACTTGGGTTCGAACTTTGGAAGCAGTTTTCTCAGGCTCTATGGTACCAAAAGGGCTAGAATTTCGGAACAGTCATAAGAATCATGCTCCAAATCGAATTCAGTCACAAAATCTATATAAAGTTGGATTTTCTAAAAAATCATAATTTTTATGGACGCTAATTTCAGACTTGGGTTCGACCTTTGGAAGCAGTTTTTTCAAAATCTATGGTACCAAATGGGCTGAAATTTTGGAAAAGTGGTAGGAATCGTGGTACAAATCAAAATCAGTCAAAAAATCTCCATAAAGTTTGATTCTCAGAAAAATCATGTTTTTTATTAAGGCTCATTTCAGACATGGGTTCGAACTTTGGAAGCAGTTTTTTCAAAATCTATGGTACCAAATGGGCTGAAATTTTGGAAAAAGGGTAAGAATCGTGGTACAAATCGAATTTAGTCACAAAATCTCCATTAAGTTTGATTCTTAGAAAAATCATGTTTTTTATTAAGGCTCATTTCAGACTTGGGTTCGAACTTTGGAAGCAGTTTTCTCAGGCTCTATGGTACCAAATGGGCTAGAATTTCGGAACAGTCATAAGAATCAGGCTCCAAATCGAATTCAGTCACAAAATCTATATAAAGTTGGATTTAAAAAAAAATCATGATTTTTTTGGAGGCTAATTTCAGACTTGGGTTCGAACTTTGGAAGCAGTTTTCTCAAAATCTATAGAACCAAATGGGCTGAAATTTTGGAAAAAGGGGAAAGAATTGTAATACAAATCGAATTCAGTCACAAAATTGCAATTAGTTGTATTTTTAAAAAAATCATGATTTTTATGTACGCTAATTCCAGACTTAGGTTCGATTTTTTGAAGCAGTTTTCTCAAAATCTATAGAACCAAATGGGCTGAAATTTTGGAAAAGTGGTAAGAATCGTGGTACAAATCGAAATCAGTCACAAAATCTCCATAAAGTTTGATTCTTAGAAAAATCATGTTTATTATTAAGGCTCATTTCAGACTTGGGTTCGAACTTTGGAAGCAGTTTTTTCGGGATCTATTATACCAAATGGGCTGAAATTTTGGAAAAAGGGTAAGAATCGTTATACAAATCGAATTCAGTCACAAAATTGCAATTAGTTGTATTTTTAAAAAAATCATGATTTTTATGTACGCTAATTTCAGACTTAGGTTCGATCTTTGGCCGCAGTTTTCTCAAAATCTATTGTACCAAATGGGCTGAAATTTTGGGAAAGTGGTAAGAATCGTGGTACAAATCAAAATCAGTAACAAAATCTCCATAAAATTTGATTCTTAGAAAAATCGTGTTATTTATAAAGGCTCATTTCAGACTTGGGTTCGAACTTTGGAAGCAGTTTTCTCAGGCTCTATGGTACCAAACGGGCTAGAATTTCGGAACAGTCATAAGAATCATGCTCCAAATCGAATTCAGTCACAAAATCTATATAAAGTTGGATTTTTAAAAAAATCATAATTTTTATGGACGCTAATTTCAGACTTGGGTTCGACCTTTGGAAGCAGTTTTTTCGGGCTCTATGGTACCAAATGGGCTGAAATTTTGGAAAAGTGGTAGGAATCGTGGTACAAATCAAAATCAGTCACAAAATCTTTATAAAGTTTGATTCTTAGAAAAATCATGTTTTTTATTAAGGCTCATTTCAGACTTGGGTTCGAACTTTGGAAGCAGTTTTCTCAGGCTCTATGGTACCAAATGGCCTAGAATTTCGGAACAGTCATAAGAATCATGCTCCAAATCGAATTCAGTCACAAAATCTATATAAAGTTGGATTTTTTAAAAAATCATAATTTTTATGGGCGCTAATTTCAGACTTGGGTTCGACCTTTGGAAGCAGTTTTCTCAAAATCCATGGTACCAAATGGGCTGAAATTTTGGAAAAGTGGTAGGAATCGTGGTACAAATCAAAATCAGTCAAAAAATCTCCATAAAGTTTGATTCTCAGAAAAATCATGTTTTTTATTAAGGCTCATTTCAGACATGGGTTCGAACTTTGGAAGCAGTTTTTTCAAAATCTATGGTACCAAATGGGCTGAAATTTTGGGAAAGTGGTAAGAATCGTGGTACAAATCAAAATCAGTCACAAAATCTCCATAAAGTTTGATTCTTAGAAAAATCATGTTTTTTATTAAGGCTCATTTCAGACTTGGGTTCGAACTTTGGAAGCAGTTTTTTCGGGCTCTATGGTACCAAATGGGCTGAAATTTTGGAAAAGTGGTAGGAATCGTGGTACAAATCAAAATCAGTCAAAAAATCTCCATAAAGTTTAATTCTTAGAAAAAACATGTTTTTTTCATGGCTCATTTCAGACTTGGGTTCGAACTTTGGAAGCAGTTTTCTCATGCTCTATGGTACCAAATGGGCTAGAATTTCGGAACAGTCATAAGAATCATGCTCCAAATCGCATTCAGTCACAAAATCTATATAAAGTTGGATTTTTTAAAAAATCATAATTTTTATGGACGCTAATTTCAGACTTGGGTTCGACCTTTGGAAGCAGTTTTCTCAAAATCTATGGTACCAAATGGGCTGAAATATTGGGAAAGTGGTAAGAATCGTGGTACAAATCAAAATCAGTCACAAAATCTCCATAAAGTTTGATTCTTAGAAAAATCATGTTTTTTATTAAGGCTCATTTCAGACTTGGGTTCGAACTTTGGAAGCAGTTTTCTCAGGCTCTATGGTACCAAATGGCCTAGAATTTCGGAACAGTCATAAGAATCATGCTCCAAATCGAATTCAGTCACAAAATCTATATAAAGTTGGATTTTTTAAAAAATCATAATTTTTATGGGCGCTAATTTCAGACTTGGGTTCGACCTTTGGAAGCAGTTTTCTCAAAATCTATAGTACCAAATGGGCTGAAATTTTGGAAAAGTGGTAAGAATCGTGGTACAAATCAAAATGAGTCACAAAATCTCCATAAGGTTTAATTCTTAGAAAAAACATGTTTTTTTCATGGCTCATTTCAGACTTGGGTTCGAACTTTGGAAGCAGTTTTCTCATGCTCTATGGTACCAAATGGGCTAGAATTTTGGAACATTCATAAGAATCATGCTCCAAATCGAATTTAGTCACAAAATCTCCATCAAGTTGTATTTTTAAAAAAATTATGATTTTTTTGGACGCTAATTTCAGACTTGGGTTCGATATTTTGAAGCAGTTTTCTCAAAATCTATAGAACCAAATGGGCTGAAATTTTGGAAAAAAGGTAAGAATCAGTCACAAAATCTATATAAAGTTGGATTTTTTTAAAAATCATAATTTTTATGGACGCTAATTTCAGACTTAGGTTCGAACTTTGGCCGCAGTTTTCTCAAAATCTATTGTACCAAATGGGCTGAAATTTTGGGAAAGTGGTAAGAATCGTGGTACAAATCAAAATCAGTAACAAAATCTCCATAAAATTTGATTCTTAGAAAAATCGTGTTTTTTATAAAGGCTCATTTCAGACTTGGGTTTTGAACTTTGGAAGCAGTTTTCTCAGGCTCTATGGTACCAAATGGGCTAGAATTTCGGAACAGTCATAAGAATCATGCTCCAAATCGAATTCAGTCACAAAATCTATATAAAGTTGGATTTTTAAAAAAATCATAATTTTTATGGACGCTAATTTCAGACTTGGGTTCGACCTTTGGAAGCAGTTTTTTCGGGCTCTATGGTACCAAATGGGCTAAAAATTTTGGAAAAGTGGTAGGAATCGTGGTACAAATAAAAATCAGTCAAAAAATCTTTATAAAGTTTGATTCTTAGAAAAATCATGTTTTTTATTAAGGCTCATTTCAGACTTGGGTTCGAACTTTGGAAGCAGTTTTCTCAGGCTCTATGGTACCAAAAGGGCTAGAATTTCGGAACAGTCATAAGAATCATGCTCCAAATCGAATTCAGTCACAAAATCTATATAAAGTTGGATTTTCTAAAAAATCATAATTTTTATGGACGCTAATTTCAGACTTGGGTTCGACCTTTGGAAGCAGTTTTTTCAAAATCTATGGTACCAAATGGGCTGAAATTTTGGAAAAGTGGTAGGAATCGTGGTACAAATCAAAATCAGTCAAAAAATCTCCATAAAGTTTGATTCTCAGAAAAATCATGTTTTTTATTAAGGCTCATTTCAGACATGGGTTCGAACTTTGGAAGCAGTTTTTTCAAAATCTATGGTACCAAATGGGCTGAAATTTTGGAAAAGTGGTAAGAATCGTGGTACAAATCGAATTTAGTCACAAAATCTCCATTAAGTTTGATTCTTAGAAAAATCATGTTTTTTATTAAGGCTCATTTCAGACTTGGGTTCGAACTTTGGAAGCAGTTTTTTCGGGATCTATTATACCAAATGGGCTGAAATTTTGGAAAAAGGGTAAGAATCGTGGTACAAATCGAATTTAGTCACAAAATCTCCATTAAGTTTGATTCTTAGAAAAATCATGTTTTTTATTAAGGCTCATTTCAGACTTGGGTTCGAACTTTGGAAGCAGTTTTCTCAGGCTCTATGGTACCAAATGGGCTAGAATTTCGGAACAGTCATAAGAATCAGGCTCCAAATCGAATTCAGTCACAAAATCTATATAAAGTTGGATTTAAAAAAAAATCATGATTTTTTTGGAGGCTAATTTCAGACTTGGGTTCGAACTTTGGAAGCAGTTTTCTCAAAATCTATAGAACCAAATGGGCTGAAATTTTGGAAAAAGGGGAAAGAATTGTAATACAAATCGAATTCAGTCACAAAATTGCAATTAGTTGTATTTTTAAAAAAATCATGATTTTTATGTACGCTAATTCCAGACTTAGGTTCGATTTTTTGAAGCAGTTTTCTCAAAATCTATAGAACCAAATGGGCTGAAATTTTGGAAAAGTGGTAAGAATCGTGGTACAAATCGAAATCAGTCACAAAATCTCCATAAAGTTTGATTCTTAGAAAAATCATGTTTATTATTAAGGCTCATTTCAGACTTGGGTTCGAACTTTGGAAGCAGTTTTTTCGGGATCTATTATACCAAATGGGCTGAAATTTTGGAAAAAGGGTAAGAATCGTTATACAAATCGAATTCAGTCACAAAATTGCAATTAGTTGTATTTTTAAAAAAATCATGATTTTTATGTACGCTAATTTCAGACTTAGGTTCGAACTTTGGCCGCAGTTTTCTCAAAAT